>CM062819.1:828341214-828941214 GCA_031772625.1 Pinus tabuliformis
GATTTCTTTAGCTTTGTGATTCTAATTTCGACTTCTTGAATTCTGACACCAATTCTTTCTTAATTTCATCCAATGAAGCAGTTGAGTTAGTCACAAAGTACTTCATATACTAGGTTAGCACTCTTTCTCACAACAACGTGATGAAATGCACCTTATTTACATCATCGCTAGTGATCTATCTTACTTTCCATACTGCATCAGCTACAAACCATAACTGATCAGGATCCTCTGGTCCCAATCCTTTAAAATTAGGCATCTTAAAGTTGTTGAACATTCTCCTTCTCGAGGGGCTAGGCGAAGGGGGACGGGGTAGCAATGTAAGGGAATTATGGGGAGGGGGATGGGTGGTGTAATGGGAGTGGATGGATGGGGAATCCCAAAGACACCCTGATTCTTCTTAACTCCTAACTTTGACGCTCCTTTAGGATGGGAGGGGGAATGTCGTGGGGTTTTAGGGTTACTTCTTTCTTCTTCACTCTCAGATCCTCCTAATAGGGGGTATAATCAGTTTCAATAAAATTCTTCGGATCTGTTCTGTACGTTTTCCACTTCATGCAGACCCTAGTTTGGGATTATTTCATCTTCGCCCAAACATTAATTTGTCTGCATTCGCAGAATCCCCTTTTCACACAATAACATCTTAATCCAAAGATTAAAATATCTTAAGAACTTACCTCAGGGTCCTTTGAAAAATCTTCGTTTAGCTTCATTATAAGACACGATCATGTCTATCAGGAACTCAGTGATAAATCCTCCCAAAATGTTAACGATCAGAAATCAACAACCCTAGAGATATTTTTACTGATTTTCTTGAGTCGCCATATCAATTCAGGATTCCACTCCTTGGGTTCGTCGTTCTTGAAACAAGTCTTATGCTCAGTCAACCTAGATACCCACTCATAAAATTCAATGTGGAATGAACCAAAGAAGACTTCCTATTTCTCTTTGAATATATACTTCTACAACCAATCTTCAGCTGATAATCGAGGGTTTATGTTCTATTTTCCACAAATTCTCTTTCTTTTTGTTCAACCCACTCCTGGATTTCTTTCTTCGATGGGTGCCAAAACATATCCCTTAAGCAGATCCTGGTCTTGGCAACAAAACAATTTTTGGGTTTAAGGGGGCTTGACCTAGGTTCAGAGTGTGTTATGTACCAACAAAACCCTATACCACTAGCCCTCTCGACAACAAACTTCAAGAAGATCGCAGTGTCACCCAAAGCAGTTATGGGAGGTTGCAGAACCAGGTTTCTGTAGCTAGAGGTATATGCTCATTGTTGTGTCTGTGTATTTACTTATGTTTTCTCCCTTCCTCCAAATTTTCGTACATGAATAACTTCGCACTGATGATTAATCTTACAAAATGATTCTTAATGCATAGACATAACAAAAAAAATATAACATGTATTCTTTTGCATAATCTAGTAAACAATATGCATAACAATATCAATAACAACAAAGAATGAATACATAAAGTTACACAATACTTCGCCAAAACCTCTCCTTTGTTAATAATTATTTTCAATACATGCTCTTACCTGACCTACACACCCAGTTGCAGGTGGTCTGCACACTCAGCTGCAGACTCTTTGTTGGGAATGGGTTCCGCCAAGGACAGTTTTTGGCTAAAATCCCATGTTTTGGGACAATTTTGTAATAAGTTGTAAATTCTCCGCATTTTGTGGTCACGGAGCGCGAAGGTGTCAAGAGTCATAAAGGGTTGTCCACCCTTATTTTGTAAAGTGTAAAGTCAGCTGTAAAGATCCATCCATGGTCTGTGGACCATGGGATTGTATAAAAAGGAGCTAAGTAAGTAAGCTCTAGGTAGTCTTAAGGGAATAGCGAAGAATGAAGGAATTAAGCATTGGAGTCTAAGTGTTCTCGGGCCTTAGCGTAGGTAGAGGCTCTACAGCTGAGTGCGCAGAGGCCTAGGGTGGAAGTCCGCAGCTAGGTGTGTGGACCCCTGCAGCTGAGTGCGCAGGGCAGATAGAGTCTGTATTAACTTAAAGATATCAATAAAGAGAAGTCTTCCACAATTACAGCGTATTTAGTTTTTGTTAATGCATCTTATTATATTGTGTTTTGGGTTTAATTTATAATGTTTATGTGCTGCGTGAATATATGTGATTATATTGGTTAATTGAACGCAAGTAATAATATCAGTTTACACGACACTAACTGTGATTGATTAGTAAGATAAGTATAACACTTAAGATAACTTGTGAACCTATACAGTATGTTGTCATAGCTACGCGGTAGTACCTGGATCATGGGTTAAGGTTGCACGAAGGTCAATCCTACACCTTTGCGAAGGTACTGAAGGGAAGAATAAAGGGGTAGACTGATAGAGCCCTAAGGCTTAGCGACCTACGCGAAAGTAGGGTCTGAGGGTAAAAACCGACGTCACGACCATCTTAGGGTGCAGAAACTTGGTTCTAGCATCCCCCCATACTGCTTCGGGTGAGACTTTTTTCTGCGCTCTATGGGTTGATGCCGAAAGGGCTAGTAGTGTAGGGATTTGTTTGGCTAACTAACGCTAAACCTGGGTTAGACCCCACAAAGCCAACACTCTTTAAGGTCTCCATGCACTCAGCTATAGAGCTTTCCCCAAAATACAGACTCAAGATGAATAATCTATGTTTCTATCATCATTTGATTTACAAAGTATTACATATTATTTATATAGACTTCCTTACTACAATACCATGGTCCACATACCATGGATCCAACAAAACAATGACTAAAACCCAATACCCGTTACAAAATAAGGGGCTTTGAATTGCCCTAAAGCCTGTAAAGCATCGCACGATGAATATAATTTCGTTGGCTCCATGTGCTCCACTCCTAAAAATGTGGAGTCTTTGACCCAAAACTTGGACCAAGTTGGGATGCACCCAACACATACATTAGTCAAGACTACTATAGGTTTTAGTACTTTTCAACTAGTTTATGGCATGTAATCAATTCTCCCTATTATGTGCCTGATTCCATCATCTAAGTTGGCAATCCAACTTATTCATAACATGACAAGATTAGAATAACATATTATTCATTTAGAACATCTTGATGACCAACTTCAAGATGCCACTACAACAAATAAAGCCCATAAGAAATATGTAAAGGCTTAATGTGATAAGTTCATACAACCAAGGGTTTTCTTTGAAAGGGATGTGGTGTTGGTATATGACCAAGACAAAGACATCACGGGGGTAAGCAAGTTCAAACCTATGTGGTATGGTCCTTATATCGTTAAATGTGTCTTGACAAAGGGAGAATATGAATTGATTGATTTTGAACCAAATGTGTTAGCTAAGCCTAGTAACGAGCTCTATGTCAAGAAGTATTATACTTGAGGTTTAGCTTGAGATTTTGGTTTATTTTATAAATAGTGTACATACTAATTTTATGTACTATGTTTAGAGTTCATGGTGATGTGTCTAATTGTGTCTTTGACATGCTTTGACAGGGATTTATGAGTGATTCGTCTTAATTAGGATTCACAGATGGAGTTATTTGGCACACTTGGAACTTAGCTTGCACAACTTGACTAATTTACTATCCATCTAGGTAGTTGTTGTTGTTTTCTTTTTGGTGGCATATGTATAGGTCCTACTTCTAATAATATGGTTGAATACACTACTTTGATTGAATCACTTATGGAAGCAATATGTTATGGTATCTGACCATTAGTAGTTTATTTGGATTCTTAGCTAGTGGTGTCTCAACTTAATGATGTTTACTGGGTGAGGGATATGTCATTATTTCAATGATTTTTGAGAGTGAGATTGCAAATTATGTATTAGATTGGTATATTAATTATTCATCATATTAAAAATCTTAATCAAAATGACACTAAACCAATACACACATGGTCAAATCATGACGAAATCATTGTATATATGTGTGTGTATGTAAAAGTGTTTAAAATATTATAAAATGTGGAAACATATCCTACAAAATTAGGGCTTTTGCCTGATGATCTCATAATATGATACAATCCATAAAACAAATCATCTAAGACTGAGGGTCCTACCCTAAATCCATGTCTTGGTATTGGAAAATAGAATTAGCCACTCATCAGAAAAGTTGTATCCACTAGCATGGCACCCCCACCATGCGCCTATGTATGGCCTATGGAAGGTCCTCTATTGGTTCCATAGGAATGTGACAAGTCAAGCCCTTTAGGCTCATATGAAAAACTTTGAGAACTCTCTCAACTTCTGTTTTTTGTCCTTTAGTGTCCCTGCATCAACTCTTGTGCCTTGGTAGTCCATTAGGTCTCACTAGTCCAACATTTGTAATATCATCATATTTTGTTAGTAATTTTGTTTCATGAAAAAATATTTTAACTTCTTGAGAATCTATAATGATAAAAAATAAATAAAAATAAATATCGTTAAAAATCTTAAAAATTTACCTATTTGGCCCCATGCAACATCCTTAGGAAGAACTAACTCCTAATCTCCCTGGAAGTCTAGTCTTGGGTAGGGGAAATCCTCGATAGTTGTGTCTATTTCTCCTACCAGTGGAAGAACTCATCATCAAATTCACTTAGGTGACTTAGACTCCTTTAACGTTTCCCATCAAGTTTGCCCACCTTGTCATTTGGGGATCTCTTAGATGTCTGATGCGAGGCACTACTCGTGGTCATAGTGTGGGATTCACTCAAGGAAGAATGAGCATAAAATACTATTGTAGCCAAAATTATTCATTTTTCCTTGTCTACATGTTTCCAACTAAGTCTTCATGTTGGATAAAAACTTATTGCACCAACCATACACTTTTGGTGTTAGGAATTACGCTGCCAAAAACATTAGTGGTTAGGAAGTGTGGTGTAAGGAAGCAAATCGAGACACTATAACAATAAAAAAAAGTAAAATTTTGATTTCCAAATTGATAATGATGTCTATGGGTATTTGTGAGCTTACATTCTATGTCATGGGAGTGAAATACATGGCTATGTATTCATTAATGTTTAAAGACATTGACTTGCTTTTCCTTTTAGATTCACTATCTCCCCTCTTCAGGATAAATCAGTGATGAAGTAAATATCTTCCACTTCAATTTACAAAGGCATTAAGTCAATTATAAAGAAACCTTTCTGAAAGTCCTAATAATTTATGAAAATATTCAATAATATATTCTAGGCCTGCATGTTTAACATTACAGAAAAATTAAGAAATCCATAATTTTTAATCCATCCATTACTTCTTAGTTTTCCAGAACCAACTTATCAACTTCCTCGTGCTCTCATTCTCTCCAAGTAATGGCAACCCTACAAAATTTTGTCAATTTGAATCATTAAATTCATGTTTCAAAATATAAATTCATGTGTACACACTTTTTAATCTGGAAAATTGTGTATATGCATGACTTTTTCTTTTCCCATATGCGACCAAATAGAAGAAAAATTGTGTATGTGCAACCATGTTTTTAAATTGAATTTAGGAAGGAAAAATTCTAATCAACTCTTTTAAAACTAAATCAAGTGAGAGAGCATTGAGTGTGGACTTACATGTAACTTGCAGAATTTGATTTGGGGTTCTAGAACTCTCAGAATTCGCTGCTGAAGTTTGGAGTAAAATTAGCTCCAAGTCACTATGTTTGGAAAAAACAGAAATGGTGAGTTTAAAAATTCATTTGGACATATTGATATGAAATTTTTACCCACTTTATTTTAGTTCATAAAATTTATAACTTATATTTTTATCTTTAACCTATCTCTTAGTTCCTTGAATTAACTTTACAGGTTAATGCTAAACTTTTGGCACTTAGTGCTATTTATGCCAATATGTTACCATGATTGCTGACCCATCGTGGTAGGTATTTTTTTCTCAACTAGCATATAAGATGGATGTTTTCCATTGCATATTGCATTATGACCTCGTTTTTCTGGAAGGAAGGCACATACAAAACTTTCCCATCCTAGAATGCCAATATTTGATGTTGTTTTCTCTATTACCCACACCAAGTGACAAGGGAGATCCTCATGGATCTTCCATTGAGTGTGGTATAGGATGACATAGTGTGTCATGTGGCACCACTTGTTATCCATGTGTCTACTTAGACTCCATATAGACTAACTCCATGCACTCTACCTTGATAACGTCATATGAACATCAGGATGATATCACCCTGTCATGTGGAAACCTCTTTTGGAGCCACATGTGATACAAAATCTAGCCACTTGGCCCTCCAAAAGGGTCAATGCTACTTGCCACTTGACACACCAATAACATGCGATGTCGTTAACCTTACGGCATCATTCAACCTACGTGGCATCCATGTAGACTTACCTGGCATTCATGGCATCTTCTAGCTCAAACCTATTTTGGGTCACACAAGGGAAAGCCCTTGTTGCAATCTCATGCTTTATCATTTAAAGATGGAAGAGTTCTCTATCAGACTCTTTTCTTAACCATTCCCAAACCAAAAATAATTCATTTGAGGCCTAGCACTAGACAAGTGACATGACATAAACTTTCCCGTTGCTTGATGTTGAGCCTTGGCACTGTGCTTTCTGTCTACCGCACCCATTCCAAAGGTTTATTAGTTGGAAATGATTAATGTTGTTGGATTAAGATTTAATCCCCCATCTTAATGATAAACCCATCATTAAAAATAATCACATGATCAACGTTAATAAAAAAATCCCTGACTCACATGCGAGTTTTCTTTCTACAAAATTTAGGCTTCAAAATTCTCTAGGATTTCCAAGGACTTTCCCAAATGCTTGCTATATCAAAACATTGCTCAGGACACAAAATTATATAGGGAAAAAACCCTTCTTCCACACCAACATTTGATAGATTATGCATATCCATAACACATCAATGAAGCATTCGACATGCCTACCATTAGGCAGAGAAATGAGCCAAACCATGGCTACACTACTCTATAACTTCAAGAACAGTGGCAACATATTAACCACACATTGGATCCCAAACATACTCCATTAGATCTAGAGGTAGAAAACATCTTATAACATAAATATATTTAATAGTCTTAATCAATTAAATATTCATGTCCATGCTAAATAAAGAGATCCACATATTTTGATTGTTAATATCAGCACATCAAGAATTCATTCAAATCATGTACACAAATTTGTAACTCAGTAAAATATCAATGAGAATAGAGGCCTCCAACCCCTCATAACCATGAGAACATATAATTAACATATCATCAGAGCCAACTAGGATTATCAAATTCCTCCATAGAAAATGTTGTTATAGGCATTTCCATAATACATAATAATATCATTTATCGTTCACAATGCAACATATGTACATTTGAATATACTTCTAGTTTTCTTATATGATTGGAAACTAGGTGAGGGACTTAAACTCTCCACCTAAACATGGGGGGATACATTGCAACCTTTTTTGCAGCTAACCACCTTTGAGCTAGGTTTAAATATTTAGGAGTTAAATGCTCAAGGGAATTTACACTTGTACAAGTCAACCAGATCACATGGGAATCTACAACACATAGTGTCTCCACCTAATACCTAAGACTCCAAAGCACATGGTGTCTTCACCCTATCAAACATTTCAAGGAATCTAGAGCACATAGTGCTCCACCCAACAATCACTAGAAGAAACGAAAGCCCATAGTGTCTCCTCCACATTCACGATACATGGATCTAGAGCCCATAGTGTCTCCCCCTTTCATCCTACAAGAATCCAAATCACACCATACCTCCACTTGATAGGCTTTATAGGAATCTAGAGTCCACCCACAAGGTCTCCACCTACAAAAAACAATAAGAAGTACCAGAGAACACAATTTTTTATTTTTTGGTAGGAATATAAAGTCCATTATGACTCCACCTTCTGAACATAATAGGATTCTCTTTACTCCAGACTCCTCATCATGCTTCCTATATTCCTAGCCTTCACATGTGCAGATATTTTTGCATTTTATTCAAAAATTTATCTTGTGCTTCTCCTTCCTATCCATCCAATATTATATGCTCTCTTCATATTCCCTTGCATAACCATGCATCTCCCCTATTTCCTTTCAAGCCTTTGGCTTCCTTCCCTTTCTTTGTATGTTGAACACATCAAGGAATTCCATGAGATCAAGGATTGTATGGCTTGTCCTTTCTCAGATGTCCCCTACATTTGCTAATGCTTTTACATTAAGAAGTTGAAACACTGTTATGAATAAGAAAAATGTAGACTAGAAGTTAACAACAACTGGAGGGAAAGGAACAAGACTAGGAATAAGAAGAATTGGCCCAAGAAAATTGTAGAAAAGAGGGGAAATAAGAATCCAACCCATACAAATAAATTTTAGTAGAAAGTTATCATCCATGCTAAATAAAATATGCAACATCGAAATTCAGAGTAGCGCAACTTCGAAGGCAGAGATAAATTAAAGTGTTGGACGTGTTGTGAAAATCACAAGAAAAGAGGTTGTCCACACTAGAAAAATGTAGGGCTAAATATTTACAACACCCAAGAGGATTGCACAGTGGGTGATGTCGCTTAGAGTTTGGACATAATTTATGCAACTATAGATAATCTATAAGAATACCACCATGCATCCATCATTGAGATGGAAGGTAAGTTTTGTAACAAATATGTTTCCATTTGAATTGGAGTCGGTTCTAAAAATAGTTATGTTTCCAAAACTTATGGAAAGATGTAATTTGGCTCAAAAATTGCATGCAGAACCATGGTTGGTTCAATTGGAAACAAGAATAAAGAAAAGAGTGAGCTATTGGGTAAAGTTGTGTGAGATTGAGCTCCAAGGCATGCTAACCATAGCACACCTAAATATGTTACCGTTGGGGGCATATAACATACTGCTAGGTATGGATTAGCTATATAAACACCATACTAAGTTTTATTGCTATTAAAATGAAATTGAATGCCTAGATGAAGTAGGAAAGAAAAGGATATTGCAGGGAAAGCGAAAGCCTACCTTGGTAAGGAAAGTTACAACCATGTAGACCAAGCACAACTACTAGAGGTGTTTCCCTTTATTTGCAGTGCATATTACCTGTCATGACAACACAAGTGGCCATGTTGAAAAGGAAGGGATTGAAATGTTACAAAAATATTATGTGTTGCAAAAATTTAAAGATGTATTCCGAGAGGATATTACTGGACTACCTCCTCATCAAGTAGTGCATTTTTCAATTGAATTGGTGCCTGGAGTAATATTGGCGTCTAAAGCACCATACCAGATGAGAATTCGTAAACTATTGAATTAAAACTACAACTAAAGAAATGATTGATAAAGGCTACATTTGACCAAGTGTCTCACCATGGAGTGATCTAGTACTATTTGTAAATAAAAAGGATGGGACACTTAGACTCTACATTGATTACAAACCATTGAACAAGGTGGCCATTAAGAAATGATAATTGATGCCACGAATTGATGATGTATTTGATCAACTGAGAGAGGCAACAATATTCTCTAAGATATACTTGAGGTCTGGATATCATCAAGTATGCATCAAGGAAGAATATTTTCACAAAACTTCTTTCAGAATGAGATACGATACTATGAATTTGTAGTTGTACCTTTTGGGATTACTGATTCCCTACCACTTTCAAGTGTTTAATGAAGAGTGTGTTACATCCTTTTTTGGACAAGTTTGTCATTATTTTTGTATATGAAATATTGGTGTATTCAAGGACTGAAGAAGAGCATGAAAACCATCTAGTTGCAATACTACATTTGTTGAGAGAACACAAGCTTTCAAAAGCAATGGGTCTTTCTTCTTGCATTAAAACAACACCAATTCCATTTCCCGAGGCATAAAGGTTTTTGCGAAGTCTGACGTAGCTAATACCAGTGCTTGGCACATTTCCTCTTTAAGATGTTCAAAGGCCTCCGTTGCTTCTGGAGTCTATAAAAATGCATATTTCTTCAATAATGTTGTTAGAGGTGTTGTTATTCTCCCATAATTCTTAAAAAACTTGCAATAGTACCCTGTCAACCCGAGAAATACTCACAAATGCTTTATGGATGTGGGGGTTTTCCATTCCTTAATGGCTTTAATTTTGCTAGGGTCTACCTTAACACCTTCATGAGATACAATATGACCAAGATATTCCACCTCTTATACTCCAAAGAAACATTTGGAGCTTTTTGCATATAATTGTTTCTCCTCCAATAGTTTGAGCACCCTATCAACATGTTGAACATGATCCTTCCAAGACTTTCTATAGATTAGTATATCATCAAAATATAGATTAGTATATCATCAAAAAATACTAACATAGATTTTCTAAGGAAGGGTTTAAAAATGGAATTCATCAAACCTTGAAATGTAGAAGGTGCATTGGTAAGGCCAAAAAGCATGACCAAAAATTCATAATGACCCTCATGAGTTCTAAATGTTGTTTTCGAAATGTCTTCATTCTTCATTCTAATTTTATGATATCCTGAACAAATATCCAACTTGGTGAAGTAAATTGATCCATGCAATTCATCCAATAGTTCATCAATAATAGGAATGGGGAATTTATCTTTAATAGTGAGCTTATTGAGCTCCCTATAATCTGGACACATGCACCATGATCCATCCTTCTTGTGCACCAACACTACTAGAGTAGAGAAATAACTTTGACTAGGTTGAATTATACCAGCCTCTAGCATTTCTAAAACCATACGTTCAATTTCACTCTTTTGGGCATAGGGATATCTGTAAGGCCTTATGTTTGGAGGAACATTTCCTGGAATCAAATGAATAGCATGATCATGATCATGAATAGGTGGGAGACCTTTGGGAGTCTCAAATACCTTGGAATGATAGTTGAAGACTCTTTGGAGATATGGAGAAATAGATGATTTCAATGTGGGAACCTATAGCGAACATAATTGTGCAATTACGCCTCGTTGTTCTTTCTTTAGAAGCTTTTTCATTCCATTAGAGCTGATTATCTTTCTTGGTTTCCCTGTGATACCTCTTAATTCAACTTCCTTTCCTTTTGAAGAAAATTTCATGAAAAGTTCTTGAAAATTAAAAGCTATCGTACCTAAGGATTGTAGCCATTAGACTCCTAGTACAACATCAGAACCACCCATTGGAATGGATATCATTAGGCTATTCAATACATATTCTCCCATGGATAGCTTGATATTATGGCACTTTCCAGAGAAATTTATGGTTCATCCACTTGCAACCATCACTTGACACTCTGGTGCTGGATATAGGAAGCTATTCAATTCCTTGGCTATCTTACAATGAATGAAATTATGGGTACTTCCCGAATGAATCAGCACTATTACCTTTTTCTTCTTGATATGTCCTCATATCTTGATAGTTTGAGGAGTGGTAATTCCGGCCAATGCATTACAAGATATGTTCAGATTCATTTCTTATTTCTCTAGCGTTTATTCATGGTGTATATCCTCTTCCTTTGATGTTTCTTTTTCTTTTTCTTCCTCCTCTTCACAATCTATGTAAAATAATTTCTTCTCGGCACACTTATCAACTTTAGTGTAATTGCTATCACAATAACAAAGACCTTTTTTTGTTTTGTCTTCCAATTGTTTGGGTTTCAACCTTGTAGGTTGTGGAAGGCTAGGGGAAACAACACTTCCAGCCTTATATTTGTGAGTGGTAGGCTTCCTTGTTGCCATAATTTTTCTTTCCATTTTTCTTGCGAACCTGAATGCCTTCTCCAATGAGTCAAGTTCCTAAAGGCGAACCTCATGTTGGATGTTATCCTTTAAAGTCCCTATGAAAACATCAATCCTATGCTCCTCTGGAATATCTTTTACCTTTATGTTCAATTTTTGGAAGTCCTCAATGTGCTGCATCATTGAACCCTTTTGTTTGAGTTTTATCAATTGGCTAAAAAAAGTGTTTATTTTTGTATCCTCATAATGTGCAATCATTTCTTCCATAAAAACTGCCCAAGTGACAATTTGTTTATGAGAGAAAAGTCTTCTATACCATACAAACTGTTTGGTTCAAAATATAAAGTTGCAATTAGTACCTTTTGTGTGTTTTTCACATTATGGAGATCAAAATATTGCTCCATCTGTAGTATCCATGTTACGAGATCCTTGCCATCAAACTTCCTCATATCGATCTTTGGAACATGGTGGGTCTTCAATCCAACATTAGAGTCTATGAAATCATGGTTAACATTTCTTTTGTTCTCATCATGAGTTTCCTTTACTACCCTTTCACCATTAGTAAGCATTTCTTATAGCACCTTAGTCAAATCTATCTTCAAATCTTCCATGCCACCTTTCAGTTTTTCTTCTATATAATCCATCTTAGCATCCATGCCACCTTTCAGTTTTTCTTCTATATAATCCATCTTAGCATCCATGCCATTCATATTAGTTTCCACGCCATCCATATTAACTTTCTGCCATTCATATTAGTTTCCATGCCATTCATCCTAGCTTCCACGCCTTTCTTTAAACCATCAATCTTAGCTTATGATACCTTTTGTGAGAGTGAAATTTGTTGCACTTGGTCTCGTAATTTTGATATATCATGTTGCAATTATTTCTCTTCTTCATGAGTCATGCTAGAGATTTCAGGAAGCTTACTAGATGTTTCCATTTTCTTTCTTCGAGGCATCAATTAATGAGAATTGTGCTTCATTATGCCCTTTGAACTTTAAACTAATTTTTCAACACAAACTTATGCAAAATTTTAAAAAGACTACACACATTTTTTCGCTTTGTAGAAGCTCAATATTGAATCTGTTGTATCTCTATAATTGCAGATCTCCAAGGTCTGAAATTTCTTCCTACATTAGCCCTATGAGTCCTCTTTCCACTGCCACCAGTCTAATCAAAATTGGATTCTCCAAGAAAGAGTTATGCCCAATCTCCCAAGATGACCTGATTATATAATTTTTCAGTGGAGCGAACTTGTATGATGTTCCACGTGTCACTGTTTCGACGTTCGGATCTGAAAATGATACAAAGAAAACTACAATCCTTCCTCTTTGTGTAACTTCTTACTAAATTTCAATCTGATGCTCAGAGATAAAGTTATGACGATTTTCCCAAGGTCACCTGTTTGGAATGTAATTCGGGAGTCTATTTGAAACTAGGACCCGAGGTTCAAAATGATTTCGGTTCAACTAGGTTTTATTGTTAGTTTTTGAAACATCGTAGAAAAAAGGTTATAGAAAAAAATCCACAATGACCTGTTTGGAGCAGCGAAACCCTAGAATCCAAAGGCTCTGATACCAAATGTTATGAAACTAGCTCACATAAAGATAGAAAAGAAAGATCAATGCCTTATAAATCAACCTCTTTGAGGGGGAAATCTCCTTTACATTAAGAAAATGAACAATTGGATGATACAAATGAAAAAACCTCCTTTCTATATATAGGAGTCTAAGGGGTCACAATATAATCAAAGCCGACATAACAAGAATAATATAAGGGCACAAAAATAACAATAGTGGGCTTCTATGGGGCACAATAATAACAATATGGGGGAAATAAGGGCAAAACAATAACAATAAGGGCTACAATGATAAGAGTAATGGGGGAATCACTAGTATTATAAGGAACTAACATTCCAGCATGCAACTCCACCACATCCCAAGGCTCACTTTTGTCCAAAGATGCCATTTCATCAACCATGACTTCTTTCAAGAGTTTCCCATCATCTGAATCTACTGCCTCCCTGATATTTCTAGGATCATAATCAGTAATAGATAAAGAAAAAATTGAACAGAAAGCAGATGGACTGTACCTTTCTAGTTTCCTTCTTTCTTGAAATGATCTTCTCACAACTGGAGTTTGTGGTTATTCATCTTCTCATTCTTGTTCTACTGTGGATTCTGATTCGTCCTCCTTTAGCTCAAACTCTATATTCTCAGGTTCCTTTGATAGGAATTCATGTTTAATAACATCTTTCACCTCTCTAAACACCACATCTTGGTTGTACACAACCTTCCTTATTTCTGCGTTGCAAAGCTTTTAATCTTTTAAACCATCCCTATACCCAACTAAGATGCACCTTTCAGAGTTACTATCCAACTTGGTTCTTTTCTCCTTTGGAACATGTACATATGCATTAGAGCCAAATACCCTTAGATGTGAAAGACAGGGTTTCTTACCTGTCCATACCTCATGTGGAGTCTTATCCTCCAATGTTGATGAAGATGATCTATTAACCAGGTAACATACAATCTCCACTGCCTCTACCTAGAATTCTTGTCCTAACCTGGCACCATTAAGCATGCTTCTTGCTTTTTCCATCAACATCCTGTTCATTCTTTCCATAACTCTGTTTTGTTGAGGTGTGTATGGAGTAGTCTTCTGACATGCTATACCACACTTCTTATAGAAATCTTCAAATCCCTTCTTGCAGAACTCTCCACCATTATTGGTCCTCAACACCTTTATCTTCTTCTCTGTCTGGTTTTCCACCAGAGCCTTAAATTCTTTAAAACTATCAAAGACTTCAGATTCCTTCCTGAGGAAATATATCCATGTATTTCTTGAGAAGTCATTTATAAATGATACATAGTACATAGACTTACCCAGTGATGGAACCGACATAGGTCCAAGAACATCACTATGCACAAGCTCTAATATCCCTTTCACCCTCCTAGCACCAGAGGGGAAACTCACCCGAATCTGCTTCCCATATACATAATATTCACATAAATCGATATCTAGAGAGAAATTAGACATACCTTCTACCATACCATTACCATGAAGTATTCGAAGAACCTTGTCTCCAATATGTCCAAGCTTTTGATGCCATAACATGGTATTTTCTCGAGAGACCACTAGATTTTCTGCTCCACTTTCACAAACCATACAAATGTTACACCCATCAATAACAGTACTACCTAGAATCTTGTATAGAGATCCAATCCAAACTCCCCACATCAATACCAGTGCTCCTCGAACCATCTTCTAGGTATCTTTTTCGAACACTATTTTTACACCTACATCATCCATCTTGCTTATAGAAATCAAATTTCAAGCCAATGCAGGAATATGCAAAACACCCGAAAGTGTTCTAATCCTTCCACCTTGCAACTTTAGCTTCAATTTTCTATATCAAATGATTCTATCCTTCCTACCATCACCTAAGAAGACATCACCACCATCATATTTCTCATACTCGCAGAACCACTCCCTATGGGGAGTGAAATAAAAGGATGCACCTGAGTCAATCAACCATGCCTCATGATCTACATGTGTACTTCAAGAAGAAGACAAGTACACATCCCCACCTTCATATGAGATGGTTTTTGCTTTTGCAAAAGTAGCATCATCAGATCCCTTTCCTTTCTCAAGAGATTTAGATCTACATTCCTTTTTGAAGTGCCCTTCCTTTCCTCATTTCTTGCACACCTTTACATATTATTCTGGAGATTTAGGTCTCCCACTCAGCAAATTATTTTTCTTTCTATTATGGGACCATCCTCATATAGACAAGGTATCTCCATTCTAGCTCTCCATATTTTCCAGTCTCATCTCCTCTAACAACAAGGATGAGACTATTTCATCAAACTTCAAGGTAGTTGTATTGCTACCTATTGCAACAACGAGACTATCCCACGAATCTGGTAGAGAACATAGCAAACCGATACACTTATCTTCATTTTAATTTTTAATATCCACAAATAAAAAATGGCTTACCATAGTATTAAAGGCGTTTAGATGCTTTGTCACTGAGTCTCCATCCTTCATCCTTAGGTTATACAAATTTTTCAGCAGGAACAATTTGTTCACCAGATACTTGGATTGGTACAAAGTCCTTAACTTAACAAAAAAATCCTTCGTTGTAGCCTCCCTTGATACATTCAACAATACTAAATCTGAGATACAAAACCATATTGTGCTCTTTTCCTTCTAATCCAACTTCACCCAGTCTTCTGTTGAAATTGTCGTTGGTTTAGTACCTGAATCTACCATTATCCACTGATGTTTATCCATCAACAGATCCTCCATCATGAGCTTCCGAAACTCAAAACTATGACCATTAAATTTCTTGATCTCTATCTTTCCACTACTCACCATATTATTTCACTGCAATAATCGATACCATAAATCTCCCACTGAATAGGGTCTACTACAGGTCCGAACAAAACCCCTCAGCAGAAAAGGTGTCCCCTTGAAGCTGAAACAACTCTAATACCAAATGTAGGTTTTAACCTTGTACAAAAATTACCTGCAAACAAATTCTTAGAAAACAGAAAATATACAATGGAGAGAAACAAAAAACAAATAGACGGGGATTTTCCCTTGGATCCCAAAATCGGGACTACTAGATTGATTTTTCATTATGTTCCTTTCAATGTTACAATATATATATATATATAGACATGTAGAAGCATTCATAAACCCCAATCCACTAACCTTGTATTAGAACATAAGAATAGTTCCCTTGAGCGAATCTACAAAATATCATGGGCAGAAAACCATCATACCCAAAACCATGTGCAAAACCCATGCACAAAACCATAGGTAGGTCCACCCACCTAATATAGAATCCAATTTTTTTTTCCCAAGGTGCTGCCCCAGACCCTATGCAGGGGGGTTTCCAACCCCTTGAAACCCCCCAATAGAGGGGGGTTGTGTGCCCCTTGTGACCCCCCTATTGTGCCCAACACAACGAACAGGGTGGACTATTTCCCCCCCATGACCCCCCTGCAAGTGAGACTAGTTGTGCAAAGAATATAACACACACCCAACATAAACAAATTTAGATAAGAAAAGATCTAGGTAAGTCACTAGTCCTAAGCTACAAAAGGTAAATAAAAATAATCAAACCTTTTCTACTTTTGCTAGAAAGTAAATGATAGAAAGGAAATATATTCTAAATCTAGTCTATCTAGCTAGAAATAAAATTGCATTAAAGGAAATCTATTCAATTTTGCAGGAAAAGAAAATCCTAGATTACTCTTGTAGGAAGGAAATCACACTTTTCTTAAAGTAAATTGTAGGAAAGGAAATATGAACTAATTGTAGAGATCAACATTCAAGAAGCAAGCAATGTAAAAGGTAAATGATAGCCTAAAAAAGCCTCAACTCAACCAAAGAGGTATTAAAGAATTCACATGCTATTCTAAGACATTAATCTATTTCTACCATGAATTTGGAGTGAATCTGGGTTAAAAACGACCTCGAAAATAAACTACTATAGGAAACTCTCTGTTGTTATAGGATTGCTACAGGAAACTCCCAACAGCCTTGTTTCTCGAGTTAACATGCAAAATGCCAAATTTAGTCAAACGAAAACAGTGTGGGATAAATTTTGTTATTAATTTAAATGTTTTTAGGCTTCAATACAAGTGGAATCAACTTGAAATGGCTTCATTAGTAGTGCTAAAATTTACTCAAAATTTACTACTAAAAACTAGAAATTTCATAATAGTGAACTAATAGGCTGATCTAAGCACCCAAATGCTTAAGCTAATCAAGTGAAAATACTATGGGGTATTTTTTTTTATTAATTTGGATTTTTTTAGGATTTAATACAAGTGGAATCAACTTGAAAGAAGCTAATTAACATGTACTAAAATTTAGCATAAATTTATTACTATTTTGCTACAGGATACTTCCAGAAATTCTAGAATTGTGAACTAATGAACCAATCGAAGTAGCTTAATGATGAATATGACTTTGTGCAGTTGTTATAATGATTCCTCAAACTTGTAACTATATAAATGACCTGAAAAACCACTTACTTCAATCATTTAACCAATCTAACCTACAATAAATGAAGCTTGAATACTAAGTGCATAAATAGGAAATGCAAGAATAATAAATGCAAGTGAACAAGACATTCAAAGAAGATAAATAATTATACAAAATGGATATGAGGCTCTTGGGATGGACAAGCCTAAGGATACTTAGATTCCAATGAAGGAAATCAAGCTGCAACAGCTGAAAATGACACCATACTTCATTATTAGAGTCAATGCAAGTACATCCCTATAAGAAATGAAAGTAGAACTGCTAAATAAAATGTTTTCTTCATAAGAAGACTAAAAAATCCATGGCCCTTAGAGAATAATTCTTATTATTACTTATACAAATTGATGGGGAAGCATATTCCTTAAAAGGAGGCAACTTTCCCATCTAAAATCTCTCAAAAAGTGGATCTGGCTCCAAACAGTAGGAATCTTCATTAAATACCGAGTTTTGGCTTCTCCCGTAGTAGGAAACGCATCCCTAGGTTTTCTCAATAAGCGGAGCTCAAAAATCTATAAATAATTTCATGATATATTATTCATTTATTGACCCATCCTATAACATCTTGTGGCAGGGAGCAAGTCCCAAAATTCTCTCATTACGCAAATCTTCATAGCTTACTCAGTATTCTCTCAATATCATGCAAAATAAATAATATTAAGAACATATTATGAAATTATCTCTAAACCCTCCTAATGAACACATTTTATCCCAAAAAGATGTCATCAAATGTAAAAAGAGAGGTTAAATGTACTGAAGGATGGTCATATGGGCCTTGAATTGTACTTATTTGGGAGGCCCATCACTCTCTCCATCTCTTTCCACCCTTTAGATCTATCTCTATATTCCTCCCTCTCTCCTCTCTCAATATCCCTACCCTTTTTCTCTCTCCTTCCTTACTCACTCCTCCTCTCTCTCTTTACCCCCCACTCTCTCTCTCTACATTTCCACTTCTATATTTGTCTCTATATCTCTCTCTTCCTCCTCCTTTGTATCTATCTCATTTACCACCCCCCCCAACCCTCTCCTCCTCACTACCTCTCTCCCCTATCACTCACTCTCTCTCTCCCTTTGTCTCTATAGTTTTCCCTCTCTATCCCCACCTCTCTCTCTCTCTTTCTCTCCATAACTATCTATTTCACTCTCCCTCCCTCTCTGACCCCCTTCCAATTCCATCTCTATCTCCTCCATTCTTTATTTTTCTCTCTCCCTCTTTCTCCCCCAACTCTCTCTCTCTCTCTCTCCACCCTTTAGCTCTATCTTTATATCCCTCCCTCTCTTTGTGGAGTACTAAAAGAGGTATGTTTTTTATGATCATTTCAGTATCTTTTCAGTAGAACTTGCAAACCTTTTTGCATCATGAACTTGGAAAACGATAAAGAATTATAACAAAACATGTGAGATTAATATGCAAGAATAAAACACTGACAATTTTCATTTCCTCATTCAGGAAGAAGTGAAAACGAGAAGTTGTTGTTCCAAAGGAAAGGAAAAGGATGAGATAACTGATGTCCCTTTGACAGGAGACCAAATGCAAACAAGGCAAAGCAAATCAAAGCGAATCGACCTAGAAAAGGAGGTGGAGATACCAGCTCGACGCAAGAGAGAAAAGAAATGATTAAGGATTAACGGTTCGGCGAATCCCTCAGGATCCTTGATCCTGAGGGATCACTGTTTTATCTATTTTTGTACTTAGACATCTCCGCCGTCACCCTTATAAAAGGGACAACACTGTTAGCTCGAGAGGGAGTTAGACATGATTATGTTTTTATGTAATTTCTGTTAAGATCAAAACTTTGATCATCGAGTCTCGATAAGAACTGGTTTATTGTAATTTTTCTTCATGCATTAATACAAACTTGGTGATTACTTCATCTCTGAGTCTGGATTAACCTCAAGCGGTGTACCCCTGGAGGCTAAGGGCCCGGCCCTGGAGGACACTTGCTCCTGTATTATTACGTTTGTCTTCTGCGTGGTTTGCTTATCATCGTTATTTGGTAATCTGATGTGTTTTATAAGTTTACATCACATGCTCTGTTATGTTTAATTCATTAAGGTTTCCACAGACAGAACTATTGTATTGACTCTGCATCATATGATTGTTCTTTTCAGAGTTGATCTAATATCACTGGTCTTGATAGAATACTGTTACTATTCCATTTCAGAGCTTTTGTGCTGTACATTTACGTCACAGAATACATCTTGGGAGTTATGTTCTTTACGATTGTTAAATTGATGAACAATGTTGTTCTATTTTGAAACGCAGTCGTATTCCTTCTAACTGAGATTGATACTTAGATCAGATTACTATTTAAGAGTGTTGTGTATATATATGGTTTTCAAGCGTTGTTCCATAACTTATCAGTAATCAGTGTTGTTCCATTAGGGTGTGCTGTTCGATCTGCCTTAAGAGTGAAAGATTGTTGTTCGATTATAATTAATGCATTTGATTTGATAGATTAAGTTTGTTACTGCTTGTGAGACTTAGTTGCTATTCTATTTCTTAGTTGTTGTTCCATTTAAGAATTGTTGTTCCATTTCGGATTTGTTTTTCCATTGCAGACTTGTTGTTCGATTTCTTATTTGCTGTTCCATTTTCTTATCTGCCGTTCCATTTACAGTCATTTGTTATTTTGGTGTGGGAGACGATCTAAGGTTGTAGTGAGCCTTGGCATTTACTGTATGGCTCCCAGATCCACGATCTGTTCTCTGATTTCCTTTTCCATCAGTTTCCAAAGGGATGGGTTATCGCTACTGAACCCTTGAATGATAAGTTGCTTAGTCCTTTGAGTGTGTGATTTATTCTTTTGGAAGTAGTTAAGCCATAGACAAGCATCCGTTTACTCTTGTATTTTTGAACACTGTAATACTAGCATTACTCTGACAAATGATAGCCTCAGACTGAGACACTCTTTGAAATAACAAAACGCTCTCGGATTGACATATTAATGTGAGGTAATTAGAGGTGAAAGAGACCCTTTTTATAGATCTACATTTTGGCGTTGTTGCCGGGGAAAGAGTGTAGCCATTTGTTCTTTTTTCAGAGTAGTGTACGAACCTGCTAGGGAAGAGTTGGATTTTAAAAACAGAAGGTAAGAACCTATGTACGGAGCATGTAAAAGCCCTGCTCCCCTGTCCACTTTCCTAACAGATTTGTTGTTGCTTTGTTTGAATAGAATTTAGTAGTTAATTTGAGTGCATGACTAAGTAGAAAAAACCAGAAAAAAATACCAAACCTCTACCCAAGCCAGAAAAAGCTAAGGGGCCGGTGACCCTTGGCCGAACAACCTTCATAGACGAAATCTATAAGAAAGCAAAATCTCAGCCATCAGTAGGACCCAGGAAAATCATTTCTAAATAGCCTACTAATTCCCTTCAGGCCACAAGATCACCATCTACAGCCTTTGCTGAGGTGCATAGTCAAACTGAAGAGCAGGACTTTCAAGAAATTGAAAATTCTACTCCAGAACTATTTCAGGAAGGGAATTTCAGCAATCTTTGTGAAGGAGAAGGAGAAACAGGGGAAACCGAGGAACCAAGATCTCCTATTGGAACAACTCAGCCATTAAACAGCCCAGACAAGGGAAGTGCTGCAAAAATCATTGTTGAAGAAACTCAATCTCCTCAGACATCAGGTATTCTTATTATCCCAGATAGAGGAAGTGCTATTAAAACTATTCCTGTCAAAGCCATCCCCTCTCAACCGAGGAATACCCTCCTATATATCCCATAAGGTTATTGGCATATATTCGACCCTATGGCTCAAAATCAGCCAAACACTCAAACCTCTACATTACAATACCCTATAGTGGATTCTGTAGCAAATGCGCCTATGAAAGCAATCCCTCTTCAACATATCCCTACATTTCACGGTCTTACATCAGAAGATCCGTATGCATTTTTATTCGAATTTGATGTGTTGTGCAGGGGATATGATTACACCACCGACCCCCAGAAACTGAAACTATTTCCCTCTACATTAAAAGGGGCTGCTTTAAGATGTTTTATGG
Organism: Pinus tabuliformis; assembly: GCA_031772625.1. Classification (NCBI taxonomy): domain Eukaryota; kingdom Viridiplantae; phylum Streptophyta; class Pinopsida; order Pinales; family Pinaceae; genus Pinus; species Pinus tabuliformis. The sequence goes on from CM062819.1 coordinate 828,362,891, forward strand.
GATTAGGTGATGGGGTTATAAATAACTGGGATCAAATGAAAGAATCTTTTCTAAAAAAATATCAGGATTATTGCAGGTCTAGAGAACTAAAGGACGAAATATTCCAGATGACAGCTAGACCGAATGAAACATTAGAGGAGTATGTGGAACGTTTCCAGTATAATCTGCAAAGATCTCCTTATGCATCACTACCTTTACCTGATAATGTGTTAAAAACAACATTGATAAGGGGCATGAAGGAACAATGGATCGAAACATTAAACATCATGGGAAAAGGGGATATTTATCAAGAAAATTTTGCTGACATTATTGATTTATGTATCAGGAGCTCGAGAGGCAGCACAAGAGTAAAACCGGCAGAACATGATCGGTTTGTAAGAGATAATAAAATTTCGACAGAAGGAGTAACACGTGTAGAAATTGGAAATTTATTGGAAAATTTTAAAACTGATATTCTAGGGACACTAACTACACAACTTGATATTATGCAGGCTAAACAGAAGCAAATGGAGGCAGAACAGAATTTGGCGATCTTCTGTCCCCGATGCAGGAAAAAGCATAGTCACAAGGAGTGTCCACTGGATACAGTCCAAACATGCGCCATCTATACAAAAGATCACCTTATGGAGAGCTGCCCCTCACTTCCTAGGTTGAAAGCGGTATATAAGGAAGCGGAAGAAGAACCAGAATCGGTGTATTTGATCAACCAGCGCCGTCAGTGGCAGCGAGACAATCTGGTATGTTTTCAGACCCAACTTCTTCTTTTCAGCCTCCACAATATAATGCTCAACAATATAATATGTGGCAAAGTCAATCCCAACCTCCGTTTCCAAACTGGTCACCACAGTCGTTTCCTTCTTCAAACCCGTGGCTGAATCAGGCAAGCCAATCTGGTTGGCCGAATTTCCCTTATACTCCACCATATTGGCAAGGTAGCCCATATCCTCCACAATGGACTCCCCCTACTTCACAAAGTTCAGCCTGGCAGACAAACTGGCAGAGACCGATGCATCAGCCAGTAGGAACTATTCCACTCCCTCAACCTACACTGCCAACCTTACAACAAAATCCCCAGTCTAATCTGAAACTGCAACTCCCAACCCAACCCAACCCCAATCCAAATAACAGACCGGTCCAATCTCTCCAAATTATAGAAACACCAGAAATAGGAGCCGATCTAAGGGAGTGTAATGATCTTCAGTTAAGATCTGGCCGTATTATTGAAACCGAGGGAGACAAGACAGTTCAGATTGAAGATCAGTTACCCAGAGAACATCTATCACAACAAGAGGATGTGAATAAACAAAAAACTCATAATCAAGCAACCACATCCTATCCTTCATTCCCAGAACGATTAGTCATACCTCGACCTATACAATATCCTGATTTTGACATTCTCGGAGAATTACAAAATCTGTACATAAAAATTCCATTCCTCCAGGCCATTCAAGACATCCCCATATACGCAAAAACTATTAAAGAATTGTGCATAAAGAAACCAAGGAGGAACATAACAAATAATCCAAGAGTCCAAGTAGTCGGCACTTTATCTGACTTACTATCAGGGAAAGAAACACCCATTAAATATGAAGACCCAGGAAATCCAATTGTAACTGTCCAAATTTATGGTCAGACCTTGTCTAATGCCTTAGTTGATCTAGGAGCTGCAATTAATATTTTAACAACCACTACTTTCCAAAAGCTGGGCATTACATCTGTAGAACCCACCTCTACCTTGCTAGAATTGGCTGACTGATTTGTGGTTAGGCCAGAGGGTACTCTACATGATGTTATGGTCTCTGTCGATTCCTGGGAATATCCAACCGATTTCCTAATAATAAATCCTAAAACTCGACTTGATGGACACCCGCTGATTTTAGGTAGACCTTGGCTTGCCACTGCCGATGCTTACATTGGCTGCCAGCAAGGAAATATGACCATAACCAAAGGACCAAATATCAAGAATTTAGTTTTGTATCCTCCAGCGTAGCCAAGTGTCACAATAATCAAAACTAATAAGCACCCTGTATCATACCTTACTGATAACATTAGATCTCCATTAACTATACAAGAGGCACTTGATTTTAAAGAACAAACGGAAGATGATGCCATTAATAATTTCATTAGTCAAACTGAATCTAGATCCTGCACACAGTGTCACATGATAGAAGCAGCATTTGATAATGAACTAGAAGAAGACCCTCTGAAAGATACACATGATCAAACAATACCTGTTACTTCTGTTGCAAATAGTAAAATTGTCGAAATTGAACCGGGAAAAACCTTAAACATTAATGCCAATCTCACACCTGAACAAGAAACGAAGCTCATCCATTTGTTGAGGGAATATAAAGAAGCATTTGCATGGGATTACCCTGATATGAAAGGAATTGACCCCCAATTATGTACACACCACATTTATATAGAAAAGGATGCCAGACCTGTTCGTCAACCTCAAAGGAGACTTAATCCTCATCTAAAAGATGTGGTAAAAGCTGAACTTCAAAAACTTTTAGATGTTAATTTTATCTATCTTATCTTTGATAGTAAATGGGTCTCTCTGCTTATGGTAGTACCAAAAAAGAATGGGAAATGGAGAATCTGTGTGGACTACAGGGAGCTAAATAAAGCAACACAAAAGGTCTACTTTCCTCTCCCATTCATCGACCAAGTATTAGATACTTTAGCAGGAAAGAAATTCTTTTCTTTCCTGGATGGCTTCAGTGGATACAATCAGATTCAGATTACCCCTGAAGACCAAGACAAAACTAGTTTTACTTGTCCTTGGGGAACATTTGCCTAACGAGTTTTACCTTTTGGCTTATGCAATGCTCCTGCCACATTCCAAAGGGCTATCCTTAGCATTTTTGCAGATTTAATAAATGATGGACTTGAAGTATGCATGGATGACTTTACACCATATGGAGATGATTTCGATCCAGCATTGGACACCATAGAGAAAGTCCTACAACGATGCATTGCTACCAGGCTTTGTTTAAGCCACGAAAAATGTTATATGATGATGACTAAAGGACTTATCCTAGGACACTATATTTCAGCAGCTGGCATTTAGGTAGACCCGGCCAAAATCCAAATACTTTTGCTTATTCCCACTCCTACCACTCAAACAGAGGTACGCAGTTTTCTTGGATTTTCTGGTTATTATAGGCAATTTATAGAACATTATTCGCACATTGCTGCACCTCTATATGCACTAACTGCTAACGTTGATTTTCTTTGGACAGAAAAATGTGAACGTGCTTTCAAGGATCTGAAGAAGCTCGTATCCATAGCCCCAATCCTTCGAGGACCAAATTGGGATTTGCCATTCCAGATATCATCTGATGCCTCAGATACAACCATTGGAGCAGTCCTTGGGCAGGAAGAGGATAAAAAACCATATTCAATTTATTACATAAGCAAAAATTTATCCCCTGCTGAATTAAATTACACTGTTACTAAAAAAGAATTCCTAGCTGTAATACATGCTGTCAACAAGTTTAGACATTACATCACTGGATATCCTGTTATCTTGTATACAGATCATTCTGCCATAAAATATATAGCAAATAAGCCTGACACAAATGGCAGAATAACTAGATGGCTGATTTTATTGTAGGAATTTGATATTACAATCAAGGATCGACCAGGCAAAGAAAATCCTGTAGCAGATTTTCTCTCAAGAATGCCAAAGCCAATCGATGCAGCAGCAGTTGAGGATCAATTTCCAGATGAACATCTGTTCGTTGTTGCTGTTCAAACACCCTGGTATGCTGATGTTGCCAATTACCTAGCAGTAGGTAAACTACCAAAACATCTAACCCCTAATGAGCGAAAACATATTGTTCAGAAGAGTGCTCGATTCTCGTGGATTGGGGGCTATTTTTTTCACACAGGGGCAGACATGCATATCAGGAGATGCGTTCGAGAAGATGAAATCTTTGACATTTTAAAAGTCTGTCATGATGGACCATGTGGTGGACATTTCTCTGAGCGGAAAACTGGACATAAGGTGCTGTAGACAGGGTATTATTGGCCCACGATTTTCAAAGATGCAAAGAAATTTGTCCAAGCCTGTGACAGCTGCCAGCAAGCAGGACGCCCTAGTCAGTCTGATGAGATGCCTCTGAAACCACAGTTAATCATTGAACCATTCGAGCAATGGGATCTTGATCTCGTTGGACCTATCAACCCATCATCAAACCAGAAAACATATACTTTGGTGGCAACAGAATATGTCACCAAGTGGGTTTAAGCAGAAGCATTGCCTAGAGCTACAGAGGACTCTGTCATACAGTTCTTGTTCCATCTATTTGTACGTTATGGACTTCCAAGAGAAATAATTACAAACGGTGGACCACAGTTTGCTGGAAACAGAATAGCTACAACACTCAACAATTATCATGTCCAGCATAAAATCACTACTCCATACCACCCGCAGGCGAATGGACAAGTAGAAAGCAGCAATAAAATAATAGAAGCAATTTTAACGAAAACCATTGCATCCCATAGACGTGATTAGGCTGCCAGACTACCTGAAGCACTCTGGGCTTACAGAACAACATGGAGAAGCACCATTGGTTACTCACCTTATCAATTAGTGTTTGGAAAACAACCCATTTTTCCCATAGAATTCGAAATCCAAACATTACGGACAACGCAGGAAGTTGGCTTAGATCTAAGCGAGGCACAAATTAATCGACTGCAGCAGATCAATGAATTGGACAAAATTAGGCTCTTTGCACTTCAAAACATTGCCTTGATCCAAAAGCAGCGAGCTAAATGGCATGATGCTCTCATTAAAAATAAAGTCTTCCATGAGGGAGACTGGGCTCTATTGTACGACTCCAGGTTTCAGGACTTCCCGGGGAAACTCCAGACTCATTGGTTGGGACCATATGAAATCTAGAAGGTACATGACAATGGGACCCTTACTCTAATCACTATTGACGGTTCTGGATATGCCTTCAAGGCAGATGGCCACCGAGTTCGTCTTTATCGCAAACCACTCACTCGGGAGTCCTTCTGCCAGCAGCTACGCCGAGACTCTGATATGGAGATTTTGGGAGAGGAAGAGAAGTCTTCCTCACCTGTAATTCATTAAGGAATTCATTTATTTTTATAATTTGTACGTAATTTCTTTTTCTTTGAATCATTTTTTGGTACATATTTTTGAATTAATGTTTTCCTGTCATTTTTGTTGTTCCTTTTTCAAAAAGAACAACATTTTCTTCTGGCTATTCCTTTTTCAAAAGAGCAAATCCCTTTGGATCAACCGTCATCTCGTTGTAATTAGGAGCTTTTCCTTTATTTTTGTGTGTTCTGCTGTTCCTTTTCCAAAGGAACAACATTTTTTATTTTTGTCGTTCCTTTTCAAAAGGAATGGCATTTGTGTGTTTCTGTTATTCCTTTTCCAAAGGAACAACATTCTTTATTTTTTGTTGATCCTTTTTCAAAGGAACGACATTTCTTGCGTCTTTTGCTGTTCCTTTTTCAAAGGAACAACATTTTTAGTTACTGTTGTTCCTTTTTCAAAAGGAACAGCATTTCCGCATGTTTGTTGTTCCTTTTCCAAAGGAACAACATTTTTTGATTCTGTTTTTCCTTTTGCAAAGAAACGGCATTGGAATGTCCTGCCATTCCTTTTCTAAAGGAACAATGTCTGTGTGTTCTGCTGTTCCTTTTTCAAAGGAATGACATTTGCATTTTTTGCTATTTGAGGTCTCTTGTTGGCCCTTTTTCCAAAAAGAACATCACTTGCATGCTTTTGCTCTCCCTATGAAACAGCTTGTTCCTTTTGCTGATCTAAATTGAGGATGCCTATTGCTCCCGTTCTTTCAAGTCTTTTAGGATACAGCTATGCACTTATGCAATGGATACAGAATCACAACATACTGAAATCAGCCAATCATAAATCGTTATCTTTATAAGGCTCTGCATTGGTAAGAGGACAAAAGGAAGGACACACTTATTTATCATCTTTTGTTGTCATTGTTCTACTAATTCTGCTATGGTTGTTCATCTTTATCATGGCAACCCTTTTTTAATCCTCCTTGATTATTATTTAGGAATAAGAGCAAAGGGTTTATATCTTCCTATTGAGATGTTAAGACTTCTTCCACCATTCCTACTCTTAAGGAGTGTTGAACCACCCCTTGTGTATAAATAAGGGAAGGTACTTTGTGAAAAAGAAAGAAAAAGTAAACATGACTTATAAGTTGTCAAATGCAGGATAGGGGGTCTCATCAAGAGCCAACCTACCATGATCATGAGGACGAAAGCGAAGTGGCATTCCCACTATGGCCACCACACCAGGGATATGGTCCAAAAGGTATATAAAATAACCCTTGGAACAGGAGGTCTCATCACGAGCCGGCCTGCCCACTTTTCACTCCTTCCTCGTGAATGGCATTATGGTTAACTGGTCACCAAGCCAGCATAGTGGCCTACATTTTGACATCACACAACATTCCCTAAGTATACACAGCGGATCATGGTTCCATGGGTGAAATAAACAACTCTGCCAAGGTTATGAACACCTGTCGGTAGCAGAGCACTGTTAATGGTATCGAAGTCACATTATTTACACCAATAGGTGAGTTATTAACACCCTTCTGTTTCTTATACCTTAATAATTAATCATATATCATTCCCTGAATTATATAACGCATGTAAATTTATTATCACCGATCATGGCAGAACAATTGACAATGACCGCAGGAGATTTAGAAAGTACGATAGATGTCTTATCCTCCCAGCCTCGCATCATATCACAGCAGCCTCTTACGTAATATGCGATCTAACTCTACGCCTTGATTTTGGTAATTTGCTATTTTTCTAAACATGGCATATTTTTATACGATGTTCCTTTATGACTCTGTTTCAGAACGGGCGTTGCTCCTTTATTTGACGACCAGGACAACCTATCACATTGCGGGGGGGGAGGTTAACCTCATTATTCCTTGGATTACGTGTCAGCTCACTATTCGGGAAAGTTGTGTACTAGGGTATGGCATGGCTTAACGGCATGCTATTTTTATTTTTTTGCACGAATTGCTGTTCATAAGCCATTTCTATGGTATACTCTGTTTTTTTTTAACAAATCTTGTGTCCATTAGCCTCTCTATGTTTCAAACAGCACGAACAACTGTCGTTCCATTGAGAATTCACAGTGAAACCATGAGAGGAAGAGTGATCCGGAGGGAACCGCAGGTGTTGAGAGTCTCCGTTGCTGCTCGGGAAATCCTGGCAAGAGCAGGGTGGCTGACTTATCTCAATCGCTTGCAGGAGTCTAACGAGATAGTGGCAATTGAATTCCTGCAGAATTTGCAAGAGGATTACTCCACAGTGAGGGGGAGACATATAGCAGTCACCGATGACATAATCGCAAAAGTCTCAGGACTACCAGCCACCGGACTTGTATGGACGTTAAAAAAGGAGAGATTACAGAAGATTATAGAAATCTTCCAGGACGAAGGCCAAAGCCTGGCAATTAAAGGAAAGGGAGTTCTACCAGCAATGTTAGGAGAGCCCTGGGCAGAATTGGCAAGGACCGTTCAAAGCTACATCACCTGTGAAGGCAGAAAAGACATGGTAAGACCACGACATCTTAAACTCTTAGCTGTTCTAAAGCAGAAATGCTCTGTAAATTTACCTGCACTTTTGAATTCGTTACTTCATGACGTTGCATGGAGCATAAAAAAGGCACAGCATGTAGAGTCAGTTGTTAGTCATCATGGGTTGATTCGGTTAATTGTCAGTCATAGCCTCACCTAGCAGCAGAGCAGCTGGGAAGAGCTAATTGCAATGATAGATGGGGGGTTGACAGCACCATCCCCAAAACGTAAGCATTCCACTAGTATACCAGAGTGTCCAAAGAAACGCAAAGAATTAGCAAAACAGAAACATGTCACCAGTACATCCGAGTATCCAGAAAAACGCAAGGAATCGGCAAAGCGTAAGCATGCCACCGGTACACCCGAACAACCAGAAAAATGCAGGAAATCGGTCCAATTAGCACGAATACGAGGGAGGCTGGAAAAGCTCCAGGAAAACACTAGCCGGCCAGTAGAAATTAAAGATGAGCAACCCTTACAGCCAAAAGAAGAGGCCGAGCAATCTGGAGAGGAGGCCGAGAAATCCGAAGAAGAAAATGAGGAAGGAGCCGAGCATTCTGAAACAGAAGCCGAGCAATTTGAGCAGGAGGAGGAAATGGAACAACAGGAAGGTAGCCCATTGCAGGACCCAGTGGGAGAAGATGAATTGCTGCAGTCTTGGCCAATATGGGCGAATATGACCAACCTTCCATCCCATCAAACCTTCATGACAAAACGAAACCCCAGGAGGAAAATGCATCTGAAAAACCACATGCAAAGGAGGCAGAAGAAGAAAATCTGTCTGTTCATGATAAAGAAACAATAGGAGATACTGAACAGGAAAATCTGTTCCTAACCAGAAGACACCGGAAGAAATTCTGGAGGAAGCAGGGGCAGAAAAAGAAGTTGCCCAAGAATTGACAGAACCAGTTAGGGTTCCTACCCTAGAACAACCAGAGCAGAACAATGAAGAAACACCCCAGAAGGAAGATCCGGGGACTAGTCACAGTCTAGGCCACAGTGAACAGCCTGCTGTTCCTTCTAAGGAAATTTTTGAAATCAAAGAATTGCGAAAGGAACAGCAGAGATTATTGAACATAATAGTCCAGCTCCACCAGCAGATTAGGATCCTGAAAGCAAGACAGAGGGTAAAAAGGAGTTCAGGAAAGAAAAAGGTGACCACTTCAGCAAAACCCCGCAATGCAAAGGGGTGGAGGATCAGAATTCGTCCTGTTGTTCAAAACCCTGTCGAAAACCAAGCTGTTGTTCCAAATGATGCTGAGGAACAGACTGTTGTTCCATTTGAAAAGGAACAGCAACAGACTGATATTCACATTAAAATAGAAATGGATGATATGATGACCTGTGATAAGGAAATTCAGATGGAGGCACCACTTTCAGGAGTGATAAGGGTTCTGAACTCAAAGCAACACAATAGGAAAGTTCAGGTAAAACTCCCGACCTCCACTACTGCATGGAGAAGAGATCCAAAAACAGTAACCCTGCGAAAAGGGTTGAAGCAAGCTTAGCAAGAAGCAGAAAAGCTTAGAGAGCAAACGGTCCCTTGCGAGAAGTATGAAGAGGTACAGCAGCAACTTAGGAACGTCAATCAATCCGAAAGCCAGGCTTTTGAAGGTTGGCGGAAGGAAAAAGAGAAAGTTGCAAAGGTAACTCGTAGGCTAGATATTGTTATCAAGCAGATGGATACCTTGTGTTCTTTATACAATGACGTCTTAGCATGTAGAGCCCCTACAAAAAATTATGCCCTGTTTCTCCTGGAACGGTATTTGAAATTAAAAATAAAAGTTGTTAAAGCAGGTGCTCCCATACAAATTAACACTGTCAATGATTTTATAGACTGCTGTAAGCACTACGGGGTAAAAGTCCAGAGACTGTTGTGTGAGTTCTATTTACATAACCTTGTACTAGACCAAGAGACTGAGCTGAACCCTGGCCCCTTTGTTGGAGACATCCAATTGCAGGCATTCATCTCATTTGGGGTTAATCAGATTAAATGGCTTAAAGCCTATAATACTTTCCAGAGGCAAGAAAACGGCTTAGATTTGTGGGTAAGGGCTGAGCCTAGGAACCCAGTACAGTTGTGGAAAGCACATAGAAACCTCATGAAGACTCCAGGTATCATTGAAACATTAGGACCCATGCATGAGGCACTCATTCGACAGGGATTATAATACTTTCTTTCTATCAAAGACTTTGCCATTGATGCAGCTAAATTTCGGTATCAAATCTCTAATCCGAATATCCAGCTCAGGGAACCGTTTAAGTATGAAAATTTTAAATTAGTTGCCAATCATTTGCACCTTTATGGCGAAATCATTTTGAGAGCAGGGCCATCCTGGTTAGGATATAGGTTCCGGAGTCCAATTATTTGGTACCCTGGACCTGGATACCAAGCCCTGTATGGGATGCCCGAGGGTCAGACAGGCCATTTCTTTGACTACCTAGTTACTTATCATGGCTATAGGCCTCCGCATGAGATTCCATCTCCAGCCTATTCTCTCACTACCTTGCATGTCAACTACAATGTTTTCATGAGGGCATGAAACAGCGTAAGCAAGGGGATGTGTGGAGTACTAAAAGAGGTATGTTTTTGATGATCATTTCAGTATCTTTTCAGTAGAACTTGCAAACCTTTTTGCATCATGAACTTGGAAAACGATAAAGAATTATAACAAAACATGTGAGATTAATATGCAAGACTAAAACACTAACAATTGTCATTTCCTCATGCAGGAAGGAATGAAAATGAGAAGTTGCCATTCCAAAGGAAAGGACAAGGACGAGATAACCGTTGTCCCTTTGAAGGGAGACTGAATGCAAATAAGGCAAAGAAAATCAAAGCGAATCAGCCCAGAAAAGGAGGTGGAGATACCAGCTCGGCACAGGAGAGAAAAGAAATGATTACGGATTAACGGTTCGGCGAATCCCTCAGGATCCTTGATCCCGATGGATCGTTGTTTTATCTATTTTTGTACTTAGACATCTTCGCCGTCACCCTTATAAAAGGGACATCATTGTTAGCTCGAGAGAGAGTTAGACATGATTACGTTTTTATGTAATTTCTGTTAAGATCAAAACTTTGATCATCGAGTCTCGATAAGAACTGGTTTATTGTAATTTTGCTTCATGCATTAATACAAACTTGGTGATTACCTCATCTCTGAGTTTGGATTAACCTCAAGCGGTGTACCCCTGGAGGCTAAGGGCCCGACGCTGGAGGACACTTGCTCCTGTATTATTACGTTTGTCTTCTGCGTGGTTTGCTTATCGTCGTTATTTGGTAATCTGATGTGTTTTATAAGTTTACATCACATGCTCTGTTATGTTTAATTCATTAAGGTTTCCACAGACAGAACTATTGTATTGACTCTGCATCATGTGATTGTTCATTTCAGAGTTGATCTAATATCACTGGTCTTGATAGAATATTGTTACTATTCCATTTCAGAGCTTTTGTGCTGTACATTTACATCACAAAATTCATCTTGGGAGTTATGTTCTTTACGATTGTTAAATTGATGAACAATGTTGTTCTATTTTGAAACGTAGTCGTATTCCTTCTAACTGAGATTGATACTTAGATCAGATTACTATTTAGGAGTGTTGTGTATATATATGGTTTTCAAGCGTTGTTCCATAACTTATCAGTAATCAGTGTTGTTCCATTAGGGTGTGCTGTTCGATCTGCCTTAAGAGTGAAAGATTGTTGTTTGATTATGATTAATGCATTTGATTTGATAGATTAAGTTTGTTACTGCTTGTGAGACTTAGTTGCTGTTCTATTTCTTAGCTCTTGTTCCATTTAAGAATTGCTGTTCCATTTCGGATTTGTTGTTCCATTGCAGACTTGCTGTTCGATTTCTTATTTGTTGTTCCATTTTCTTATCTGTCGTTCCATTTACAGGCATTTGTTATTTTGGTGTGGGAGATGATCTAAGGCTGTAGTGAGCCTTGGCATTTACTGTCTGGCTCCCAGATCCACGATCTGTTCTCTGATTTCCTTTTCCATCAGTTTCCAAAGGGATGGGTTATCGCTACTGAACCCTTGACTGATAAGTTTCTTAGTCCTTTGAGTGTGTGATTTACTCTTTTGGAAGTAGTTAAGCTGTAGACAAGCATCCGTTTACTCTTGTACTTTTGAACACTGTTCTACCAGCATTACTCTGACAAATGATAGCCTCAAACTGAGACACTCTTTGAAATAACAAAACGCTCCCGGATTGACATATTAATGTGAGGTAATTAGAGGTGAAAGAGACCCTTTTTATAGCTCTACACTCTTCTCTCTCAATATCCTCCCCCCCCCCCCCTCTCTCGTTGTCTCTCCCCATCTCTCTCTCTCTCTCTCTCTCTCTCTCCATCCATTTACATATTTTTATTTGTATATATCTCCCTCCCTCTATCCTTCTCTATCTCTCCCTTACTAACTCTCTCCCTTTCTCCCTCATCTCTATGTGTTCTCTTCCTCTCTCTCTCTCTTTCTCTCTCTTCTTCCCTCTCTCCAGTCTCTTTCCTCATCACCCTATTTCTCTCCCACTTCCCCCCGTCTCTCTCTCTCTCTCTCTCTCTCTCTCTCTCCCCCTACATCTTCCATCCTCACCCCTATCTCTCCCTCTCTCTCTTCCCCTCCCTCCCTCACCCCTCTCTCTCTCTCTCCCTCCCCCCACATCTTCCATCCTATCTTTCTCTACCCCTTCATCATTTACTCAATCCCTCCTTCACAACAAACCCCTTTCAAATCTCTCTCTCCCCCTGTAAAATATAAAAAAAAGGACTATTTGTTGATTTTAAGACCCTTTTAGGTTGCACTAATCGAATGCATTGTTTTTTCAAGGTTATGATGAATTTCATAATTTAAAAAATAAATATAAAATTAAGATCATAATTGTTGAAAATATAGTTGTGCACAAGAACACTATGATCTCTAAAACTCTATGATTTTTACAACAATATTCCATCATTTATGTAATCAAAGGTTGCGCTAACATAAATGTATGCATTATATTTTTCATGAAAAATAGCATACCAATGATAGGAAGGTTGAAAATTTTCCTACTTAGACACAATTTTTATAAATAAAAATTACATATTTGAAAAGCTATTTCATATTCTACATTCTATATTTTTACACCATCCTAAAATTCATTAAGTCTTCTAATCATTCCTCCAAATTAATAGATTGTTATTTTTCCAAATTGGCATTACCACTAACATGTCATAACAAAGAATCATTAGCTTGCACCACCTCTATGCTAAAAGAACATAAAATGGATATATGAGGTGATTTTAAAAGTCTAATCCCAAATCCAAAATTCCCCATTTGGTAAGTTGTTCTCTCTTTTTCTATCAAATAATCCACTACACTCACTCTATGTCTTATTTGGTATCATTATAAATATATCAAAGTTTCTGCATAAAGATAATAAATATTTACCCATCATTGTGAGGTCTCTTATATGTGGAATCCTAAATTAATACTTCCCTCTTAATTTCATTAGATTTAGCTTTCCATCAATTTGGGATATCTACCCTTTATAAGCATATTTGCTTGCATACAACCTAATGTGGTATTAAAATGTCCAATTAAAATTTATATGACTTTAACTTAAAATTTAATTATCCTTACCAAGTATAATTAAGGGTAATGTTGATATGTATTTGAGCATTTATAAAACATTAGACACTAAACAGGAGTAAAATGTAAAACAATTATGAAAATATTTCTCCTCTTCGAATTATTTAAGCCATAAAATTTCACATTAGTCTCAATTTAGATGATGTATGTTCTCTTTTCATAATCTCGGGGATTACATAAACACTACCTATAAAACTGAAGTGTGTCAAGGATTTCCCTATCTTCGCACCTCGAAGTTTTTTGAAAAATGAAAACAACACAATTATTGAAAAAAGTTTGTAAAGCATCTACTTTATCCATGGATAAATTGTTGATATCACCTATGCAAATCCTTAAGGTCTCTATTCCATATGCTTACCATTTCATATATTCACTTAGATTATCAATTTGCTTTTATCAGTTACTACAAAATTACGGTATCTAAAAAAAATTGACTTTTCAAGTTCCACTTACTACCTTAACCTTCTCTAATTCCACATTTCCTTTAATGTTCCTTGATCTAATTTTTTCCTCTTCAAGATGATGTATATGGTTTAATGCTTTATATTTTGAGGCCATTTATGGCAACTTCACAATCACATGGCACAACCTCACCTCCTTATATCCTTCCAAATTGAAGCACATTTTATGCCCAAGTATTGAATGTGCATAATGTACATGAAAAACATGAATATCTTTCTTTTTCTTTTTGCTTGAGATTGAAAATTCCCCAGTGTAGGTATCTTAGTTTTTCTCTAATGATGTTAACACTTAACATTGATTTCTATCATTTCCTTATTCTTTACTTGTACTTCATTTTTTTTAACTTGGCGCATATATATATATATATATATATATATATATATTCAACGAGTCATTGGTCATAGGTAAGATCTCACACCTTTTATGGAATTATATAAAATAATATTTAGGTGTTTTGATATTAGTAAAACAATTCATTGCCTCGTCTACTTCTCCAAGGAAAAGGAATAGTGTCTTTTAAAGGAAAAAAAACTCTTAGATTCAATTTCTTCCGCAAAATATCAAGTGAGCATAGCTCAACCTTGAACTGTAGTAGTAGTTGGCAACCTCAAAAAATTCGATTAAATTTGAACTTATAACTTTTATGAAAAACATTTCTTGATGATTCATCTTATTAAATTAACTTTTAAAATTAATATAAAATAATATTATATAACTATAATTACATTTATTGCTCCAAGAGGCCCTCTCTAACTCAATATGGAAAAAAATTGTAATTTCATGTTGTGTTACCTTATATTATCTAAACATTCTGATTGGGAAAAATTACATAAAAATAAAAATAAAATAAAATAATTAAATTAGAAATTGTAAGTATTAATTATCATATTAATAATTAAATTAACATAGACCTATCTTAATTTGGGATGTATCAAGTATAGAGAAGGATCAAATCTCTTGAATGCAAGTTTTTTCTTAAATTTTACATCAAGAAAAAAATTTACACCTTAAAAAATTTAATCTCTTAAAACTTAATAAATCTTAAATTAAAATAAACACATTTTGGAAACAAAACTAAAATTTTTAAATAACACATGCCAAGAGAATCATTATATTCATTATTGTAGAACATTACCCACCTTTCATAAATCTATAGAAATATTAACGGTGAAAACGACCTACCACCATAATGGAAATATATTCGAAGTAATTAATTTTACAAGCACCAAGTACTACTTTGCAGGAGGCGATATAATTCATTTACAACCACTAATTACTACTTTGTTGGAGGCCATGAGGGTTCAAATCCCATTCCAACTCCAGTTGTATATGCCATTTCTACGTTCAATAGAAACATTTTAAGTGTATAATTCTGTATGTTGTACGAGTTTGCGAACCCGGGTTGGGGTTCTCGAATTTGTCATGGGTTTTAGTTATTGGGGGTTTTAGTTCCTAAGTATTGGATTGGGGTATGGGCGTTTTTGAGAAAAAATCATAAGAACCTAATTTTTCTATGAAGAACTAGGTTTTTTATTAAAAAATTTGGGTTTTTGTCTTGATAGGTACGGAGAATTTTGATGATGGGTATCTAGAGCCCTAAAATCAGGTTTTTTGGGGTTCATTTTAGTTTTTATTTTTAAATTTTTAATTAATTTAATGGGCTTCCCCTAATATTCTAGGTAGCTAGTTTTTCATCTTGCGAGAGGAATTGTAGTGCTTATGTCTTTATCAATTCACTAAAGAGAAATAGGTTGGGCACAAAAAAGATAGAGAACTTAGTGTACATTCATAACACACTTCATCTCATATCTCGAAAAGACCCTAGGTACAAGGAGGGTCCTTGCAAGAGATGAGACCAATACATAGATGATGCTATGTGTGTGGACGAGGAGATACAATCAGATGACCTTATTGAGCTACCTCTAGTTGCTATGAATGAGCAGGAGCCTCAGGATGAGAGTGATTCCTACCTGGAGAGCATGCTAACTGAAGATCTGAGTGACATTGATGACATGGATGTTGATGACATGGCTTGAAGAAGCCATTGTTCACTATTAGCTATTTTTATTTTAGTATTTTAAAATTTCCTAGTTCTTGTTTAGAGATGCCTTAAGACAAATTTTGAAAGTAGTATGACAATCGACATATATCATGATTCTTATTTATATATGAATTCCAATTTACACTTATATCAAATTAGAAATATTGAAATTTCAATGTGAATGTTCAATAATATACCTATTACATTTATATAATGAAATTATGAGCACCTCGTGATTTCTCTTTAATAATATGTGAAGTTGATAGTTTGGACGAGGACACGTCAGCCACACCACTCTGTCAACCTCACACGTGCTCCCAGTTGGACACCAACTAGATCCTTCACCTCATTTCCCAATTATATGTCATACTTCTCTTATCGCTGGCGGAGACAATTGATTCATCTCACGATCATTGTTTTTATGTTTTTTCCTCCTTTTAGAATCCGGTCAAGCGACCAACACCTCCATCTTAAAGAAGTGTTTTGTTTTTTATATTATATCTTTTCCCTAATTTAATTAAGTAAAAGAAATTAAAATAAATATAATTTAATCAAAGAATATTAAGTATTTAGATAAGTTAAGTTTTCTTTGTAGGTATGGGAATTTTTATGAATCTCAAAGTATTACATTTGAGGCAACAACGACAGAGAATATCTTCTTCTTTTGTATAAAAGAATAGTTCAATTAGTGTTAATTTATTATCAACCTGGTGCTTTTCACTGAATTGATTGTTAACATGGTCTCATGTCAAGTGTATCTAGCAAATTATCATCATTGTTTTGGGACAAGAGCATCAAGGATGACCACCAACTTATATTGCATGTTAAACTTAACACTATCTGGATCATTGTTATTCACTACATCAACATGGAAAGATGCATCATTATGATATTTTATAATGTGAAAGAAATGGAACTGGTGACAAGAATGATCATTATTCTTAGGCATCAATACTCAAGGAAGTAGTTTGTTGAGCACTCGGTAGTTTGTTTGGGATTTGAACAGTTTGAAATTGTTTTGATGAAAGGTGGTATTTATAGTTTGGTATTGGTTTTGTGGCACTTCTGACATTATGGGTAGCTTTTATGAGAATATTTTATAACTTTTGTTGATCTAGGTTATATTTCTAAGTGTGTTTCAATTGTGCCTAGTCTCTTATCACAAGTTCATTGTTTGCTCAATA
The DNA here is from genome assembly GCA_031772625.1 of Pinus tabuliformis. Taxonomy (NCBI): domain Eukaryota; kingdom Viridiplantae; phylum Streptophyta; class Pinopsida; order Pinales; family Pinaceae; genus Pinus; species Pinus tabuliformis. The sequence continues at coordinate 828,379,829 of CM062819.1, forward strand.
GTTTTTTATTAAGACATCATCCATCCTTAACTTAGTTAGACTTCAATTCTAGGCTTACCTCTCTTAATATTTTATGGTGTAGATCATCTAGTTTTTTTAGTGCAGAGACCTTGTCCAATTAGCAAAGTTTAAAATATTTTGGAAGGGAACTCAATTATATTATGGTTTTGATCTAATCAACATAGTACAATGACACACTAATGGCTTAATCTCAACATTTTACCTTTGGGATGGTGGACAATCTAGTCCAATGTTGTGTGTGCAATTATTGAGAAAGAGAAAATCCCGAACCTCAACAAGGCTCTAAGAAAACATGTAGAGTATATCCAATCTAATAGAACCTTCACATTTTTAATCACTACCAAGAGGCATGAAAACGACCATAATGGTATTCTCTAAACACATACCCTAATCTAACAAAAACAAATGATGGATATTCTAGAAGCCAAAGCCAAATGTAATATGTTGATAAACCTTGTGCTTAATCTTCATTAGGACTCTTTATCTAAAATGTTGAACAACACAATTTCTATTAATTTAAATTCAAGAAAAAACAATCATTCATCCACTCAATATGGAAAAGCAACACTCCCCTACCTTTATAGTTTTCATTAACTAAATGTTCTTTTAATTGGTCAAGGTTTTATGAAATTTTGTAAAACAAGTTACATATAGAAAAATCTCTAGAATGTATTTGTTATAGTTTATTACAAAGAGTTATGCTATGTAATAAACTTTTGAATTTATGCTTTTGTATACTACTATAATAATAGTTACACTCTTTAATATGATAAATGATTTATTATTTTAATAAAAAATAATAATAATAATCATGTCAATGAATTATTATTTAAATGAATTCAATTTTTTAAATAATTGTCTTAATTTTTTAATATAATAAATATGTTACTATTTTGATTAATAATAATAATAACCATCTATATCTATTATTATTTAGGTAAATTGATTTTTTCTATTTGTAAATTATTTTGTCATTTAAAATAAATTTCTATTACTTGTGACTTGCTCTTAAAATTTAAAATAATATAATATAATATATAAAAATACAAAAATATCAATTTTAATTATTATTAAAAATATATATATTTATGCCTACAGGGTGTAGAATAGATGATAAATTCAGTGGGCAAAAATTAGGTCGTGGTTTCTCAAACCGCTTGATGTAATTTTTGATGAACGGAAACCACTTGACTCAAAAATATATATTTATAGAAAATTTTTATATACATTTTATATTTATATTAAAAAACATTTTCCAATAATAAAAATATAAATATAAAAAACAATATTAATGTGATTAATCCAAAACACATACTTACTAAAATATAATTTATTTATTTATTCTATATTCAATTAAATATAACAAAATTTAATTTTATAAAATATAAAAATATTATTATTATTTTTTATAAGTATTCTTCAAGATAAAATAAAAAATTCAAAAGCAAAATCTTCGAAAACGCCGACACGGTCACAATACATGTATATGTACGTAAAGCGCACCCATATTTTATTAAAATTTTGGTAACAACCTTGTCTATCAGGTTACAGTTTCTAAAAATAGGGTTCGAGCTTGACGTAGAGTCACTAGAGTCACTTTCGTCAGATAAATAAATAATATATTGCATGCGAAAGTCGTTGATTTAGACACTATGAACCACTCTTGTCCTTGAAAAAGACAATGGCAAGTTGCAGACACCCCGAAATATCTTTGTGATACATAACAAGCTGCGGGCGAATCGAATGGAGTCTGAAAATAATATCTATGAAATCTCTGATAGTGATCCAAAGAGCTATCTTATAATACATCTAAATCAACAAAATTTAAAATATGATAAATATTATTTAAATAGTAAATTTATTTTAAATTATTATTATTAGTTGTAGTGAAAAATTGTAATTTTATTAATTAAAACAAAATTACATGTTGTAAAAGTTTATCATGCATTCAATCATGTCAGTTGAAATTGGTGTTTACAGAGACTAGAATACTATTCCGAAATGGAATAATCTGGTTACTTTTTTCTCCATTTCTTTTTTACTACCTTTTGTCATTCTCCTTGGGATGAAGTGGACTTATCTTCATTCATTTTCACATACATGATGACACTTAAAACCCCTTTGGAACTTCATGGTTATCTCCCCCCTTTTCTACATTTTCTTGTGGGTTTTGGGCTTCTTCATTGGTATTGGGAGTCCATTTCTTCATCCTTCTCTTCTTCATGTTGTTGTTGAGAGAATTTCCATCCCTTGGGTTGCATCAGAACATGTATTTTGTAGATGTCCTATTTCTCGGCATATTCCGCATCATGTTCTCAAAATCTAAAAACTGAGTCCAACACTCTTTGTAATGTGTCAAGAGAATACGATCCAAAAATCATTTGCTAAGGTCCACCTCCACACATATTCTAGCTAAAGTGTAGATTTGTTCTTCAATTCTTTATGAATCCATCTTTAGGTAATGCCCTAATAGATAGTGTAGATTTGTTCTTCAATTCTTTGTGAACCTATCTTTATGTAACACCCTAATAGATCTCCAATGCCCTCTAGCACATCTCCAATGCACTCTAGCACTTTATGGTGCCAGAAATGTAAAGGGACATTGTGCAAACAAAACCATACTCACATTCTTGTTACCACCATTGTATTGGCATCGAAATATGGAAACCATGCAGTGACAAAAACTCTTTCTTCAAATTATTATTATTATTAATGAAAAATTAAAAAAATAATATTAATTAAACATAGATATTCAAAATAATATTTCAAAATTAATTATCATCTTTGTTGGCTTTTAATTAAATAGATTAATTAAAAAAATATTATATGAACCTAAAGTCATGTAAATATAAGTCACTGTATATTTGGGACATATTATATTAGTGAGTCATACCAATGATACTATAACAAAATCTATTCAAATTATAAAAATCTTTATAATAAAATGAGGTTGAACCTTTCGTAGTAAAGTATTTACTTACATTTTTTAAATACATAACTCATATATTATTTTTTTTAATCATAATTTAAAATAAATTATAATCTAATTAATTTTTATAATTTTTAAAATATATAACTCATATACTATTTTTTAATAATAATTTAAAATAAATTATAATATAATTAATTTATATAATTTGTTTTTAAATATTAATCTTAATAATATAAAATGGATATTTTACTTAAATGTTATTCATTGATTACATTAATTAAATTAAATTTTGAAAATCAAAATTTTAAATAAAAATAAAAAATAAAATGTTATTCATGGATTACATTAATTAAATTAAAATTTTGAAAACCCAAATTTTAAATAAAAATAAAAATAAACCAGTCTAGGAGTATAATTAGTTATTATATTGGGTTTGGAGTATGTTTAACGTTTTATTTACTTAGTTAAGAATTGTATAACTGGGTTAACGGCTCAAGACTAAGCATTTGGTAGAAGTAAAAACCTTGCACCATAGGTAATTACAAGTGGCATGATTTTCCTTGGATGACAATAATGATTCAACCTACATTTGGTAATCGCAGCAAATGATTGCTATAATCAGCATGGTCAAACCACTAAATTATAATAGTTTTTCCACTATATAAAAAAGAAAATAGTCCACGAAATTATAGATATAAAATGCTCTATAAAAACACTTCTTGATGTGAAATCATTAAAAAATTAAAATAATATATTATACGTGATAGAGATATCATCCCACCACACTTACCAAAAAAACAGAACTGAGTATTTTAAGCACAAAACTAGCCACTTTACACACACATGGATTACCTAGACATTATTCCCATTGGAGTAGAAATTTAGACATTAGACTGTACCAACTCATGAATAATTAATCAATGCTATCAAGTAGGGAGGTGCGGCCCCATGTACGAGCTTCTGAATAAATGATTTGCCTCACTGAAAATCCTCATCTGGAAGGCACCGTTTGGATCGTTCTGGAATGAGCGAAGATAACCACGATCTGATTTGCATTAACAGTGATCCAGTATAGTTTCTGTCCACTCGGTATTGCGGCTGCTGTCGGTGAGCCTCACGTGAAAACAATTTGTATGTTATCGGAGCTCCAACCATCGAGACAAATCCAGACTCAAATTCACTCTATGCCATTATTTCATTATAAATGCATGCAGCCCATGGTGTCTAACATCCCAAATCTCTCACGACCCTGAGCCCCATTAATATATGCAGAGATGGATGAAGTAGGGAAATTGTCTGCAGACTGCAGAAAGTTGACTGAAGTTATGTCGCCATGCGCAGCCTGCAGATTATTGAGGCGGAGGTGTTCAAAAGAATGCAATTTCGCTCCTTACTTCCCTCGAGATGATCCCCAAAAGTTTGCAATCGTTCACAGAATATTTGGAGCAAGTAACGTTCAAAAAATGTTGCAGGTAAAATCTAAATCTCATGTATTATGAATAAGTTGTTAGGGAATTTTATGGTGAGCTGAGTAGCTCAATTGAAGATCCTTTTATTATACTTTGTGTAAACCATGAGATGCTTTGTTATAAACATCATGACATTCAAAATTTAAATCAAAATGCCTTTTGATCCGATCGGAAAATAAGTATACAGTTATTTTTTGTATTAAGTTTGGGTGATCTATAATGAATTAAACAAATTTTTTTTTTAAGAAATCACATGAGAGAATTTTTTGGCGACCGCTTATAGAACCAATCAGTGTGGTTTATCATCAAGACCAGATGATGAACTACACTTCTTAGTTCAAAATTGGTTAACCAAAAAATTCTCGACCAAATGATGAACCACACTTCTTAGTTTAAAATTGGTCAACCAAAAAAATTCTCTACTGTGATAAGATTTTGTTTAATATATAGCGAATTTGATGATATAAAACTGATTTTACTATTTTGAATGTATATCTGAAACAGGATATTCCTATAAATCAAAGAAGCGATGCAGTGAGCAGCATGGTTTACGAAGCGCATGCCAGGATCAGAGACCCGGTATATGGCTGTGTGGGTGCAATATGTTCGTTGCAGAAGCAAATGTTAGAGCTCCAGTCCCAATTGGCATTGGCACAAGCAGAGATCACGCGCCTGAGAATTATGCAGCAGGATGCACATGATGATTTCATCGCTGATCTCACTGCAAACATTATGCAGTACCCTTCCCCAGACGCTCATGATGATTCCATCACTGATCTCACTGCACACACTATGGAGTGCCCTTTCCCAGTGGCATACCATGGTCAGCAGGTGAGATCATCCATGTTCTTGGATGCTCAGGAAGCATTCAAATTCATGGACTAAATGGGTTTGCATTTCCTCTATTACCTTTATATTATTGGCATCACTCAAGTTTTATTGCCCAGAAGTAAGCTCTGAGAATGGTTCAGGGCTTTCAACGATTTCAACTATATACCTCAACTATTTCGAAGTTGCAGGTCGAGTGTTGATAGTTCAGTCTCATGTCAAGTTGGTTAATGTGGGATAGGTTTGTGAACTGTGCAGACCATATTTCTGGGAATCTGCAGTTATGTCTCCGCTATTTCAAAGTTGCAGGAAACTGTAATAAAGATACAGAACTTAACGCCTTCCTGCCTGGTGCAGAGGGGTCTTTGATGCTGTCTTGTGCTATATTTCAAAATGATTAATTTGAATGTTTTACGTACGTGTTATGTTTTAAAATGATCCATGAGAAGGATTAAAATATCAGTTTCTATTTATTTTGACTGCATTGTATTGGGATCAAAATGACTTTCGGATCCATTCACATTTAAATGATCAAATACTTCAACATATTTCTAGTTTGAGGTCTTGGATTTGAATCTTGGGTTTCTCAATATATTTTTAGATTTCACATTATATTAATCATCAATTGAGCTGCTCTTCATAAATTATATATAGAGATAATTACCTCTATATCAATAGATGGAATTCACATCACTAATTTTACTATATATATATATATATATCTTTGTTCCACATCTATTAATAATAATATCTTCCTTTTTTTTTCTTTTTCTTTTTTAATTTTGGTTCTAAAGATGAATCTAATTTATGATTCCAAACAATATTCAGGAATATGAATATTATGACATATTCTCATATAAACCTACAATCAAATACTCCATCCCACACCAATCTTGAATCTAGATCTTGGTAATCCCTCTCGAGATATTTCAAAAGGTTTATCTATATATTTTTTAGAAGAAACTATATGTATAAATATGTGATTTATAAACTAGTATAAATCCATCTTAACCACAAATTTAGGAAGAGCGGAGAGGGATCAAATCTCTTGAGGTAAAAACTTCTTTTAGAGTGAAAAATTTGACACGGAGTGAGATTATTGATGTTTTATTATAATTTTAATTAAACAAACCAAACATGTATATTCATTTTTGTTTTTTTATTATATATCATGTGAAATATTTTATTTATAGTTGAGAGTGAGTAAAATGTTTTTACCACTTCTCTTGAGTAAGTGAGATTATTTATGTTTTATAATACTTTTAATTAAACAACCAAACAAGTATATTAATTTTTTGAATATATATAAAAGCACTTGTCAACTTCAAGTTGAATATACACACACCTCTCTTATATTGAATTGTAGAATAAGCTTTTTGTCTAGATGAACACTGACATACACCTCTCTCATACTGAATTATAAGATGAGCTTCTAAAATCAATCAATATAGTTATTGATTAATTATCTTAATTTCTCGTTACCCTCCGCCATTTTGTTTATAAATATTGAATTTAAATAAAATATAATACATTCACCTCCCATAACATAAAGCATATTTAAATGATAATATTAAACATAAACCGGTGCTACGAACATACAAATGTTAATGTTATGCATGAACTTGTGCAACAGCACAATTCACATGTTGAAGTACATCAACCTCCTTAGTATGCTAAAGGATTTTCGTTCAGCTTTATAGGAAAAATCAATCAATCACATCGTTAAGACATTTAAGCGCGCAATCAAACTTTATTTCACAACGAGTACAATCTCTATTTACGCAGTATTAACCGGCACAGAGAGTTGGTAAAACTAGCCATGGTTAATGTTAGGAATTATATGTTACATTTCAACAATATAAGCAAACTCTGATATGAAAATTTGAATTATTTTATATAGATCGGAATATTGAATATCTATGTTTAATTATTTATCTGAATAAATTGCTGTGTACAAATAATAATTGAATTGTTTCTTGAAACAATTATGTGATGAAATTATGCACACAAGTGTATAATGTGACGGTCAGGCGGGTTGGTTTGCACGCTCTCTGGTCGGTTTTGATTCTTGCGGAGCTGCGCTTATGCTACAGCGCATGTTGATCCATGGAGACCCCGTAATGGCGATTAAAGTTTCAATGTGACGGCTGTCAGTGCTGTGACACTCATATGTACCAATATATATGTAATAAAAAAAGATCCATAATGCTTCTAAAAGAAACTAACCCCTCTCTTCTTAAAAAACTATGTGATAAAATTATGGCATTGGAATTTGACCACTTACACAAAGCGTGTTATATTGTAAAGGATGGTCTATTTCAAACGATTTGAGTGAATTCACATTGTTCACACACCATTAACATATGTCATTTCTTAATTATAGTTTATTAAAACGATTTTAGGGAATTCATATAGTTAACAAGCCACGTACCTTAAAATTGCAATTCAAAATTTCCATTAATAATAATGAAAATATCTAATTTAAAAGAAACAGGATGGCTTGAGTTGTAAAAATTTCCATTAACAGGCCAAGATTATCAATACCAAATATTTCACTGACAAACTTAATATGATCTTTGTTTAAGATGACATACCTTGATTAACAGCGGAAGAAGTAATGGCTGCCATCTTCTGTCTTCTGTCTTCTGTCTTCAGAATTCGGTTTCTCTCCTCTTGCCCTCACTTCCTTATGTGTTTCTTGATGGAGAAGAATACAACCCTTGTGGGGAGAGAGAGGACCCAATCCTTTATATATATCATTTAACTCTTAATCTGGTACGTCCATCATATACCAATTCAACGCTTTAATGCTTTAATGCATGCTTTAATGCTTTAATGCTTTTAACGCTTTAATGCTTCAATTATAGAATGATTTATTCATGACTTAATTAATCGGGTCACATTATGATTTAGAAACTGCAGATTTCTAACATTCTCCCACTTGACCCGACTATTCATAATATTAAGCGTTGAACATCATACTATGATAAATTGCTGAGAGTTATGGCGGTTGTGCACTATTAATTCAATGCATTCCCTTCCATATACTACAATACCAGCAATCCATCAATTCATATTCATAATTTATATAAAACAGCATAATGGTCCACATAATGTCTTATATCATAATGATTAAACATAATATTTTTATAAGACTCTTTCTTGTTTAAAATTACATAAAGTACGTACTACTACATTAAAACAAGAGACACATAATTGTATATCAGAGACACATAAAAGAGCTCAGAATGTCACACATCAATTATCATTAATACAACCAAGACCCATTCTTTGAACATGTTCCTTAAATTGTTTTGGTTGTAACCCTTTCGTCAAAGGGTCTGCCATCATAAGTTCTGTCCTGATGTGCATGATTGACACTCTTTGTTTCTAAACCTCATCTTTCACAACAAGATACTTCAGATCTATATGCTTGGCACCTTTAGAGTACTTGTCGTTCTTTGAAAAAATACTGCTGCAGAGTTATCACAATAAATTTTCAGCGGCTTGCTAATGGTGTCGACAACCGCAAGTCCTGAAATAAAGTTCTGCAACCATAATGCATGAATTGTGGATCCTTATTGATTCCAATATCATAATCTGATTCTTGCATATAAACCACATAATCATCAGAAATAGCTGACCTACAATTTCTCTGAGGTCTTCTTAATGCTACTTGTTGTGGTTCATGCATATCAGTATTATGTAAGTCATTTCCTTCAGGAAGTACTTCTTCATTTATATGTTGTTCATTATCATCATGCTGTTCTACAACAGCTGGAACAACATTTGGAGTAATAGTAGATGGCGGAACTATTCTAGGCAATGTAACACTTACCCTTGTTTCCTTTACTTCTACTATTTCTTTTCTATTACTCCCACTGACTTCACCATTCTCAATGAATCTTGCATTACCAGTTTCTATTATTTCAAGAAGCTGGCATACAATCCACACATAATTCTAGATCATTAACATTATTTGCTACATTCAACAAGGAATTCGCATAAGTGTCATTCAGTTTCAATTTATATAAACCATCAATTAGAATACCAGAATCAACATTATCAGTATTCTTATATAAATCAAAACAACCAGATCCAAACATACATCTAAAACCAGAAATATCCAATTTACTTGCGGAAATAAGGTTTCTAGATAATGAAGGTACATAAAGGGTACTGTATAAGTCTAATACATATCCACTTTCTAGAATTAGACAATAAGTCCCAATGCCTTCAATTGAAGATTTCATTCCGTTTCCCATTTGGATTTATGGTTCGGATCATACGAAATCCCTCTCCTTTCGAACCAAGCTTTCCTTTTCGGACAGTCACTTTGATAATGTCCTTTCTTTTTACAGAAATGACATTGAATATCCTTTAGTTCCTTCTTTTCCTTATCCTGCCCATTCTTAGCAGGTGCCTTTTTCTTCTTGAAATGACTTGATTTTCCTTTCTTTTCTTTACCAGCTTTATTACTCGCAAAACTTACTGAGTGATTTACTTGATTTTTCAACCGTCCTTCTTCCTGAACAAGTCTACTGGCCAATTCATTAACATTCCACTTATCCTTTATAGTGTTATAGTTAATCTGAAAAGGTCCATATTCAGAAGGTAGCGAGTTCAGGATGAACTGGACAAGAAAAGAATCCTCTACTGTAAGTCCCAGGGAGTTTAACCTTGCTGCAATATTAGTCATCTCTATAATGTGCTCTTGCATAGTTCGCGACCCATCAAACTTCATGGTCGTGAGTTCTGCCATAAGAGTACCAGCGAGTGACTTATCAGCTGAACGAAAACGCTCTTCCACAGACTTCATATATTCCTTAGCACTTTCTGTTTGTGGAATTGTTGACTTGATGTTGTTAGCAACAGTCATCTTAATAAACATAAGGCTCAATCTGTTACTGCGTTCCCATGCTTTATGGTGTGATTTTTCTGCCTCAGTACTATCTCTTGTAAGAGCAGCAGGCTTATCCACAAGGAGTGCCAAGTCAAGATCCTGAATACCTAAATGGAAATCGACTTGTTCTTTCCATTCAGAAAAATTAACACCAGTGAACAATGTAACAGATGAAGCATGTGTATTCATGGTAACTCCTGCAAATTATAAATGAAATAACTATAAGCTCATAACTAACGTGATTCAGATGTAGACATAATAGTATAATATAGCACTCCTTTGGGTAGATACTATCTTATACTTAACATAATTAAATACCAAAACATAAGTAGGTAATAAATATATTCAATTAAATAGAACTGACATCTTTGGATGATCAATATTTATTTAATCAAAATATCTATCAAACCTCATCATGTCAACTAGTTATAGAACAAGACTTTCCTTTGGGTAAGTTCTCAGGTTCTATCATTAGTGACGCCAGTTCTTAATTGGTATTATTATAACTGGCAATTTCTATCAATAATCATTATGTCACTTATGCACTAAATGATTATTCTGATTTTGACCACTTTGGTGATTAACAAAATCATAAATCTCATGTGCATAAAGCAAAACAACATTCTGATTTTGACCACTTTGGTGATTAGCAAAATCATAAATCTCATGTGCATAAAGCAAAACAACATTCTGATTTTGACCACTTTGGTGATTAGCAAAATCATAAATCTCATGTGCATAAATAATTTATAACACATACCTTATGCAAAACAATCAGTCATAGAGCAATTACTTTTATGCCCAAATTTCAAAAAAAAAAAACTTACGCTTACCATTAATTCTTTTTGGCATTGAAACCATGCATGCACAGACAATTAAAGAATGCACACTTTCAAATATTTGTCCCTGCTACGCGTCACATTATTTTTCCCTTCATTAATTTGTAAACACTGCAAAACTATAATGCAAGCATACACTTTCGTGTAAAGTCAACGTTTCATCATCAAAACTCTTCAAATATTTAATCCTTCATGATCAAAATAAATGTGTCAATAATTTCAATCTGGATTGAAGGGAAGACGCCTATATGAATAGTAACAAGGAATTCAAACCAGATATCCCTGTCCTAAACATCCTTTTAAACATGTATTAGGGATCGCAAACCCCTATCCGCCAAATTGTTTACTCAGATCGTGTATCGAACTCAAATGGTATTGTTATTGAAATAACTTGAAAACAGCATGGATTCTGCTGTGGCATTAAGCATCACGAATTGAAGGAATGGTTGGGAATCGCAAATTCCTTCGGGATTTTCATCGCTGGATTTCAATTACTACATTCAAGAGAGCACTGCGAGAAGGCGTCTGCCTTCAGACTTTCATCATCAAAACCGGACTTGAATGTGACGTCTTTTGTCAAACACATTGCCTGCGTCGTCTATGCTTCCGCATTTGACATATACATTAAGAAGGCAAGAGCAGTTGGGCAAAAAGAACCGTAAAACTGTTTTCATCGTTCCTTATAACGATTGAGCACAACGGATGCAAAGGTGAGAACAGAATGAACAACCTCACACATGTATTGATTACATATATCAAATATTATAGAGGACCGATACCTGACATACGCCCACCTATAGCGCATATCACTCTTTGTATATACATGCCTTTGTATGGACCCGTCTTTCATACTTAACGGGCTCAACTTATGGGCCTTGGACACATGATCCACGTAAACCTGACGGGCCTCAGCCCTTGAGCCTATTAGGCCTCTCATTCAATGAGCCCACAATGCCTTGACGGTGTGTAGCTCATAAGCTCTACATACCTCTATAATGAAAACAAACGCGCAACCTTACACATACATAAAACATAAAAGGCACAGGAAACCACTGAAAACCAGAGATGCAAAAAACAGGGCATATACAAAATATTCAATATCATCATGTAACAGCCGGAGCCCAATCAGTTCATGGCATCCAAAGGACAACGTATAGCTCATGGTATTGGAAGGACCAAAATGACACATTTAATAGGAAATTACACATGACAGCAAATCAAACCCTTGACTTCAATACCACAAACGCAGCATATTTTTTTTTTTAATGTGCCATAAAACATAAAAGGCACAGGAAACCACTGAAAACCAGAGATGCAAAAAACAGGGCATATACAAAATATTCAATATCATCATGTAACAGCCGGAGCCCAATCAGTTCATGGCATCCAAAGGACAACGTATAGCTCATGGTATTGGAAGGACCAAATGACACATTTAATAGGAAATTACAAAGGCATGTATATACAAAGGCATGTATATACAAAGAGTGATATGCGCTATAGGTGGGCGTATGTCAGGTATCAGTCCTCTATAATATTTGATATATGTAATCAATACATGTGTGAGGTTGTTCATTCTGTTCTCACCTTTACATCCGTTGTGCTCAATCGTTATAAGGAACGATGAAAACGGTTTTACGGTTCTTTTTGCCCAACTGCTCTTGCCTTCTTAATGTATATGTCAAATGCGGAAGCATAGACGACGCAGGCAATGTGTTTGACAAAAGACATTGCCTACGTCGTCTATGCTTCCGCATTTGACATATACATTAAGAAGGCAAGAGCAGTTGGGTAAAAAGAACCGTAAAACTGTTTTCATCGTTCCTTATAACGATTGAGCACAACGGATGTAAAGGTGAGAACAGAATGAACAACCTCACACATGTATTGATTACATATATCAAATATTATAGAGGACTGATACCTGACATACGCCCACCTATAGCGCATATCACTCTTTGTATATACATGCCTTTGTATGGACCCGTCTTTCATACTTAACGGGCTCAACTTATGGGCCTTGGACACATGATCCACGTAAACCTGACGGGCCTCATCCCTTGAGCCTATTAGGCCTCTCATTCAATGAGCCCACAATGCCTTGACGGTGTGTAGCTCATAAGCTCTACATACCTCTATAATGAAAACAAACGCGCAACCTTACACATACATAAAACATAAAAGGCACAGGAAACCACTGAAAACCAGAGATGCAAATTGCAAATCAAAAAATTCATGGCTTCAAACCCAAATATAAGTGAGACATCTAAACCCGTCAGCGGATTTCTCAAACACCCTAGCAAATAACAAGGACCCGACGGTGCATAGTCAAAGGACTCATGAGAATGCGTGATCATTTCATGAAAACCCCACAGTTTCTCGAAGGCTCAATCACATGAGTAAAGCACAGAACAGATCAATTGCAATTATAGGAAATATCCAGTTATTGAAGGGCTCTGATACCAAATGTAAAAATTTCCATTAACAGGCCAAGATTATCAATACCAAATATTTCACTGACAAACTTAATATGATCTTTGTTTAAGATGACATACCTTGATTAACAGCGGAAGAAGTAATGGCTGCCATCTTCTGTCTTCTGTCTTCTGTCTTCAGAATTCGGTTTCTCTCCTCTTGCCCTCACTTCCTTATGTGTTTCTTGATGGAGAAGAATACAACCCTTGTGGGGAGAGAGAGGACCCAATCCTTTATATATATCATTTAACTCTTAATCTGGTACGTCCATCATATACCAATTCAACGCTTTAATGCTTTAATGCATGCTTTAATGCTTTAATGTTTTTAACGCTTTAATGCTTCAATTATAGAATGATTTATTCATGACTTAATTAATCGGGTCACATTATGATTTAGAAACTGTAGATTTCTAACATGAGTGTCCTTAGTCTTTGCTGTGAGTTTGAGTGGGAATTCCTATATAGGAAACTAAGGGTATGAGAGAGATTTTTGGGATGTTATTTTGAAGTTTTTATTGGGTTAAGAATTAATTATGGTTTATAGTATTAATAATTTTAATTTTATCATAAATATTTTTTTATAATTTTTTATATATTTAAATTTTTTAAAATAATAATAATAATTTATTTTAATATTTATTTATCTATGAAATAAAGATTTGAATAATAAAAATTAAGAAAGTATATATATTAGTTTTGAATTTGAACATATTAAAATAGGTTTTTTTTACAAGAACGGGTATGGGTTTATATTAGAATTGTGGCTAAAATGCCTTTCATCGGTTACAATAATTCAGGCCAAGTCCATGAACTTTCTTCCACCAAATGATCACCTCATAAACTTATCAATAAATCTATAAAAAGTTTGGTTCTATATACATTTTTAAATATATTAGAAAGTTTTACATTTTATTATCTAAATCCACCTATTAAAATTTTAAGTTTCCTCATTCACTTTTCAACCATAATTGAAACCTCTTTTACTTATTAATGGAGCAATCACTAGGATATTTTTAATATACATAATACACTATGATATTCTTAATAGGCTATAATTGAAACCTCTTTTACTTATTAATGGAGCAATTACTAAGATATTTTTAATATACATAATACACTATGATATTCTTAATAGGCTATAAAACACATTTGTTTGATTTTATTTTTTTTTAATCCATCTTCAAATATTATTGAGAATATTGTCTATTCTCTTTATGTGAGAGCTTTAATTTTTAAATACACTTTTAAATATATTTGGATTTAGAGATTTAATTTTGAAATACGCTTTTAAATATATTTGGATTTTTTAAATTTTAATGTGTTAAAATTATCTTTATACTTATGTAAAAGTCTTTAAATTTAATAGATAATGACAACTTTAACTAGTAATAATTTGATAATTTGACATTTCATAAATAAATAAATAAACACATATATAACCATGTGATAATTAAATAATTTAATTTATAAAACCATCATTTTCAAATATCTATTTTAAATAATAATAATTTATTATGTTCTAATACCTTCAATATAAACATATGCATACTAGACATAGTAATGACACACCATGTTCTTATCATTATTGTAATTAAATATGAACTGATGAACGGCTCTCATACCCTACCCAATATATTACATATAGAGTAGAGAGAGAGGTTGTCAAGCATCCAACAAGATGAATGAGAATTTAGAAGGTGGAAGCTTCTGCTCGAATCAGAACAACGATTAGGGATTTGTTACCAACATTCATCCTGCGAGATCCAAATTATAGGATCAGTACATGGAACCTTGTGCTCCAATCAGGAGGAGGAGGAGGATATTTGAGACATATTGAAGTTCACAAGAGTAATAGTGTATTCTTATCCAGGCGTGTTAAAACGGCGATATGACAATCGAAAAGATCTTACGTTCGGCGTACAACACATGCATATGAGTTTCAGAATGTTAGGGCATAGCCATAGTTATCATATGGTAACCCTATTCGGTGTTGCAAAATTAAATAAAAAATAATCCAACCATAGAAAACAGCGCACCCCAAAATCCACATAATCAATGCTCTGGAAAATTTATATATTTCCTGCGCACACCGAATGGAAATAGTCGAGGATTGAAAGAGTATGTCCTCAGTCCACATACATTGAGAAACAAAGAGTAGTCCAAGTAATCGTAACCACACTCGCTGTCATCAAAATAACTAATCAAATCATGAGAAAAATTATATACACTATTACACTGTAATAGTGTCAGAATACACTATTACACTTGTGAACTTCAATATAAATCCTGCTCCGCTTGAATGTCATTTTACAGGTCGGAGATTACGGATGAATTGATTGCTCCCAGACGCTGCACATCGACTACCCAATACCCACATCTTTCTCTTTCTCATGACAACAACATGCAATGGAACGGAGTGTAAGAATACACTATTACTCTTGTGAAGTATGTTCTGATTGGAGCATAAGGTTCCATGTACTAAACCTATGTTTTGGATCTGGCAGGATGAATGTTGGTAACAAATTCCAAATCATTGCTCTGATCCGAGCAGAACCTTCCCAGTACTAAACCTATAACTTAGCTATTTGACGCTACTCACTTCAGAATTCTCATTCACCTTGTTGGAGGCTTGACAAGCTCTCTCTCTACTACATATGTAATATATTTAAGGTTCAGAAGGTGGCAAAACCTATCAAACTCAGGTGTCAAACCAACAGTGAGGACAGCCATCTCTCGCTGCTATCGCGAATGTCCGTTTGAATATATTATTAAAAAAAGTAATATATTTAAGTTGAATATATTATTATAGATATATCTTAAATATGAATCTAAATTCTTTTATGAGTTGATATTATTTAAATGTTTTGTATAATTTTTTCTATTAATTTATAATTATATATATTATATTTTTAGTGTAAATATTATATATATTAATTTTTATTTATGAAATGTAAATAATAAAAAATATAAATCATTTATAAAATTTAAAGACTATTTTATATAAGTTTTCAAATAATTTTAATACATACAATAAAATTCCAAATATATTTAAAAGGGCATTTAAAAATTAAAGTTCTCGCCTAATAATATTTCCATTATCCAAATATTGGATAATGGGATTAAAAAAAACAAATCAAGCAGATCTCTATTATATATATTTAGAATATTTTAGCGCTTGCTTGGATACCTAAAAGAGGTTTCAAGTTAGTTGAAAAGTGAATGAGGAAAAGTAAAAATTAAAAAAAGTGGATTTAGATAATAAATTAGATTTTTTTTAATATATTTAAAAGTGTATAAAGAATGAGAATTTTTTATAAGTTTATTTACTGGTTTATTATGTGATAATTTGATTTTTTTTTTAAATATAAATATTATAGTTAGTGAAAAATAAAATTTTTATTTATTTAATTTTATTTTATTAAAAAAATTGAAATAGGAAAATACATAAGATATTATAAAAAAAAATCATGACATTCCTTTTAAAAATTTTAAAATGAAACATTAATTAATTAATTAATTAATTAAAATATATATATATATAATTTGCTTAATTTTATTCAAGAGAAAAGTAAAAAACTAAGTGAAAACCGAATGGATTATTTAATTCTTATAATGGTGGTACCAATTCGAAGATTTGTTATATATTTTGGGAGAAAATATTTTAATAAACAAATGTGACGAAGGTTCCTTAGATAAAGATAACGCAACATTTTTACTCAAATTCGGATTATTAATGTTCAAAAAGAAAATTTATTTGAACAAATGATGTTATCATTTATTCATACAATGAAGAGAATTATATTAATATGAACTTAATAAAATAGCCATTAATTTTGAAGTCAAGTATATTATTAAATACAAACATTTAAGGAATTTAAAATTTATGATTTATTTATTTTGACAATTATAAATTTATACACCAATTCAATCTTCTGAATTTTATCTATTTTTATACATATCTCTAGGTTTTAACTTTACATATATTTATTCCATTCAATGTTTTACTATCGACATAATTCTAAATTTTATCTTGTTGTAAATATTAGAGACTTTAATCATAAATGTGAAAAGTAAATTTTATCTATTTTTATACATAATTCTAGGTTTTAACTTTAGAGATATTTATTCCATTTAATGTTATACTATTGACATATTTCTAAATTCTATCTTGTAATGGTTAAATGGGATGAATGTGACACAAGAATGGATGATGTAATGTAACAGGACTCAATGGGGATTTGAACAAACTTCATAGATGCAAGGGTGATGCATCTCTGATGCTCTGAACAAGGGTGGCTTGATGATGTTGCCACACAGGGGAGGCCCAAAGGGGATAAAACAAAAATGAGTAAATAATGATTACTCACGATGAAACTCGACACTGAAGGAAACAATTTCATTAGAAAAATGGTGCGAGAGTGTAAGTGACTCAAATGAAGAGATTTAATTAGAATTGGGGACAAAGTGACACTTCATGGAAAAAATGGCTTCCTAGTGAAGTTTGAAATTACCAAAAACAAAGAGAGATCCATTATAGAGCTCAATGAGAGATTTCCAATGGTGTTGACAGTTCATCAAACCAAAATATGGTTCATTGATAATGGTCAAGGAAAAAACTAGGGTTTTTCCTATAAAAGGTTTTCTTGCCCCCTAAATCCAATTCCTTTGCACATTGAGTTGTTAGAGAATTTAGAGAGGATGACGAGGCCATAAACCTTTCTGAGTCTATAACAAATAAACTAATGATTAGAATTCAGATCTTGGAATTTTAGGTAGGTGGCCTAACCTTACTCATTATTTCCAGTCAATTAAGTTCTTAGATTATGGCTTCATAGCGCTTAGGGAAACCTTGGAACTTCCTCATGGCCGCAACACACTTGTTGGGAATTTTTCTATTCTTTGGGGTGTAGGAAAGAGGCTAAAAAGTGTGCCCAACACAGTTTTGTGAGAAAAAATTACGCACTATTCTTGAGGGAAAGACAATACTGGGGGTTTCCAAGAAGCTGAAGCTAAGGTCTGAAAATTCATTTGATGACTCAGATCTGATAAAATATGATGGTGTTTGGCAGAGCTAAAGATTATATGTTGAGAACATAACTTTGATGATCTGCACACTGAGATTCAGAGGAATTAGGTTGACAGAGGGGCTCTTGCACGATATGGGTTTCTCAAGTTCTTGGAGAACCCATTGATAAGGGTGGGTGAGCCACTTTTATCCCGAATTGTGAGATAATGAGACCCAAATTAGGAGGTCTTTATGATACATGGGCAAAGGATTGAGATCGCAATCCAGGACATATACTTTTTGACAAGGTTTCCACCCTTGGGGTGGTGGGAGAGATTCGTCTAGTTCTACCTCATGGGACCTAGTACTCAGGTAAAGGACACAACCATTCAAATACATGACTTAGAGAGGCTTGAGACATGAGCTACAACCATAGTAGTGGTGAGGATCTTGGGTAGTCATGGCTTCCACCACATTTTTAGAGGGAATATGATGCTAGTGGAGAGTGTACTGGGAGAGACCTACTATGGGTGGGACCAGATGTTTTTGATGCATTTGAAACGTCAGTTGGGTCTATGTTGGCAGCGATCCAATGATAACTATTCATTTGGGACAATTTTGTGCTCATTATTCTTTAAGAAGATCCATTCCATCTCACCACATGTACAAATTTGTGATGGGGGCCAACAAGAGCCCAGGATGTGCCATTGGTGGCAGCTACTATGACGATCTAGAGGGGGGGGAGTCGGATGGGTGTTTAGACCTAAGTTCTTTGGTCATTGGGATCAAATGCCATTATTCATAGATGACTATCCATAAAATAGAATGAACTTCGAGGAGGATCCTGATATACCGCTTCCACAAGGACAAGCATGTGGACCAAAAGGTAAAAGATAGTTGCTATATTTTGGTTTCATGTATAATTTAGAAAATATATGTATGTGGTACTGATTTTTCAAAATTGTGGCATGTAGATATAGCACCAGTGAAATCGACATGACATGTGTTGTGAGTTGCAATGCCTGGGGATACAAATCAGAGAGGATTGACATCACAATAGAGGCCATATAGTGATGCATTACTGGAGGTTATCTATCGTAGGTTTAACTTCCTATGGACTAGGGTGACAGAGCGTGGTTGGCATGAGTAGGAAGACTAGTAGATTGATGCTTGTAATAGTCTTCCCTTTGAGTGGCGAGCTATCATGAGGCACATAGCAATGGTTAGTCAGGTAGTCTCAGACTTATGAGCTGAGGGAGTAGCCCCACTAGCACAAGTCTCACCAGAGGATATTGATTAGTTTTAGGGGCGTGTGCGCACCCATTTTTGTATATAGAATGTGATGGGCATATCATATGTAGTTATAGTAGTGGAATTCAAACATTATTTGATGGATATGATGATACATAATATGGTTATGCATATTTTTGTGATGATCTAGTTGGCCATTTTTTTATGTTATGGATGTCGTCTTGTATATGCATGTGATAAATGCCAATATAGAATGTTATTTGCAATGGTATATACATAATTGTTTATGCTCTAGGAACATGATTAAATGAAATGGATTCAAATTCACACATCGAAATATTAACTCCTAGATATTTTCTAAATAGGTCGGGATTATGCGTATGATAAATGCCATTCAATTGCATGACGAGTAGCAAGGAATCAAGAAAAACATGAAGGCAAAGCATTCGATGATCAAGGGCATAAGCTCACAAAACTATCACAACATCATATTCAGCATGATTATTAGTGGCATATATGATGCAAAGGGGTGAGAATGGTCCAAGTTGTTGAGGCTAGATTCCGAGAGAAGTGACTTGCACCATCAGTGTAACTGATGGATGGTGTGGATGATAGGTCCATCTGAAAGGTACAAGAAGAAAATGAATGTAATGATGGGGGATACAAGCTACATAAACATAAAAAAGGAAAAAGAGCATTCATTTCAATGGGAAATGCTATGGGTAGAATTTCTTCAGGTAGAGTGCATTGCGAGGGTTAGGAAGAATTTCTCCTTTTGGAAACTATAAAAGGTATGCCCCCATTTCCAAACACTTATGAATGATATAAGGATCGTTTGATAATGGTCAAAATTTCCCATGCCCCGGGACATTGTGAGTATAGCCATAAACAAGAACAAGGTCACCTTCATGAAAGGTACGAGGGTGGACTTTACAGTCATACTAAGCTTTGGTGTGATTTTTGTCACTCTGATGGTTTAGAAGGCAACACAATGATTTTCACTGGTGCACTCAATAATGATGAGTCTTTGTTCTAATGTTCAGGTGTCCAGGAGGAGTTCGACAGTAAGGTCAAAAGGAGGGGATTTCACACTCAATCAGTAAGACTACCTCCTATGCATAGACAAGGTGGAAAGGAGTGAACCAAATGGTAGTTTTGGTAGAAGTGTTATATGGCCACAAAAATGGGAAGAGTATAAGATGTTAGTTGGTCTTGTGCTTATTCATCGTCCATTGAAGCATATTTTAAGGATTTTATTGACAACTTCAATTTTTCCATTATCTTGAGGGTAATAAGATGATGAATATTGGTGTTCAAAACCCAACAGTGAGGATAGCTCACGCCATATCTCATATTCAAAGTGTTGGCCATGGTTAGAAACCAATTTTTTTGGAACCAAAAACGATCGATAACATGGTTAATGAATAACAAGGTTGTAGTAGCTGCAGTGTTATTGAATGTGGGAATGACTTAACCCATTTGGTGAAATAGTTAACTGCCACAATAATATACTTATGGTTATTAGCTGATGGAGGATGGAACTCCATAAATTCAATGGCCCACTTATAGAAAGGATCGACTACGATGGCAGGATGGATTGGAGCAAGTGGAGCTCGAGCCTTTGAGGTGTATAAATGACATTTGGGACAATGTTTAACTTCCTCAATGCAATCACTAAAGAGAGAAGGCCAAATGTATTTGGTATGCATGATTTTTTTTGTAGTGGTCATTCTAGAGAGATGACCACCACAAGTGCCACCATGATAGGAATGGATCACTTCCTCAACTTTAGCACCGATGAGACAACAACGAAGGACAAGTTCAACACCATGACAATAGAGATCATCACCAATCAGAAGAGAATGATGGGCTTGGTGTTAAATACATCATCGATCATCACGATTTAGATGGGGGATGAATTTCTAGGTTTTCAAATAGGTGAGGATATCACCATACCAAGGATCATCTGAGTTTTTGCGAACATATGTTCATCAAGACGATCATCATTTATCGATAGATTGGGTGCCCAGTAGAAATATTTTATTATATAAGGGAAAACATATTCAAACTAGTTAAATATCTTTATTTAGAAAGTAGTTGAAGTAATTAACAAACAAAAATGATTTATTAATCACTTTGTGAGAATTAATAAAGAAGTGATTATTAAATAATGTTTTAATAATTATCTCAAGGTGATTAAGTCAAAATTGGTGAGAAATAACTATCAGATGATGATTTAATAACTATTTCTAGAGAATATTAAATAAATAATGATTTATTTAATTATTCACATAGGTATTTTTCAATTTTAATGAGAAATAATGTAGAAAAATGTTTTCATAAATTATTTCCTATAGTGAAAGTGGATTTTACAATCGTAAATTTAATCCTACATGGTTTTTTTCGATCAACCTAGTAGGAAATGACTAGGTGACCATTTTTCGGGTGATAACAATGTATATGCTAGATACACATATGAATACAGCCACTTTCTTGGAGCCCTGGTAAAGGCCCACATGCACACACACAAAACACATATATATACATTGACATTTAACGAAGTGAGGGGGGGATTGAATCCTTAAATACAAGAGTAAGGGACCTTGGGAAGGAAGGTTTCAAGCCATGTTAACCAAAAGGAACTAGCATGAAGACCGTATACTAGGTAGAAGGAGGTTCAAACATCGGATAGAGGGCATAGTTGTGACTCGACAGAAAACAATTTTTGTCTAGGGATGAGGTGGCATGTAAGGAGACCAAAAAACCTATATGTTTGGAAGGGGATAGTTTCACCCTTATATGGTAATTTTTCCATGTGTATGTGTGTGCATACATTTATTAAGATAAGAAAAAGGGAATATATATATATATATATATCTCTGTGTGTGTGTGTGTGTGCATACATTTAGTAAGCTATGAAAAAGGGAACACACACACACACACACACACATATATAACATAATGTTAGTGTGAGTGTGTTGGAAACTCCCATAGTGCAACAACATGGACAACCACGTGGGTGCCATGTGGAAGTATTCGTTAGGATGGAATATTGCATTAATAAAACCTTGAGGGCATATAACTTTTATCTCTAGAGTTTCAATTAAGGAAAAACTATATGTTTACAAAAATGTCTTGATTATATGAATAAAATGGTTTCATTCATTTTGAGTTTTGGAAGAGTGAAAGTGATTGAAAAATATTAACCCCATTTCTATGATAGGACACTTGAGGCCGACTCAAAAAATTAACCATATCCTTACATATCTAGTGTGGTATAGGGGTGGTAAGGGCTTTTGTTACACACTCTCTCTCTTCCTCCATCCCTATCTCTCTCTATCTCTCTCTATCTCAACACAAATATTTCCACCTCTCTTCCTCCGTTTCTCTCTCACCCTCCCTTAACATTATTCTCTCTTTCCCCCTTTCCGTGCCTCTCATTCTCTTTATTTCTCTATATCTCTACAATCTCTCTCTCTCTACCCTCTCACTCCCTCTCATTCTCTTTGGTACTCACTCTCTCCTATCTCTATATCTCTCAATCTCTCTCTTCCCCCCTCTCTCTCTCTTCCCTTTCTTTTACTCGCCACTCTCTCTCCCCTCCCTTTTTCTCTCTCTACTTCTCACTCTCTCACTCTATAATTTATCCCCACACTCTCTCCTTCCCCATCTCTCCCTCTAACCCCTCTCTCTAAAATTCCACACATCTCTCCTTCTCCTATTCTCTCACTTCCTCTAACCCAAATCCCCCTTTCCCTCCCCCCTCCCTCCTCAACCACTCATCCCTCTCCCTCCCCCATATCTCTATCCCCTTTTCTCCTCTATATACAACCCCACTCTCTCTCTAAGCCCCTCTTTCTAACGCCCCACTATCTCTCTAACCCTTACTCACTAACCTCCCTGACTCTCTTTCTCTCTCCCCATTTTCCCAACTACACACACTCTCTCTAACCCCAACACTTTGTTTAAACCCAACACACTCTCTAGCCTCAACCCCCCCCCTCTCTCCCTCCCTCCATCTCTCCATTATCATTCTCTCTCTTCATCATGAACCCCACCCTCCCCCTCTCTCCCCCTCACTATTTCTCTCTAACCTCCCCCCATTATCTTTGTAATTCCCCCACTCTCTCTCTAACCCATCATTCTCTCTTTAACTCTTTGTAACATCCCCTCTCTCTCCCCCATCTATATCTCTCCCATCTTTCTTCCCCTAGGCCCCCTTCTCTCTCTTTAGCTCACTCTTATCCCCAACCCCATCTCCCTCTCCCTCACCATACCAACCCTCTCTCTCTCTTTCTAACCCTACTCTCTCTCCATGCTATATCTCCCTACTTTGTCTCTCTCTCTCTTTCTATCTCTTCCCCATTTATGTCCCTACTCTCTCCCCCCTCATTATCTCTATCTCCTTTCTATGTTTTCTTGGTATACTTCTCTTTCTTCCCCCATCCCTTCTCCAACCTCCCTCTCCCTTCCCCTTCTTGCGTTCATTTTGTCTCTCTAGCCCTATATTCTTTTCTCTCTCTAACTCCCCACTCTCTCTCACTAACCCCAAAAAAACCCTATGTCACCGCCGACTCTCTCCATCAAACCCCTACTCTATGTACCCCTCTTCTCTCTTTCTATCCGCTCACACACACACACACTCCTAATGTCACACAACACCCTCTCTCAAATCCTCCCACTCTCTCTCAAATCTACCCTTTTGTCCCTACTTCTCTCTCTTCCCCACCTTCATTCTTCCCCACACTCCCACCTTAACCCCCACCCATCTCTCCCTCTCTCCTATCTCTCTCCCCCTCACTCTCTCTCGAACCCCCCACTCTCTCTCAAGCCCCCATCACTTTCTTTGTAACCCTTTGCTCTCCCTCTTTCTAACTCCCTATCATTCTCTCACCCCTCTCTCTCTCCCCAACCCCCTCTATCTTTCCCCCCACTCTCTTTATCTCCTTTTATCTTTTTCTCCCACCTCTTTCTCTCCTTCTATCTCTTTCTCCCACCTCTTTCTCTCCCCTTGTGCACTCTCTCATTCTATACATCTCTCACTCCCCCTATACTTTCTCTTATCCTCTCTCATACTCTCCCTCTATGTCACTCTCCCATCTCCCCCTCTTTCTTTCCTACCCTCTCGCACTCATATTCACCCCCCCACTCTCTCTCTCCTTCCCATATCTTCTCCTCTCTCCCCATTTCTCTCCCTCGTACTCTTCCTCTCGCTATCTCTCCCTCCCCACTGTTTCCTCCCCCCCTCTCTCTTTCTTTATCCCTCTTTCTATCTTGCTCTCTCACTCTTTCACTCCCGCTTCACTTTCTCTCCCTTCTCTACCCCTCTCTCTCCCCCTCTCTCCCTATCTATTCATGCCTCCTCTCATTCTCTCTCTCTCTTAGCCCACTCCCTTTCTATCTCCCACTTCCCCCAATTCTCTCTTCAACCAAACCCCATTCTCTATTTTCCCAACTATAAACCCCTCTCTATGCCCCTTCTCTCACTTCCCTAACCTCTACCCCAGTCTCCCTCCTATTTCCATTTTTCTCCCTTCTTCTCTGTCTAAAACCCCTCCCCATAGTCTCTCCATCTCCCTGCCACTCTCTCTCTATATATATATTTAACCACTTGCCCCTCTATATCCACCCTCTCTTTAACTTGCACTCTATATCCCTCCCTTTCTTTGGCTTCCTCTCTTCTCTAACCCCCTCTCCCTCCCTTTCTTTGGAATCCTCTCTTCTCTAACCCCCTCTCTCTCCCTCCTTCTCCAACCCCCTCTCCCTCCCTTTCTTTGGCTTCCTCTCTTCTCTAACCCCCTCTCTCTCCCTCCTTCTCCAACCCCCTCTCCCTCCCTTTCTTTGGCTTCCTCTCTTCTCTAACCCCTCATTCCTTCTCCATCCCTCCCTCTTTCTCCATTTTACTCTCTAACCTCCCACACCCTTACCCTCTCTCCCTCTTCCCCACCAACCCCCCCCTCTAATCCCACCACTCTTTCTCCCTCACATTTGCTCCCTCCCTCCCTCTTGATACCTATTTCTCTCCCTCAAGACACTATTCATGAACATTCAAAATAAAAACACAAACTCGTAAAAATATGCACCTACATATATATGTAATTATTCAAAATTAATATAATAATTTACATTATATTAACAAAAAAATATATAATGTTACCACTGTATATTATAATACAATTGAATTAAACAATTAACATACGCATTAATAAAACATGATAATTACGCCGTAAGGCGTTCCTCTTTGAAACGAACTCACCTAACTGCCACCGTGTACAGTTTTGCAACGTTCGATGAAATGTTAGACGATTAAAACAATATTGGGCGTTAGATCACCACCGACTCCTCCTACTTAATCGTAAACCGACTCGGTATTCCTTTACTTTTCAACTTCTTCTTCAACCGTCCGAGTTCTTTTTCTTCACCAATAAATTCAACCAAACCAGCTCCTTCGTTAGATCACCACCGACTTCAACAGGCGATTCAGCCGTGCTTGCAACCAGCTCCTCTGGCTTTTTAATTTCTTCGAGGTTTCTACTGTTTCTTCAACTGAAGGGGCTTTTTAATTTCTTCGAGGTTTCACTCAGTAGAGAATTCAATCTCTGCTCAACACATTCAAATTCAATGAGAGAGCGACTGGACTTCGACATCGATCTCGCACCCTTTAGCCTGATGAGTACGAAGGCTAAAGAATTGGGTCTTCGAAAACTCAGTAGAGAATTCAATCTCTGCTCAACAAATTCAAATTCAATGAGAGAGCGACTGGACTTCGACATCGATCTCGCACCCTTTAGCCTGATGAGTACGAAGGCTAAAGAATCGGATGGAGACAATGTGCAGGTCACCAGCAGAAATACGAGTTAACTTGTAGATTCATATGTACAAACCCTTCGTAAGAACTCTCCATTCGTGTCCAGGAAAAAAGATTATAAATATTGGACTCTAGAAGATTGCCCAAATGGAGTGCCATTAATCTGAACTGCAAGAGGATGCAGAGTTGCCCATGTGTCCGAGACTGAGCATATAAGTTGAGGCTCTGGTATTGGATGAAAAGGAGGAAAAATGTGAAGCAGCAGAAGTTCAGATTTCAAGAACAGCACAGATATGTATGATCAAAGTATGTTGGAAGCAAATCCTGCCAATCAACTACTCAACCATGTCAGGTTTCTGCATGAGGTAATTTCACCGGTTCTCTGCTTTAGAAATGAAATTGTAATTTTATGATTTCCGCATATTGATTCTCCAGTGGATTTTGGGATATCGAGTTTGATTTAATTATGGGGTTTCATATATTATATGGACTAGGTGCAACATGATATTGTGGAAACAGAGGAATACTACCGAAGGGCAATGTTGCCAAGCCCGGAAGATGCAGAGATATTGTCACTCTAAGCCAAGTTCACATGGAAAATACATAACGTTGCAGCGCGGGCTGAATCTTGCTTTGCTCGAGTAGTGAACGCTGTCCCCGATGAGTGGTGGATGTTTCAGATCTCTTTCGTTTAGCTGTAGCACGATAATGAACAATGTTCCATAGCCACATCGGGTAAACCTCATGCTCAGAGGAGTTTTAATTTTGTTTTTTTCATGTTAGTAACGATCTTACTGAATTTATAGTATAGATTTAAATCATTGTGATCCAGTTTGAATTCCAATTTGTTTTGGAATTTATTTCCAATTTAGCGAAAGAACCCAACTAAATAAAATTGGTTAATATATTTACGCCGTAAGGCGTTCCTCTTTGAAACGAACTCACCTAACTGCCACCGTGTACAGTTTTGCAACGTTCGATGAAATGTTAGACGATTAAAACAATATTGGGCGTTAGATCACCACCGACTCCTCCTACTTAATCGTAAACCGACTCGGTATTCCTTTACTTTTCAACTTCTTCTTCAACCGTCCGAGTTCTTTTTCTTCACCAATAAATTCAACCAAACCAGCTCCTTCGTTAGATCACCACCGACTTCAACAGGCGATTCAGCCGTGCTTGCAACCAGCTCCTCTGGCTTTTTAATTTCTTCGAGGTTTCTACTGTTTCTTCAACTGAAGGGGCTTTTTAATTTCTTCGAGGTTTCCACTGTTTTTTGAAGAGGAGGTTCAGGTATGCTTGGACCTTGGTTAACTGTGTGAAGCGGAGTCTAGGGCGATCAGATTCTACGAGATACCCTAGCCTTTTCGGGTTATCCTTCTCTTTTTTAAAATATTCAACAGGTGATCAATTCCTCATCAGGGTTTGTTTTGGTTTTCCCTTAATTCTCTGTTTCTCTTTCTTACAAAAGAATTTATAAGAATCTGAGACATACTCATCAGGGTCTGTTTTCGTTTGTATCTCTTACGGTTTATTTCAGAAGGCTTGTGTAGAACCTTGCCTTCAAAATTCAATATGTTTTAACTATTTCGCTACAGAAATAACAACTGGGACTACAGTAAGTGGTTTCTTGAGCAACATTCTGGGGTTTATCCTGCTATAATATTTGCTTCTTGTGTTTGAGATTTATAAGGTCAGTTCATGGTATAATATTTGCTACTGTTGTCTGAAGATTTGAGGGCGAACTAATCTTTGCAATAACCATATAATTGTTTTTTTCATACACAGCATATAGCACGAGCAGTTAGAGATCCAGCAGCATAACCACTAGAATCAACGCAAGCATAACTTCTGTTAGATCGATAGCAGTTTCACGAAATAGTTTTGGTTTCTGATGTCACATAGACAACTTTTTTTGGTTCAACTATTCTGTAATGGTACCCTGCATAAGGGGGTTGGGTTTTTATGTCAGGTCTTTGTATTATAGGGTTTGTTCTGCAACTGCCATACTTGTCATTAATGTTGTGTAATGGGTTTCTGCATGTTCTGTTTCGAATCGATACTTTTGTAACATTGGGCAGGTTCTGCTGTTTGAGCACTAAATGCATTCACATAAGGCACATGTCAAAGCATGTCAATGCTCTCGTACACGCAATTGGCCATAGTTACCTAACGGTAGATAGGTCGGTGCTGTTTTGTGTTCTAATTTAGGCTAGACCAGTGGTTTTTTGATAGTTGAGAGTAGGTTTAAATGTGCAAAGATTGGAATTGAAAATAAAATTATGTTCAATAGTTAAAACTATGTAATCATCTTTTATTCATCCAGAGGGCAACGGGGTTATTGGATGGTCCAGTGATAGTGATAATGTTGATAATGGCTCCCTTAAATCAAATTCAACAACAAATTTCATTCACCGTTGTTCTCTGCATATTCGATTTTGAAATGGTCCAACACTGTCTTATTCTTTAATTCCTGGCTCTAGAAAATTCTCATGAATTCTCCAAACTTATATCCTTTGTACCAAGCTGGATGCTATTCATCAACCAGGGATGCTGCAGGGGCAATGAAGGCATCCTCCGAGGGGCCATAAAACGTAGGAATTGATATACGTGCAGCAGATGCATTTGTTACTGCTCGATGTTCCACACTTCTAAATCTACCATTGCTCACAACCTGACAAATTATTAGCATTAATAATAACATTTTCAAATTCCCATTGCTCACAACCTAATAAATTATTAGCATTAGCAATAACATTGTCAAATTTTTAGGAGGAAATAAAGTATTGGATCTGCTCTTGCTCTTGTTAAATACCTGCAGTTGATTTGTTTTGTATGTTCAATGAATGCATGCTTTAGATCAACTATATTCTAAGGCCTTTAAATTCAATGGGCTGCACTCAAAAAATTCCTCCTTGAAGAAAGCAGAAAATGTGATTACGGATTAGTTGGTATCTTCTGTCTCTTGAATGAATGAATGGGCTAGATAGAACTGTGTTCTGAGACCTATGCATTTCTGATATGATTGAACCACATGGTTCAGTTTACATCTATGGGAAATCAATGAATTTCTTTCAGAAACGATGTTCAGAACTTAAGAGACCAATATTTGGGATCTAAAATTCAAAATTTGATTGTAGGAAGATGTGGGTGGATTAACCTCTCAAGACCAACCTTTCTAAAAGAGGTATTTAAAATCTTAGGCTATTTATAATTTGTGGGGGGAATTTACCTAGATTTTGCAACTATATGAATTACAGTGGCTAAGATAGTGTCTATGTTCTGCTGTCTCTATATATCGCTATTGCGTACCTACTTCCTTGCCTTGAACTATGATTAAGACCAAAGAGAAATGAGGTGCTTTAATGCCCTGATGGGGAAGATGTCATTTCTTCATGTCTTTGTGTTCATAATGGTCCTATCCGTACAAAAACAAATAGGATATATATAAACCCTGGATCTATTAATTGTTGTTTAATTGCCTTTTGATCCCTGTATTCAGGTTTAAGTTAGATTTATGGTACTTGGAACATCTTAAATTGGTAAGTGAATGAGTACTTATTTCAAAATTAAGATTTGACATTGATATCTCTGTTGGACCTCACAACAAAAGAGCACAAGTTTTTATATAAGTTACGTTGAGCTGCTAGTGTAATGGTTTCTTTTCCAAATAAAGAGTTAAGATGGATTTATCCTGAATGGAACTTCGTTAGTAAATGGATACTTCTAAAATTCAAATTTGAGATTGATGAAGACCTATTGGACTACTTTGCCTAGGACTGAATTATTACTTCGAGATTGTGCAAATTTCTTGTACTTGAATCTTCTACAATTGCTGAGATGAGCATATTCTTGATTTCTTTTTATGGTTGATATATCCAAGTCCAGTTAAGGTAACTTAAATTTTCTCTGCAGAGCAATGTTCAACTCTAGAAGGCAAGGAATCATTCAGCTGCTGGGAGACATTTTTTGAATTTGAGAAGATGAAGGTTTGATTTTCATAAACATTGATATTTGTTCTGTTTAGCATGTAAGAGTAAGAGGCCAGATGTAAGAAGTGATTATTATATCGGAATAGTTGAAAAGCATTAAGGAACAGAGCATCACGTAATTCTTCACTAAATCTCTTCTGCTGTAAACTTGTTTGCAGGTTTTGAGATTGGAAATCTTCATTTGATCCCTCTACTAAAGCTTGCACAGCCTATTCTCTATTATAGTTACTAACCCCTTTTCAGATCACGGGAAGCATTCTTTGACATTTATGTTAGGTTTAAATGGGTGGTGTAAGTCTACCCCTTTGGAAACCTGAGGACCAGAGTGCTGTGCAGATTGGAGGTGTCTGCATCAAAACATAAAGGCATACTTTTCTCGTAGTTCTTGAGAACACTGTTAAAAATTCCATATGTGAGCATAATGCATACTTCGCAAATGCAAAATATGAATATATCTTGTTGTGATATGCTTTGTACACACTAGCTTGAGCACTCTAGTATTGTTCACAGCAAATGAGAAGATCCACTGATCTCCATTGTCCTTCACAAAATACACTACTTATTGAATAACAGTGAACTTAAAAATGCTTATGAAGGTTATAAATTTTCAACATAAACACATCAAAATAGTCACTAAATACACCACAATGGCAACCCCAACAACACAGAGATGTTTGACCCTGGCCAAAAACAACCATCCATACATTGCAATCAAGATAGCTAATAAATAGAATTAATACAATTATACCAATCGATGTGATGAAGTATATTCCATGAAATCGCAATGTTTGAGATAACTGCATTTAAGATAGAAAAAAATGCCACAATAATATTTTTGTCCAGATAGAGTACAAACCCTTCGCACAATTCTTTCAGGAAAAAGGATGATATTGAAGAATGTAGCTAAATTAAAGGCATATATGACCATACCATAGGTGAATAACCCAAAATAACCATCCATATACAATTACACCAATTGATATGATGAAGCATATTCCATGAAATTGCAATGTCTGAGATAACTACATTGGAGAAAAAAAATTGTCACAATGACATTATTGTCGAGATAGGGTACAAACCCTTCATACCATTATTTCAGGAAAAAGGATGAGAATGAAGAATGTAGCTATTTCTTAGCTGCTATAAAGTAAAGGTGATTTGACTATACCATGGGCGAATAGTATATTAAGAAATAAGTTAACTTCCAGTTCAAAATTTATGCAGAAAACTACAATTTCTCTCTAATATTTAGAGATTTCAAAATTTATGCAGAAAACTACAATTTCTCTCTAATATTTAGAGATAAAAATAGAATCGAATAAAAATAATTAGGCTATATCCTGCACTAGTACCTCCAAAACATATTCCTATTTTGCACTCTCACAAGATCCGGCAGGGTATTCCAAAGCAATTTCTTTCTGCTCCGCAATCCCTTGTTCAACTAGGCATCAAAAGGAGGTTCTTTCACACCATTCCCTCCCTCTGTTAGAAACCTCTCTTGCAGATAAAACAACAGCAATTACTGCAGAGCAGAGATCTCTCTAACCTTGCCTTCCAACTCACCTACTCTGGTTTCAAGCTCTCCTGCTCTTTCATTCATTCTTATATCCAACAGCCTTATGAGCTCATCTTGAATCACCTTCTGTATCATCTGGGACCTCTTATACTCATCCACTTCCTGAAGCCACAGATCTACGAATTGGCAATCTTTCCAGGCCTCGAACCAAGGGCCTCCCATTGTATAATGTATAGCTTTGGGAAGTTCCTTGTCATCAATCTCATTGTGACCAACAAGGAAATTCCAGGTGTAGGGAATGGGTCCAATATCATTGTCATCAAGCCAATTTTGATGTGTTTATGTTGAAAATTTATAACCTTCATAAGCATTTTTAAGTTCACTGTTATTCAATAAGTAGTGTATTTTGTGAAGGACAATGGAGATTAGTGGATCTTCTCATTTGTTGTGAACAATACTAGAGTGCTCAAGCTAGTGTGTACAAAGCATATCACAACAAGATATATTCATATTTTGCATGTGCGAAGTATGCATTATGCTCACATATGGAATTTTTAACAGTGTTCTTCTACGAGAAAAGTATGCCTTTATGTTTTGATGCAGACACCTCCAATCTGCACAGCACTCTGGTCCTCAGGTTTCCACAGGGGTAGACTTACACCACCCATTTAAACTTAACATAAATGTCAAAGAACGCTTCCCGTGATCTGAAAAGGGGTTAGTAACTATAATAGAGAATAGGCTGTGCAAGCTTTAGCAGAGGGATCAAATGAAGATTTCCAATCTCAAAACCTGCAAACAAGTTTACAGCAGAAGAGATTTAGTGAAGAATTACGTGATGCTCTGTTCCTGCAAACAATTGCGGTATTTATGAATGCAAACCACTAAAATATTCAGGTTGGGGATGAATAATCTACAGGGGACAACACCAATCTTTAGATTGCCGAAAAGCTAGAAAAGTTGTCTTTATTCCATTATCTCTAATCTTTGATACAAAGAAAAGTCCCTAGATAACTAGCATACCGGCCCTACAATCGCTTCCCTCGGCGTATGGCTCATCTGAGCACATTCTTTATCCCCCTATGACAATTATAAGCACTGGATATACATCTATACCAAACCAGACTCCCGTTTAATGAGCTTAAAAAATGCCAGTGGATTGTGACAGATCTCATTGATGGTATGTCCTTCTAGAATTGCCACAGTTGAGTTGTAGAAGTAGCCTGCCCACCTTCTGTCCACGTTTCCTTGTTAACACCTATTCCCTGGTTAGTTTTTCGTTCTTCACATCATGTAGTGCGGTTTATTTCCACTAATCATTCTGCTGAGTTGTAAGGAATCTTAAAAGATAACCACGACTGCAGTTGAGGTTAGCCTAGCTAAACTGTAACTTTACATTAGATTATGCTTATTATCATATTCATTTTAAGTCCATTTGAATATCTGTTTGCCCAATACAGCACATGGTCAGTGTTGCCCTGTCCTGCACTCTTCAAATGTAGAACTGCTCGAGGAAGGTTAAGAGAGAGGGCAATCACATCACTGAGGATCATGAAATGAGACGAAGAGAAACAATATTATTAAGAGGATGATGCAAAAGCAAATTGGATATGGAAGTATATGAAGATATAACTAAGACTTTCACACTTAACTTCCAATTCCTATTACCATTTACTTGCCTAATAACATTTCATTCCATGTTCTCTCTTTGACACATGCTAATGTATTACGTAAACAATTTACATAATGTGACCATTGCTATAACGCCATAACACTGTGACACCACCCTTGATGGTCACAACAATGACAAACATAGCTAAAAACATCCCTTCCCAGGTTCTATCGAAGAATGGTTGTTTAAAATTAAAAACCGATTGCTGAGACCATGAATACAGTCCCACACCAAAGAAATGTAAAGATTCCTAAACCACTTTTCCTAAAAATAAAGAATAAAAAAATAGCAGATTAGTTTCCAGCAGTTATAGTAACCTAAAAGACTTTGATGAATCAAATTTAGTAGTGTAAATCAAACCCTTACATGAGTGCTGGGAAAAGCAGATGTTCGAAGCGTTTCCTGTACTTCACTTGACAAATTCTTTTTCGGCTTGCTCAAGATGAATGCAGCTTGATCAGGAGTTGCAGCAATAGAAGTTATTCGATACCCATGTCCCAACGTCTGTGAATACCTTCACTTGGATAGAGAAAATCAAGCTCAACAGCTTTACTTGGATTTCAATTCAATTAGGAAACAGAAGTGTTGGTTGCTTCCACCATGAACCTGTTAGGCAGGCCTTTATCTTCAACATGTTCCTAGCAATTACCATCATGGTTCTATTATTTCATTTAGGCACCCCATTTTATTGAGGCATATATGGAAGAGTCGGCTACTTTTTATGCCTTGGTGCTTTGGTGATCTTTAAAAAATATCTTGAAACATATTCCACTATCCCCTGTCCTCGGACTCTTCATCTTTTTGTCACTGAACTTTTCAGCTTGCATGGCAAATGCAACCTGAACTTCTGTGAAGAATAAAAATAATGCTATCTAATTTTTCAGAACAAAAAGATCACCTGATTTGAAAACCCTGCATTCCTTCACATAACCACACCCCATTGATTTCCAGCAGTTGGCATTGATGTCACATAAAATCCCTCTTTCGATTTCCTACTAATCCATTTAAATGGAAAAAAATCGCTCACTTTATATGATTGTTGTTTATAGAGTGTACCTAAGAAAAACTGTGCATCATCAGATCACTACAAGGAAGTTTAGTAAACACTCAAAAGCCTCAGCGTCAAGAGTATTTCCCAGAAGCACAAACATTATCGATATTACTCCAACAGTCTACAGTAACAATCAATACCCCAACTGCAACAACATGGGTTCCTTTATTTTAGGAACTACTATGGCTAAATCAAACTCCATCAAACATTTATGCTACTGTTTCTTCAACTGAAGAGGCTTTTTAATTTCTTCGAGGTTTCCACTGTTTTTTGAAGAGGAGGTTCAGGAGAATCCAGAGATATTAAAAGAAAAGCACTGGAAAGAGAAGGGGGATTAAAGTATGATGTACCTAGAAAAAGCCATCTTCCACGCACGCATGGCAGATTTCTTCAACTACCCTTGTTTTGTTGGGGCCATCCAGGTCCTGGAGATCCACCACCGGAATTCTCTCAGAGTAAGACACCTCAGACAGTTGGGGGCATTCACTGGGAGGTAGGATATATTTATCTTGAACTTGAAGATGATTTATTCCATTGGAAAACAACTTTTCGATAGCACTCACATCCTGGGTCAGGACATCTTCCATTGTAGACGGCATATTTCGTTCTCGAGTGCTGTAAAATTGGCAATGGCACCTACCTATTGCTGTGAAAAACTAAGCTTCGATTCGCACACCAGAAATAGGATATCGGATGATGGGCAAAAGAAGAGTGAACATTTAAGTGCGTGCATGTAGATCTCTACAAATGAATTGAAAAGACATCCCCATGTTAAAGTTTTCAATATACACTATACAGTTTTACTACTATTTTTTACTCTCTTCCTTTTAATTTTCAGAATCGAAAGAGAGGATGAATTACGTTTAATGAATAGAAAAAGAATTTAAAAGAAGAATTATAAATTCTGGTTATGTTGTTCAAATTCACAGCAAGAGCCAATTGGCATCATTTTCGATTTTCTGAATGTGCTATGCATGGCTGTAGCGGTGCACAAGTTAGCCCAAGCAGTGAAGATTTCACTAGAGATGTAGGCTTTGGAAGACAAGTCAGAGTGGAAAATGAGAATCCTTACAAGGTCTGGGGCATCCCCATAATGTCCAAAGTTCGGAATTTTAGGCTATATCAGTGGTTTTGTTAGGGTTTTTGAGGGGTTTCGGTGGGTTTTATTTTTGTTTATTTGCTTCTTCGTATTTCTTCAAAGACCATGTAATAATCCTATTGATGGTAGAGCTATATGCTGGTAACTGTCCCTGGGCTTGGTTTTTGATGTTTTGTAAACTAGTCTACTTTTTGATCTGGATCTCTGTTGCTCTCGATGAGCTCTCTGTTGATCTCTTTAATTGCAATCTAAATATGCACTATACGGTTTTACTATCTCATCATTATGGTTTCTTTTGTAAGTGTTTTTAAAATGACACGTTTCACGAAATGGTTTTGGTTTCCGATGTGACATAGACACTTTTTTTTGGTTCAACTATTCTGTAATGGTCCCCTGCATAAGGGGGTTGGGTTTTTATGTCAGGTCTGTGTATCATTGTGTTTGTTCTGCCACTGCCATACTTGTCATTAATGTTGTGTAATGGGTTTCTGCATGTTCTATTTCGAATCGATACTTCTGTAACATTGGGCTGGTTCTACTATTTGAGCACTAAATACGTTCACATAAGGCACATGTCAAAGCATGTCAATGCTCTCGTACACACAATTGGCCAATTAGTTGCCTAACGGTAGATAGGTCGGTGTTGTTTTGTGTTGTAATTTAGGCTAGACCAGTGGTTTTTTGATGGTTGAGAGTAGGTTTAAATGTGCAAAGATTGGAATTGAAAATAAAATTATGTTCAATAGTTAAAACTATGTAATCATCTTTTATTCATCCAGAGGGCAACAGTTTTATTGGATGGTCCAGTGATAGTGATAATGTTGATAATGGCTCCCTCAAATCAAATTCAACAACAAATTTCATTCACCGTTGTTCTCTGCATATTCGATTTTGAAATGGTCCAACACTGTCTTATTCTTTAATTCATGGCTCCAGAAAATTCTCATGAATTCTCCAAACTTATATCCTTTGTACCGAGCCGGATGTTTTTCATCAACCAAGGACGCTGTAGGGGCAATGAAGGCGACGCATGGTCAATTTCTTCAACTACCCTTGTTCTGTTAGGTCCATCCAGGTCCTGGAGATCCACCACCGGAATGCTCTCAGAGTAAGACACCTCAGACAGGTGGGGGCGTTCACTGGGAGGCAGGATATATTTATCTTGAACTTGAAGATGATTTATTCCATTGGATAGCAGCTTTTCGACAACATTCACATCCTGGGTCAGGACATCTTCCATTGTAGACGGCATATTTCTTTCTCGAGTGCTGTAAAATTGGCAGTGGCACCTACCTATTGCAGTGCAAAACTAAGCTTCGATTCGCACACCAGAAATAGGATATCAGATGATGGGCAAAAGAAGAGTGAACATTTAAGTGCGTGCATGCAGATCTATGCAAATGAATTGAAAAGACATCCCCATGTTAAAGTTTTCAATATACACTATACAGTTTTACTACTATTTTTTACTCTTTCTTTTAATTTTCAGAATCGAAAGAGAGGATGAATTACGTTTAATAAATAGCAAAAGAATTTAAAAGAAGAATTATAAATTCTGGTTATGTTGTTCAAATTCACGGCAAGAGCCAATTGGCATCATTTTCGATTTTCTGAATGTGCTATGCATGGCTGTAGCGGTGCACAAGTTAGCCCAAGCAGTGAAGATTTCACTAGAGATGTAGGCTTTGGAAGACAAGTCAGAGTGGAAAATGAGAATCCTTACAAGGTCTGGGTCATCCCCATAATGTCCAAAGTTCGGAATTTTAGGCTATATCAGTGGTTTTGTTAGGGTTTTTGAGGGGTTTCGGTGGATTTTATTTTTGTTTATTTGCTTCTTTGGATTTCTTCAAAGACCATGTAATAATCCTGTTGATGGTAGAGCTATATGCTGGTAACTGTCCCTGGGCTTGGTATTTGATGTTCTGTAAACTAGTCTGCTTTTTGGGCTTGGTATTCGATGTTCTGTAAACTAGTCTGCTTTTTGATTTGGATCTCTGTTGCTCTCGATTAGCTCTCTGTTGATCTCTTTAATTGCAATTTGAATATGCACTATACGGTTTTACTATCTCATCGTTATGGTTTCTTCCGTAAGTGTTTTTAAAAATGACACGTTTCACGAAATAGTTTTGGTTTCTGATGTCACATAGACACTTTTTTTTGGTTCAACTATTTTGTAATGGTCCCCTGCATAAGGGGGTTGGGTTTTTATGTCAAGTCTCTGTATCATCGGGTCTGTTCTGTGACTGCCATACTTGTCATTAATGTTGTGTAATGGGTTTCTGCATGTTCTGTTTTGAATCGATACTTCTGTAACGTTGGGTTGGTTCTACTGTTTGAGCACTAAATGCATTCACTTGGCCAATTAGTTGCCTAATAGTAGATAGGTCGGTGGTATTTTGTGTTGTAATTTAGGCTAGACTAGTGGTTTTTTTATGGTTGAGAGTAGGTTTAAATGTGAAAAGATTAGAATTTTAGGCTATCTAAGCGGTTTTGTGATTAGACCCATCTCCAGTATCTCATGGCAACTCAAGCTCAAGCCTCAGCAAGCAACCATCAAGAGCATTCTGAGTCTTTCTCCACCCCAGTTAAAATTCCACTCAGTTCTTGCTGCGTTAGCTCTTTTAATTCATTCTCTTTCCTCTCCATTTTCAATTACAAGCCCACCTTCAATCGCATAAAACATTCATACTCTGTCAGTCAATGTACACCCGATTCAATAACCCACAACTTCAACCCCTTTTAGATCACCTTCAAAAACCTAGGTATTTCTCAGTTGATATATGCACAGCACAAAAACAACATTCTCAAGGATGTGGGTAAGAAAACTCTGTCAATGGCTTCCATGCTCTTGTTCACCTCTCTGATTCAGCAAGTCCAGTTGACACCATCTTTAGCAATTACCCAAATCCTGAACTCAGACTTTCAATCCAACATGGCCTCGAAAGAGCCAGAGGCATACAAACATTAAGACCTTAAATTATTTACAAAATGTAGGCCACCATTATACCATTTAATGGGAGAATAATGAGTACCCATCAACATCATTACCATAGGTTTCTCCCATAAAATGGTTTTGGGGTCAATGTCAATAGTGAAAATATCATCTACATAATAATCAACATTTTTTATATCCGCTTCTCATGGGATTGAATTTGAAGAGCCACACTTGATTCTTCTCTACCTTCACTATGTTAAGATAATTTAAGTACATATAGGTTATAGTTTTAATGTTATAGTTAATGTGTTAGGTATTAAAGTTTATGTCTTGTAACATTTTAGGAGTTACAATGTGTTTATGATGAGAGTGTACTAGGAGTCATAATTTTTAGAATTCGTTGTGTTAAAAATCATATTGCACTATGGTTTACTTAATAATAGAGTTATTCCCTTAAGGATTATAAGGTAATAAATGCCATTTTTTCTTAATGGTAATAGTGGTTAGAAGTTGCATTTTGGAAGGGTTTGCAATTCTCCAAGAGTGATCAAAGTATATTATGGTTTATATGGGATATGGGACATACAAGTATTTTGACTTTCATAATGGTTTTTGGTTAAGACACATTGTATTTGATATTATAGTGACCATAGTGGTGAAAGGTTACATTAATAAAGGGAAAAAATTAGTGGGGCTAATATATAGTGCAATATATATGAATATCTAATAATAAATTCATTATAAGTATTTTTATTCTTCATGAAAGTATTTTTTTGTTGTATTTGCGTTCTTCAATTTATGCCTTACGGCGTTTCCTTTGCAACATCTGGTGCAAATGCTAGTATAATTTAATATTAAAATATAATTAAATAAAAAACGCACATTATATTATAGAAAATACAATGACGATATTGAAATCCTATGTTGAAATATAATGAGATCATATACACACTTAAGCACTATAATATAATCCTATATTAAAATGTCTTTAAATCAAATTTATAAGGAAACAAATATAATTAAATTTCTTGAAAATACGATGAAATTTCAATTCATACTTTAAGTAATACTAACTAGAAATTGCCCCTAAAGATGCAAAGCTACACCGAAGGAATAGTAGATGTAGGAAGATCATGTTGAAAAACTAAATCACTAAATATAAAATTTCTTATTTCTAATAGAATAAATATTAGATAAAGATTATTTGAAAAATATGAGAAAACTCTATTACGAAGAGCCACCTTCTACTTCAGTGTTTGCTTACTTGCTGATAGAAAGTTGTCATTGCAACATGTGGTTATGCCCAGAGGAAGATGACTAATGGAAAACTATGTAGGTAAATAGCTAAAATACCACATAATTTATAAGTAGTCTCCCAATGTAACAACCCAGGTCAAAAATCCATATAATAAAGTTAGTAAAGGCAAAATAAGACCAATGTCATGGCCACAAGGGCTTCACTCAATGAACCTCTGACATATCACGTGTGTTCATGGCATATTAAACAATACCCTTAATTTGACTGCATATTGGAAAATACCTCTAAAAATAACATTATTTAACCCCCTACCAATACAAACTCAATACACCTTCACAATTTAAAAACCCCTACTTTCACTAGATATTGTAGGTATCCATTTTTTCATTAACATTTTTTATACCCCTTTATATTTTTTCATTAACTTTGGACTCCATTTTCTACACCTAATAATATAAAAGCCCTCTCCCCCTATATATCCCCCAATATATTATGTCATTTTTTCCTCAATAAATATCCCCCAATATGAACCCACATGCTATGGTATTGCTCCCAAAGTGAAGCCCCTATGGTCATGGGACATGTATGGGTGAACAAGTCTCTCCAATGTTTTGACCCTTTGAATATAATTTTTTTGATAGTGGTTTTATTGGAGTGAAATGTGAGAATTATTAGATTTTTCCAAATTTAGTCTAAAGACAAAGGGTGGTCACAACACATTCTCTACACCAAAAGCTTTACTCATCTAGATGTTGTAATTGCTAAAATTGATGTAATGTCATCTTTGTTTATTTAGGTATATTGATAAGAATATCACGGTCATGCCTTATTGGCCAACACCCAATTGTGGTTGTCATCTACATGATGTATTACAATTAAAGAAACGATCTCTAAATCTCAAGGCTTTGGTTG
This sequence comes from Pinus tabuliformis, assembly GCA_031772625.1. Classification (NCBI taxonomy): domain Eukaryota; kingdom Viridiplantae; phylum Streptophyta; class Pinopsida; order Pinales; family Pinaceae; genus Pinus; species Pinus tabuliformis. The sequence continues at coordinate 828,420,797 of CM062819.1, forward strand.
TGCTAAGAGTGTTAAAAATCATTATATGGATATTTGAGAAATTGGGCTCACTATATTTGGTCCCAAGGAAGGACATGGCAACAATTGAGATGATTCATGATCACTTCTATCAATCCTACGTTCCCAAATGAGACATGAACATCTACTAACAGATGACTAGATGTTAATAGAAAAAAAATTAAGGGACTCTACACTAGGGGAAAGAAAGATGTCACTCACACGCATATTTCACAAACAAAAAAAGAATTATAATAATAAATATATCATTGACCAATCACAAACACAATTTCTCAAAACGGAAATGTGATGGAAATGCTTACCTATTGTAAATGTTTTTCCATAATGTAATGGCAGAGATGGAAGTGGTTTTTCCAATGCTTGAAATATAACACTAATGGTGTATATATGCATATCTTAAGGACTTTATGTGACGAGCACATTCGTTTCAAACAAAAGTTGTAGTATGCCTTCACACCATGTAAAATTAAATAGGGTGTCATGTTAGCATGTAAAAATGTGAAAATATTAATTATTATTTTAAAATTCTATATTTAAAATTAAACAGGGTGTAAGATTTAGAGTATTTTTTATTACAAAATTTGTGTGCATGTAAAGTTTTAGTAAAAATGAATATTTGTTTGTCATCATCGTGTTGAATGTAATTAATTAAATTTATTTAGTTATTTGTATTTTATAAATAGAAAACTATGATTATTTGTGTTATTAAAAGTTTTTTTTGAAATTATGTAAGTGATTTTGAATTCTAAAATTTAATTATGAGCTTACTTTTCACTCTATTCTTGTGGAGGTGATCTTCCAAAATATTAATTATGAGTTAAGCCTTCGATAATTCCCTTCTATATCAAATATTAAACCACCAAAAACATGTAATTGTACTTTATTTCATTATCACCACTCACTTTCAACTTCATAATGAGTGTTGAATGATTCTTCAATTGTAAACTTTTCTATTGCCAGAGTTATATTCTATTATCTTTTAACCTTTCTTTTTAAAACATAATTGAGTTGGAACTTTATAATTTCATGTTGTGTGGTCTATTTTTCCTGCACTAATAACATCAATACCTTTTTTAACTATTTGATTCCTTATTGTTTTATTCATGTATGTTTTTCGAATAGGGAGCACTTTCTGAATCTCTTTTCTTTAAACTTTTAACTTCAATGAAATGAAATGAAACATATCATCTAAAGATTGTGAAAACATCTAATTAAATGTAAAAATAACACCGAGTAGTGAAAATTTCATGTAATAAAAGTTAATAAAGGAAAAATAAGACCACGTTTAAGGGACATTTATTCCAAGCTAAATGTTGGGAAAAGATATCCTAATAGGCATCACTAGATGTGTGCTTTTTCAAGGATAATTGGCAAAGGCTAAGGTAAAGGAATTGAAAAGAAAAAGGCATTTTGGTAGATTTATTAATGAAAATAAAGGAAAATAGGAGAAAATGAAGGTGAAAGGTCACAGGTTGCATGTGAGGAGGAAAATGAAGGAAAATAATGAAAAATGAAGAAATTAGAGGCCTCATTAATAAAAATATACTTAGGATCAGTGGGAAATATTTTTCTAACCTTTTGTTAGTTCAAGTTTGGAGCTCTCTCATTCTTCTCTCTCTCTCTATCTCTCACACTCTTGGTCACTTAGAGTTTTCTTGGACAAATCTAGCTTTGGGTCAAGGAAGGAAAAGTAAGGAAAGGAAAGGAAAGGAAAGAAAGGACGGAGGAAGAAGAGTAGGATCAAGCAACTTCAGCAGGAATACTTGTAGGTAACCTTTTTCATGTGTAATTTCCTAGATGGTTTGGACATGCATGTCCTTTCATGTTTGTGTATGGTTCTCTTTCTATTGGTGGCATGGTTTTGCCAGGTTATGACAGTGGTTTTTAACCTAGCCTTGCCTTTTTACAGATGCCATGGTATGTTAGGATGTTTATCTTGGTTTTGAGCTTTGGTTGCCAGATGGATTTTGAAATCTAGGGTGGAGGTGGTCTCAAGGTTTATTCACAAAGGCTTAGGAATCCCTTGACTGGTTTTGGTGGGATACATGGTAAAGACTGAGGAAGAAGTCATGGTTTAGGGCCTAGTGATCTAGCTTTGGATTGCACTAAAGTCTAAGAGAGTAGTCTCGATTTAGGGCCTAGTGATCTAAGATTGGATAGCGGTAAAGCCAAAGAGACAAGGAGATGGAAAATTCCTCAAGGATAGTGATGGATTCAAGATGGCATTCCAAGTTTGGTTTGGTTGTGATCGGAGCACTGGTTTTGGTGTGATCATGGTTTGGTATGGGTGGAGGTGCTCTAACCTCTAGATTTCCTTAGCTGTTCTTGGATTAGTTTTTCTATGAGATCCCATATTCATGATTTGAATATGGCACGGGGGTGACTGGCTGAAAGAGAGATTTGGTTCATCCATGTTTATGGTTGGGTGGTACATGGAACTCTCGAACTTGGTCAAATTTTCCCATGATTAATAAAAGCTAAGTTCTCTTAATTTTTTACTTGTTTATATGTGGATTTAATGGCTGTCATATATTTGATATTTATATGGTTTAATGTTTGTTATAGGCATGGTTATGTGCCTAGTTCATGTCATGGTTATTTCATGTATCTACTTGTAATTGTTAAATGGATAGATGAAAGACCTAATTGATGGTATGATAGTTCAATGGAGAAGGAGGTGATACTTCTAGTTATGTTTCATAAGTCCTTTCATTCATTTATTCTCTTTATTGTATCCTAGACCTTTAGGTTGCATTGTTGCCAAGTGTTTGACAGGATGTTAGTCCCGCTTGGGGATGCTCAGGCCTAGTCTTAAGGCTTATTTTTATTTATCAAAATCTTCATGTCTTTGATGGATTCTAAAGGATGTAGAAAGTTTTGGGCAAATGTTTCTATAGGTATTAATGAAGGGGTGGTTGTGGATGAAATATCATCTCATATCTAGATCAAAATCTGCACATATACAAGACAAAGTGTAATCCTACAACATATAAACCTTTATAATCAAAACATTAATATAAATGAATATATAAGCAACCATGCATCTAAGCTACTTATTAATGATGGAATCTAATCAACATGTAAATAAGCACGACATCGACACCATCAAGTAGAAAACATAGAAACATATATATATTATTAGATAGAAGAAGAATGATTACAACCATCTTGGCTAGATCAAGCCTCCTCTAGTCCTGAAAATCTTCTCTCTGTCCCTCTCAACTTCTTGGAAGTATAACAATACTAAATATCTAGCAAAGTTTCAACAACCATTGGACCCCTTTCACAATTACCAAGCCTCCAATATATAGATGATGAGAGGCTTATCCTTGCTAACTATTTCGTGAGTTCCATTGAGGAAAAATGTAGGATGTTTCCTCACTTTATTTCTCTTTCCCTTTTAATGAGACTTTGTTAGAAATAACAATGTCCTTAATTAGGTCAGGGGTAAATGTTTCCTTCTTTTCAAGTTGACATTTGAGTGAAAAGCAGAGTGCCAGTCAGTCAACTCACACTTTGACCTCCAGAATCTCACAAATATTCACTAACGATGCCCTTTAGGAAAAAAAGAATGTTAACCTAGGGACTAACGCCCATGGCTGATAGATGGAGAGAACTATAAGTCTTCTTGTATATTTTGGGGTGTGTTACCTTGGAAAATAGGCCTGTGATTTTGGTCTAGTCTTCAGCCAATGTGTCTTTCTCCTATGAGCTGAAAAGGAGGTCATTTTCATGTATAATGGATGCCCCCTAAAGTGTGAGGTCAAAGATGAAGATGATGAATGAACTATTTTATAAATAATGTAGGAAAGAGAGAGAGGATCGGATCTTTGGGACTGTAAGAGACCTTAAACAAACTAAATATGTCAAAAAATATAAGATTCGGTCTTGAGTCAGGAATTCCCATGCTAAGTAATTGTGTTTGAGTGATTTCCCAAAAAGAGATCTTACGATCATGTCCACCGACAAGAACAATGTGAAACTATGTCATAATATGATCAACTTGACAAGTTGTCTCCGAAAACAGTATATGCAACTTGGAAGAGGAAACAAAGGTAAGTGATGTAAGCCTCTACCCAAGGTCTTCGTTGTTGTTTATCTAAACAACATATTTTTGCACATGTGAATAAAGGAGTTGAAGTTGAACATATGAGAAATCCTCTGATTACGAGTCAATTATGGAAAATGTTAACAAATGCAAGGATGGCCACCGATAAGGATGATGGTCTCCAAGATTCCCAATACAATCTAGAGAGTGTGAGACGAATGTTGTCGACGAACAGTTGTTGAATCATTCGAATGGGGGCCAATGATGAAAACCCCCAATCACACACAAGGTAACCTACAATTGATGACTGCAACTTCCAGGATACTGATATGTTTCTAGATCTACTTCCTAGATAGAGTGTTGAAGTTGATATGAAGAGATCTGTCAAAAGGTAGGTAGTAAGGTATCCTACATAAGTTGACATGATACGGGACAAGAATGATTTGTTTTGGAGATAAATTTTGATCCATGGGTCAAAAATATGGAGGGAATTTTTGAAGTATATGATGAATGGTCGATACAGGAAGAAGATGATAAATGGGTCCCTTGAACAATATAAGGCATGAAACAAAGGTTTACCAAGTAGATTTATACTCATGAACACCAAAGAGTGTTACGATACAAGGATGTAGGAACATCAAAGTATGAAGGCTAAACTCATATGATGGTAAGGTTTAGTGAGAGGCTGACAAAAAGGGGTTTACTAAGGGAGTGCCATGTTCAAGGGATAGATTGCTGCCAAAAAATCCTTTCGAATATATATATTGAGTCATTGGTTTGTCCAATTTTTCCCCATTTGATTAAGTTTAACGAGTCCAAAAGGGTAAACTTGGTGGTCTTTTCATATTTAGAGAGTCTAAAAAGATCTTAAAGAGAAACTCCAGGGGGTCCCTTTGTCATGGTTGATAACCAGATGTGACAAAGGTTTAATAGTATACTTGTCATAGTTCATTTTTTGTAAGTTAGTCTACCAAGTCCAGATAAAGTGATAAAACTATGCTCAATAGACATCTGCCTCATTTTGTTACAAGTACGAGGGGATAGAGTAAACTTGATATTCTTTGTGGAATTTTAATGAGTCAAACAAAGAAAAAATCAATAGATTTTCATAAAAATTTAACGAGACAGATGAAGAAAACTCGATATGTCTTTTTTAGTTTAAAGAGCGAGGAAAAAGAGATAAAAGAACTACTCAAATATTTTTCATAGGAGTTTTATGAGCTTGAAGAAGATATCTCAAGGATTTTTTCAATTCAAGAGCAAGAAAATGTCCCAAAAAATAAAATACTCATATCTTCTTCATAGGAGTTTTACGAGCCCGAAGAAGTTTAGTTGGGGATTTTTAGTTTCAAGAGTGATAAAAGGTCCCAAAAGAGAAAGTGCTCATCCAGAGTGAAACTTGGTCAATTCTACACAGAGAAACTAAAATATCATCAGAGCATAAGTAATTTTGATAGCATATCAATATGGCACATGTTTAAAATATAGGAATGAAAAAATCGATTTCGATGACTAGCTAGAGTGAGTCATTCCTCCAGAGTGACCATAAGAAGGGTTAGAGGCCCTCATTTTCACTGTTTTGAGTTCTGTGAGAGCGCCCTAGAGAGAAAAAGAAGTAAAACTTTCCAAAGTGATTATGAGAAATCTAGGCTAACATTCGACGCGCCATTAGTTCCAGGTATATTTCCTAATCCTTAGATTGCATTTTAATACCTATTTCAGCTAATTTCCGAGATAATTTTTAAGGTTTGGGCAAGCCCTAGGTGGCTTGGCCAACTAATGCGGTCGTTGAGGTTAGGGGTCACATTAAATGCCCTGCCCGTGAAAGGAAGGGGAATTAGCATGCCCTATGGGCTCTAGAGAGCCACGTTAGCTGGCCAAGCATAAGGTAAAACAATGTTTATTTCATTCCCAGGGCTTTTAGCCAGCAAAAGACTAAGTCAAGGGTGTTTTGTGTAGGAATTAAGCGTGCAAAATGATTATATGGAGGGAAAGAACCCATGATAATGAGAAACTACAAATGCTAAATGATCCAACTTTCTTAACAACTTTGAAAAGGTGTGGGCTATTGAAATATGCCAGACTAGAACTGATGAAGGGCCAGGAGGATCTACTTAGCTTGATTATCAAATAATGGGATGAATGGAAAGGTGTGTTCCGGATCGGGCATCATGAGCTATCGATCGAAAGAGACAACATTTACTGCCTCACTGGTTTATCATGCTAATGTGCATGACTAAATGTGACAAGAGGGAGAGCAGATCCAAGAACCACCATGGAATTGGTTCAGACACACTATAGACTAGGCAGTGGGCTAGTGAGAAACAAGGTTCCCATTGAGCAGATCATAACTAGGATAATTAGGGCCATTTTATCGATGATCATCTACTTGGTGGGTTCCAAGAGCTAGCATGTAGCTAAAAAGGCCCAATTTCTACTAGCAATAGGCTTCTTACAGCCACATGTATTCAACTAGTCTGAGGGAATCCTCCGTCAGGTGAAAGTAGAGCTAACAAATTGTAAGACTTAGGCCCAAAGGGAGTTTGGATATGATACCTTGATCGTTCCCTCTCTTCTTGAGAGAGCACCCATGATGAGGCCATGCATGAGTCTAGGCATAGCCTATCCCATGGAGCCGAGACAGGAGCGATGGGCTTCCCTAGCACCTCGTACTAGAGGGGGGGGCAATTAGACACTTCTTTGAGTGGCTCAGTGGCCAGATCCTGATGATTGATGATTATTATTATGCAATCATGGATTATACAAGGGATCCAGAACTGATATTTCCACCTGACACTTAGTGGGGGCCACAGGTAAAAGGATCGATTAAAGTACCAAAAAAAATTTCTTGGCTTTTGAAATTTATGCAATGATTCTGTTTATGGGTGAAAAAGTATTGACATGAAATGTTTGTTTGACACAAATGTGGCACCAATACATCCTAAGACTGGTGCTTGGCACATTGCCTCTTTAAGATGTTCAAAGGCCTTTGTTGCTTCTGGAGTCCATGAGAATGCATCTTTCTTCAATAATGTTGTTAGTGGTGCTGCTATTCTCCCATAATTCTTAACAAACTTGCGATAATATCCCATTAACCCAACAAATCCTCGTAGATGCTTTATGGATGTGGGGATTTTCCATTCATTAATGGTTTTAATTTTTCTAGGGTATACCTTAACACCTTCATGAGATAGAATATGACCCAGATATTCCACCTCTTGTACTCCAAAGAAACATTTGGAGATTTTTGCATATAATTGTTTCTCCTCCAATAGTTTGAGCACCATGTCAACATGTTGGACATGATCCTTCCAAGACTACTTGTAGATTATATATCATCAAAAAATACTAACACAAATTTTCTAAGGAAGGGTTTGAAAATGGAATTCATCAAACCTTGAAATGTAGAAGGTGCATTAATAAGGCCAAAAGGCATGACCAAAAATTCATAATGACCCTCATGAGTTCTAAATGTTGTTTTTGGAATGTCTTCAGTTTTCATTCTAATTTGATGATATCCTGAACAAAGATCCAACTTGGTGAAGTAAATTGATCCATGCAATTCATCCAATAATTCCTTAATGACAGGAATGGGAAATTTATCTTTAATAGTGAGCTTGTTGAGTTCCCTATAATCTGGACACATCCACCATGATCCATCCTTCTTGTGAACCAATACTATTGGAGTAGAGAAAGAACTTTAACTAGGTTGAATTATACCAACCTCTAGCATTTCTGCAACCATACGTTCAATTTCACTGTTTTGGACATAGGGATATCTGTAAGGCCTGATGTTTGGAGGAATACTTCCTGGAATCAAATTGACAGCATGATCATGATCACGAATAGGTGGGAGGCCTTTAGGAGTCTCAAATACCTTGGAATGATTGTCCAAGACTTTTTGGAGATCTGAAGAAATGGATGATTTCGATGTGGGAACCTCTAGTAAACATAATTGTGTAATTATGCCTCATTGTTCTTTCTTTAGAAGCTTTTTCATTCTGTTAGAGCTGATTATCATTCCCAATTTCCCTGCGATACCCCTTAATTCAACTTCCTTTTCTTTTGCAAAGGATTTCATGAAAAGTTCTTGAAAATTAAAAGCTATTGTACCCAAGGATTGTAGCCATTGGACTCCTAGTACAACATCAACACCACCCATTGGAATGGAAAGCATTGTGCTATTCAATACATATTCTCCCATGGATAGCTGGATATTATGGCACTTTCCTGAGCAATTTATGGTTCCTCCACTTGCAACCATCACTTGACACTCTAGTGTTGGATATAGGAAGCAATTCAATTCCTTGGTTATCTTACAATGAATAAAATTATGGGTACTTCCCGAATCAATCAACACTATTACCTTTTTCTTCTTTATATGCCATTCTATCTTGATAGTTTGAGGAGTGGTAATTCTAGCCAATGCATTACAAGATATGGCCAGATTCATTTCTTCTTTTTCTAGAGTTTGTTCCTTGTGTATATCCTCTTATTTTGACGTTTCTTATTCCTTTTCTTCCTCCTCTTCACAATCTATGTAAAATAATTTCTTCTCGGCACACTTATGTCCTTTAGTGTATTTGATATCACAAATATAACAAAGCTCTTTCGCTCTTTTTTCTTCCAATTGTTGTGGTGTCAAACTTGTAGGTTGTGGATGGCTAGGGGTAGCAACACTTCCATCTTTATGATTATGAGTGGTAGGCTTCCTTGTTGCCATAATTTTGCTTTCCATTTTTCTTGCCAACCTGAATTCCTTCTCCAATGAATATGGTTCCCAAAGGTGAACCTCATGTTGGATGTTATCTTTTAAAGTCCCTATGAGCACATCAATCCTATGCTCCTCTGGAATATCTTTTACCCTTATATTCAATTTTTGGAAGTCCTCAATGTGCTCCCTCATTGAACCTTTTTGTTTGAAATTTATCAATTGGCTAAAAAAAATGTTGCTTTTTGTATTCTCATAATGTGCTATCATTTCATCTGTAAAAATAGCCCGAGTAACAATTTGTTTACGAGAGAAAATCCATCGATACCATACAAACTGATTTGGTTCCAAATATAAAGTTGAAATGCATACCTTTTGTGTGTTTTGCACATTATGGAGATCAAAAAATTACTCCATCTGCAGTATCAATGTTCTGGGATGCTTGCCATAAAACTTCCTCATATTGATCTTTGGAACATGGTGATTCTTTGATCCAACATTAGAGTCTATGAAATCATGATTAACATTTATTTTGTTCTCATCATGAGTTTCCTTTACTGTCCTTTTGCCATTAGTAAGCATTTCTTGTAGAAAATTTGTCAAATCTGTCTTCAAATCTATCTTCAAATCTTCCATGCCTGTCTTCAAATCTGTCTTCAAATCATCCATCTTAGCTTCCACATCATCCATCTTAGCTTCCATGCCATCCATATTAGCTTCCACATCATTCATCTTAGCTTCTACGCCTTTCTTTAAACCATCCATCTTAGCTTCCATGCCTTTCTTTAAACCCTCCATCTTAGCTTCTACATCTTTCTTTAAACCATCCATCTTAGATTCTGTTACTTTTTGTGTGAGTGACACTTGTTGCACTTGGTCTCATAATTTTGATATATCATGTTGCATTTCTTTCTCTTCTTCATGAGTCATGCTAGAGCTTTCAGTTTGCTTACTAGGTGTTTCCATTTTATTTCTTTGAAGTATCAATTACCAATAATAATGCTTCACTATGCCCTTTGAATTCCTTCAAACTAATTTTTCAAACCAAGCTTATGCAAAAATTTAAAAAAAAAACTACACATTTTTTTTTTCACTTTGTAGGAGCTTGATATTAAATCTGATGTGTTTCTATAATTTTGGATCTCCAAGGTTTGAAATTTCTTCCTGCGGTAACCCTCTGAGTAATATTTCTAACTCCACAAGTCTGATCAAGATTGAATTCTCCAATGAAGAGTTATTCCAAATCTCCCACGATGACCTGAGTATAGACTTGTTCAGTAAAACGAACTTGTACGACACACTGCTGGTCACTATTTCAACCTTAGGTTCTGAAAATGGTACCTACAAAACTACAATCCTCTTTCTGCAACTTCTTACGAAAGTTCAATATGATGCTTAGAGGGAAAGTTATGACGATTTTCCCAAGTTGACCTGTTTGGAATGTAATTCGAGGGTTTGCAAAAACCCTAACTTCCTCAGATTATATCTGTGAAAATATAGCAGGACAGGATCTGAAATTTGAAGCCATCGATTTCTTCTCAAATGGTGTTTTTTTAGCTTCTGAAACTTCGTAGAGAAAGCGTTAAAGCGAACATTCCACGATGACCTATTTTAGATGAAATTTTGGAGCTTGCAAAAACCCTAACTTCCTCAGATCATATCTCCGAAAATATAGTGATACAAGATATGAAATTTAGACCCAAGGTTCAGCAAGATTTCGTCTCAAATGGCTTTTCTTTTTTTCTTTTTTTCTTTTTTTTCTTTTTTTTTTCTAAAATGTCGCAAAAAAAAAATATAGCAAACATTCCATGATGACCTATTTGGAGCAGTGAAACCCTAGAATCCAAAGCTCTGATACCAAATGTTACGAAACCAACTCACAAAAAGATAGAAAAGATAGATCAATGCCTTAAATTTCAGCCTCTTTGAGAGGGAAATCTCCTTTACATTACACAAATGAACAATTCTTGGATGATACAAATGACAAAACCTCATTTCTATATATAGGAGTCTAAGGGGTCACCATATAACCAAGCCGACCTAACAATAATAATATAAAGGCACAAAAATAACAATAGTGGGATTCTATGGGGCACAATAATAACAATAAGGGATATAATGAGAATAGTAATGGGGGAATCACTAGTATTATAGGGACCTAGCATAAATTTGGATCATGCAATTTCATTAATGGGTGACATCTTCAATGTTTGAATAATTGTGTGTGGAAGCCTTCCTTAATCATTCTCTTCTTGCGATACTGGAACCAACTTTGTTCTATGGGGATAGTTCTGACAACAAAGGAAGATAATTTAGTTTGGGAAAAACACATTCCCTAGGGAAACATCTCAGTGAATGATACATATACTTACATCTCTTAGATCTCCAAAATAGAATCCAATGATGAATGACTAGAAAATATTTGGAAGTGGAATGGTCCTCTCAAATTAATATGCTTCACATGGCTTGTCTACCACAATAAGTTATTGACATGGGAGAACCTCATTAAAAGGGCATTCCACGGGCCGAGCATTTTCACTCTATGTGGACAATCGAGCGAAGATATTGGGTACATTTTCCTTGAATGCTCCTTTTTCATCTCCATTTGGGTTGATGTGTTTGAAACCTTTCAGCTAAGTCTAGTCATCGACAGATCCTACATCGGCTCATGCAATTCTAGCTGGATAGTAGTAAGTAAACACTATAGAACACTCACCATATATATTTTATGGTATCTAGAGATACAAGGATTCCTCTATCTTTAATCATTCTGAGCCAGTAGTGCGTGAGACATGCATGAAAAGTGGTGGTTATTTCCAAGAAACAGGTCTATGACAATGAAAATCGCTTTGTAGGTTGTATGTTTATAAGGAGATTACATGGGTTTCCTTTATCAACTTGTTTGATGGTGCCTCTCTAGAGCGTGTTTACATAGGTGGGAATTCCATTGCGATGAATTTATACATAGAGTGTTGTTTCTACTAAAATACGGGCCTTGGTACTAACAATAGAGTTGAGATGATTGTGTTGTGGGGGTTATGAAATGTGTGTCCTAGTTAGATATTGAGGAAATTATGATCGTAGGTGACTCCATATCTATCGTTGATTGGGCATAGGGTGGGGTCCCTTCCTTTTCCCATTGGATGGGACCAATTCAAGCATTGTTAGGGTCCTTCCAGCACATCTCTTTCTCTCACTTTTATCGTGAACAAAATTTTCTACCTGATTCTTTGTCAAAAATAGGTAGTACTATTTTTCCAAGGGTGATGAACTTTTCAGATATTGTTGATGGCTCTATTTGTGAGACTCGTGCCTTTGCATTATAGGTGTCGGTGCTTTTTCATTTTTTTGTTTCTAACTTGTTTATATGTAGTAGGATCATGCTACTTATTAGGCTAGTGATTTCCTTTATTGTTCTAGCGATTGATGCTACTAAACATGCCTGTCATTTTTTATCCCTTTTTTTAACTAGTTGTAATATATGTTGTCCGATTTTCTTGTGTATGCTGCTAAACGCAAGACTTGTTGGACCTATGAATGATGTAATCTATTGTGCAGATCGTTTCCTTGGTAGGCTGGTCTATAGATCTTAGACCATGTAACCTATTTTGTTTTACATAATAAAAGACTCTTGTTTTTTCTTCATGAAAAAAACCATTCTCTTGCCGCGAGATATACAAATAGTTTTTGCATTGAATGTTCAAAGTCATTGTATTAATGCATTGGAGTTTAAGAAGAGTATAGATTGGATCCTGCATTGAGACATTATGTGTCGATGCTAGAATGACCAATGAATGTGTGTGTGAATTGTATCTGTGCGTGGAGTAATCCATATCTTTTGTGTAACAGCCTGTGCATGGAGTAAGTCCGAGTTGTGGTATGCTAGTGGGGAAGATTGCATATCAGTACGTCATCAGATTGCTCTCTTTTTTTCAGCATGGAAACCAACAACTTCTATAAAGTATTGAGTAACATTAGCTAAAGTGGAGTGCAGTGTGTGGAGATTCTTGTGGAGAATAGGTGAAACGTAGTGGTAACAATCACTGCAAACTGGAGATCGCTTTGTGGTACAGAACGTCATTATCATATTAGTTAAATTGCTTTGGTACTCAGAGCTCAAGTGGAAATCCCACTCATGCTTTGTAGAATAATTACAAGCCATCGCAAATACTGTTGAAGGCGTGGTGCATGTGAAAGAGTCATGTGTGGGGAAGAGAATTGGAAATAAACATTAAAACACAAACCTGAGTGAGATCTTAGCCGCTAGAAGCTAGCTGAGATCGCAGAACTATATGAATCTAAGCGGAAGTGGAACTCTGTGCAAGAAATCTTTCCTGGATATGCGAAGTTCACTTTTAAACACATAAGGAATAAAAGGGTTAATGTCTATAAAAGAGTACGTCTTTCTGATATGCATGGATGGAGGTAAAAATAATATTAAAAGTTTTCATTGAGAAAATTATATATGACAGAAAGGAGGGTTTGAAATTAATTCATTAGTGGTATGTTGAGCTAATAGATTCAAGCTTTTAACTTCAAACAAATAAAATATGATTTTGAATGTCATCGAGTTTAAAAATAATTTTAGTTAATAATTATTAAAAAAGGGTTATGAAAAGAATCTCAACTAATTATAATATATTTATCGAAGCGATGGATGCTATAATTTGAAGTTAGGGTTTATCTATGAAAATAGGATGAGCAGTTGATTTATATGGTGAAAATATTTTGATATAACGTTAAGAGATGGATATCCTTGTGTCATTTTGGTACCTGAGAAGTGCAATGGAGGCATGGTGAGCACATTGTAGAAGGCACAAAAATATTATGAAAGAAATGGATAGAAAAATTAAGAGCTCAATCAAATTAAATAATAGGAATAATGAGAAAGAGATAATAGAGTTAAAAAAAAGATTCAATATTTTAATAGAATTGTTAGGAGAGAGTTTGAATTATGGTTAGAAGCTTAGAAAAAAAGTGAAATGTCTTATTGAGTATTTTGATGGAATTGCTAGAAGAGAGCCTGGAGCTTAGAAAAAGAGTTAGGTGGCTTATTGTAAAATTGTATGCAAGAAAATTGTACATAGGTTGAATGTCCAACATAGAGGCAAATATTTATGTAAAGTCAAGGAGTTTTAATGTGTGAGCTAGTGCAAGGAATAATGTTTAGAAAATATGATGAAGAAGATGAGAGACTTGATGAATATCTTACCGAGTGTTGGGAGGATTTAGACCAACACAAGGAAGAGATACTAGAGACATCAACAAAAACCAAGGTGTCATGATTTTGAAACTAAGGCTTTGTGTGTATATGTAGGTTAGGAATATGGACAACCACTAAAGGCTATCATAAAGGAAGATAAAAATGTAGAATTGTCTCAATTAGGAAAAAGTGAAAAGGATAGAGACAAGAAAATATTAGCATATGGGATGAAAGGTAGCAACTTTGTGAAGGAGAATGAAGATGTTGAAGCTGAAGGACAACACTCAGATGACTGCCAATTGATTATGATGAGGAATTAAAGCATTGTGGGGTATTGGATAAAATACACAAGATGGATGATAATTTAACCACAAGGGCACATGTAGTAGATGAATATGATGATAGAATGAAGCAATTGACAAAGGATGCAAAGGATGAATCCATGGAAACAACCATGATGTGTTTTTATATAGGAATGAAGCAAAAATTGTAGGATAGAAGTATGAGACAACAAAAAACAAAACTTGATAATGAGTTGGATGAGTTATGGAATATTATGATAAAGCTCCTTTGGTAGAGGTACAATGAGGTAAAGACGACAATCAACAATAAATATAGTTGGTTGAAAGGGCTTATGTAAGAAAAGCATGTGGACAATGGCAACACAAAATATGGGATCCAAGTAAAGTGTGACAAGGAAAAAGGCCCATGGATAGGATTCCATAAGATTTTTGTACCTAGGTAGTTTGATGCAAGAGCAACTCATTGTTATCTTCAAAATGTAATTTTCTAACTCTAGGAAGTCTCTAGAATTTCTAGATTATGTTAAAAAAATATGTAATCGAGAAAATCTATTTTATTAAGGAAAAATTTATGATAGGTTCCTAAAATCAAGAATATTTCTCTCAACTTCGTCTGAGTATCAAAGACAGGGATTATCTCTTCAAAAAGTGTAAGTCATTCCTTAATATATATGAGAGGATTTGTATTTTCGAAGCAAGTTAACTGAAGTGAAGAGATATATCACTTTTTTATTCAACATTAGTTTTTTTCTTAGTTTATTTATCCATTAACAATTATAACACTTATAATATATACAATTTTATTATTTAAAATATTTATTTTAGTTTATTTCAACTTTTTAATTTATCATTTAAAATATAAATATTTTATATGAAAAAAATAAATGAGTGGTAATTTTTTAATATATTTTATTGTAAATTTTGTTATATTAACAATTTTTTTTCCTAGAATGTAACATTTATAAATAAATCATAATATTAAAATCTTATTCCATGGACTTACTAAGTGTAATTTGCAAAACTTTCATGATCATTTCAATTTTCAATGTAATATACTTTGATTCATATATTTTATTAATATATTTTTATCTATATACTATATTTTATTAATATATTTTCATCTATATATTATATTTTATTAATATATTTTTATTAATGTATTTTATTTTATTTTTGTATCTTTTTCAGCATTGTTTAATTATTTTATGTTTGGAGTTTTTGGTTTGAATTTGAGGAAATAATTTTTGGTAAGTTTTTGTTATTTAAAATATGTTTTTGAATGCATCAATTACTAGGGTGTAAATTTGATGGGCACTCCCACCTGTCAAGTAAATTCTTGATCATGGGTTTCCTTTTAAAAGTGTCCTTCACATGGCTTTTGATTTTTATTTTTACCCATCATTTAAATATCATGTATTATTTGTTTTTGTTAGTAAGATCAATAGTAGGGACTTAACTTCCATGGAATATTCTAGAATGTTGATAATAGTATACACAAATCAATGGTTGAGATTTATCTCAAAAGTAGTTATGCTCTTTTAACCATTTTAATTAAATTGATTAATTAAAAAAATGTCATATGAAGTGAGTTGTGATTTTTGGGACATGTGGTATCGATAAGGAATGGTATTGTCCAATGGGATTGTAAGAAATCCTATTTATAGATGGAGATTCTCCAATGTAAAGTGGAGGTAAATCTCCATGATTAAGAATCTTGTTCCATGTTTTTTTTAAATATATGTATGTTTAACTTATATATTAATTATTTCTATAAATAATAATAATACTTAAAATAATGATAATTTGTTTAGTTTTTATTATTTTTTACTTCTAGGAACATGAGATGCATATGAAGTAATTGTTTTGATTTTTATTATGAATTGTTGAAAATATGTTTTTACCATCCATCTCTCTCTCTCTCTCTCTCTCTCTCTCTCTCTTGCATGATCTCTCTCTCACCTTCCCTCCCCACTCTCTTCCAACTCATCTCTATCTCACGATACTTCCCCTTCAATTTATCTCCCCATCTGCTCCCTCTCCTTCTCTCTTTATCACCCCACCTATACCTCTCTCTCCTCCCTCCCTCACTCTATCCTTTTCTCTCAATCCTTCCATCCCTCTCTCCCCCCTCTCTTCTACATGTTCTTGATACCTTTCTCTCCACACCCTTTCTCTCAGCTTCCCCTTCTTATTATCTCTCTCTATCTCCCATACCTCTCTCTCCTCCCTCCCTCACTCTATCCTTTTCTCTCAATCCTTCCATCCCTCTCTTCTACATGTTCTTGATATCTTTCTCTCCACACCCTTTCTCTCAGCTTCCCTTCTTATTATCTCTCTCTATCTCCCATGCCCTCTCTCTCAAACCATCCCTATTTCTCCCATATATCTCTCTCCCTCTCTCTCAAGCCCTCCCTATTTTCCCATCACTCCCTCTCTCTCTTTCCCTCTCCCTCTCTCCCACTTCTCCATGTCCATCTCTGTCTCACATACTATCATGCTCTTCCCTCATCTCTCTCTCCCCTCCCTATCTCTCTCATGCTCCCTTCTTTTCTCTCCACTCCCTCTCTCTCTTTCCCTCTCCCTCTCTCCCACTTCTCCATGTCCATCTCTGTCTCACACACTATCATGCTCTTCCCTCATCTCTCTCTCCCCTCCCTATCTCTCTCATGCTCCCTTCTTTTCTCTCCACCGTCATGCTCCCTCTCTCTCCCCCCATTCTCTCCCTCCCTCCCTTGCGCTCTCCCTCAAACCTTCCTTATTTCCCCCCTCTCTTTCTACCCCTGCCTCTCTCTCTCTCTCTCTCATTGTTTGCCTTCCTCCCTCCCTCACCCTCCCTATCTCCCTTCCTCCCTTAACCTCCCTACCTCTCTCCCTCCCTCTCTTTCTCTCTCTCCCTCTCCTCTTTTCTCTCTCTCCACTCTAACTCTCACCCTCTCCCTCCCTCTCTCTCTCACTCTCAACCCCCCTTATCTTGTCTCTCTCTCACGTGCCCTCCCTCCCTCACTCTCTCGATCTCAGCCCCCCATATCCTCTCTCTCTCACGCCCTCCCTCTCTCTCACTCTCTCTCACTCTCTCTCCCCCAACTTATCTCCCTCTCGCTATCCTTATCTCTCTTTCCCTCGTATTCTCTATCTCTCTCCCACAAACCTTATACTCACTTTCTCTCTCCCCTTCTCACTCTCACCCTCCCTCTCTCTCCCCCTCTCACTCTTTGCCCTCTTCCCCTCTCCCTCTCTCTTTTTCTCTCACCCCCCACCTTTCTCTCCCTTACACTTTCCCTCTCCCTCTCTCTCTCTCTTGTTCTCTCTCTCTCTCCACTTAACTCTATCTCTCTCTCTCTCCACTTAACTCTATCTCTCTCTCTCTCTCCCCCACTTAACTTTCTCTCTCTCCCTCCCTCTCCTCCTTTCTCCCTTTCCCACCCTCTCTTCCGCTCTCCCTCCCTCTCCCTCTTTCTCTCACTCTCTCTTCCACTCCCTCCCTCTTTTCCACACTCTCTCTATCTCTCTCCCTCCTACCCTTCCTCCTACCTCCCACTACTCTCTCTCCGCCTCCCTCCCTCTTTTCCACACTCTCTCTATCTCTCTCCCTCCGACCCTCTCTCTCCCCTCCCTATACTATCTCTCTCCCTCCCTCCTCCACCTCTCTCTCTCTAGCCACCACCTCTCCCTCCCTTCCTCTTTTTCTCTCTTCTCCTATCTCTTTGTCTCTCCCTCCTCCTCCCTCTGTCCCACCCACCATTCTTCCCTCTCCCTCTCTCCCGCTCCCTACTCCCTCCCTTTATCTCCCTATCTATCTCTTTTTATCCCATCCCTCCTTTATATGCCTCTCTACACCCTCGCTCTCTCTCTCGTCTCCTTCCCACTCTCCCCCCTCTCTCCTTCTCTATCCTTACCCCCTCCCTTTACATGTTAAATTTTATTTTTATCAATAAAACAAACACAGATATAAGAGAAACAATATAAATATAGACATATATTAAAAACTACCATTCATGGTTATTCAAATATATATATATATAAACATTTAATTGGTTGTCAATTAAAATCAATTTATTTAAATTAATAATAAAACACTTACAATATCAGATACATATTAAATTAAAATAACAATAAATTATAATTAAAAAAAAAAAAAAAAACCAACTAAACCTTTAATTTTTTTATAAATAAAATAAAATAATTACTAACATTAAAAAAATTATATATATATATATGAGAAATTTATTTGAAAATCGAGATTAAAAACAAAGTTGAGAATCTATGCAAAAATAAATAATCTAACCAAAACAATTTAAGCACGTTAAAAAATAAATTAAGTAAATGATAATTGTAACAAAAGTTATGTTAAATAAATACATCGTCTCATCTTTTAAAACATTACTTATTTTAAAACATGGCGATCTCTAATAGCGACTGAAACCAAATTAATAAGAAAGTGTGAAACCAAATTAATAAGAAAGTGTGAAACCCATCGAGCCACTCATGAAAGGTTAAACAACTACAGTAATCCACGTAAACGAGGGTTTACACATAAACGATTGTTTGCAGCAGCAATAAAGTAGGAATCATAAAAGGCTAAATATATGTAGAGAGCTTATTGGCAGCACCATGGAGAATTGAAAGGAGGACTCTCTAAATCAACCCCGAGCCGAATCGATGGAAGGAGAGGGAGAAGGCGAGAGACATTTGATTTTTCAGTTACACACAAAATGAGAGGAGGATTAATAATGAAGGAGGATTAATTATGAGGTCGATAAAATGATACTTTCTCCATTTCCAATACATGTTGTATATGCCAAGCATGGTATCATTTTATCAATCCCATCTATTCTATTATTAAACCTTCTCTGTCATTTTATATATATGTTGACAGTGATTATGATTATAGTCAGTTTGATATAGTGGAGGATTTCTTTTGAGAGGGGGACTCTTGTGCAAAGATTGCTCTCCTCCACTGGCTATAACTTCTCCACTATCTTATAGCCCCATTGCATCTCTGGGGTCCACGAGGAAGAAGAGTGCCCAAGGATTAGGCTAGGAGGTAAACTGATGAGTCATTAACATTTGGTCATAACACATCAACATTAACACATATACGTGGATGATGGCAAGGGAGCGCAAACAGCAGCCAATCTAAGAACCGAAACTCCACTCCTCAGTGAAAGGTACATTGTGTATTAATAATTTTTGTTATATGATTAATGATGTATTTATAATGACCGGAATGTAATGTGAATGTCACGATGATTGAATTTCAGAATATGACTATTGATGTATGTACCTCAAATTTATGTGTTTTCAATATTGATGAAATTTTATAATGGTCATGGCTAACAAATGACTAGCTAATTAGAATGTTTATTTACTTATTATTATAGTATTGTAACTTAAATAGTAATTTCTCCCTATACCCAGTAACCTAATTTTTTATTAGTAAAAAAAAAATGACATCAGAGGGAGTGTCCCCACACTTGGTATCAGAGTCATAGATCTAGGACCTATGGACCCATAAAAAATAATTTTCCAGTGACATGATTCTCTCATTAAACTATTGTTATAATACATATATTGAACTAATATTTGATATTTAATTTAAATAATATACATTATTTTTGTAAATCACAATCAATCATAAGAAACTATCACAAGTGAAATCCTTATAAGAAAGGTCAAACAATTAAATTATTTTATTTACATCATTAAATATTCTCAAAATTTATTAATCCAAACCTCTTTTATTTACATTATGAAATATTCTCAAAATTTATTAATCCAAATAAATTTCAACTAAGGAAAAACAAATGATTGGCATAAAGATACCATACACAAATTTCAATATCATTGGTGATTGTGCAACTTTGCACCCAACATCAATTTGCACTACATTTTTGTCCTTCACCCTTTTCCTTCTTACAAATCATATATGTGCCTTAGCTTTGGCTTCCACTCGAGATCGATTCAAAGTGGAGATGTGAGAATTATTTATGCATCTTCTAATCTTCATCTATATATATAGCATAAAGAAAAAGTTTATTTCAATTATTGAAATATTATATGTTTATTAATAAATTTAAATATGAAATTTTGATAGGGTCATTTCTCTAATTAACCTCATTATTGGACTTTTTTTAGTAGATCATACTTCCAATGCTACTTTCTCTTGAGCCTGAGATATAAAAGATTGTTTCCCACCTTTCACTAGGTTATTGGCTAAGACATCCTTAACCCTCCCTTCCTCTAATAAAGAGGAGGTTTTATGTGTTTCAAGTTATATTTTTGCTCATATTCAGGTGATTCATTTTGGTTAGCAGGGTCAATATTCCTTGGAAATGAAATAGGGACTCCATTCACCCCTAGGGAACTCTGAAGGAGAGACTCCTATGACAAACTTATAGAGGAAACTTAGGGGCATAAGTTGAAGGTTCATTGCATCGTGAGTCTCCTTACATGGAGCATCATCATCAAGATCATCTAACAAGAGTTTCTAAGGAGATGCCTACGTATTCACCGTCATTCCTTTATATCCAATCACCAAAACAAGTAAAGGAGCTAATTCTTCCAAACACATACCTTTATCTTGAGTTGACTTCAAAATATTAGTCAACTCCCTGTGATTGGCATTCTAGTTATCTTCAAATTCTTCAATAATATCTTTAGGTTCTAGTCCCTCTTGAGGCTTTCTAAAGATTTTATCAATGCGGTATTCAAGTAAATTTTTTCAATACCAACCTCCATAGGATAAATGCTCTTTTTCAGTGAAGGACCCTTTAAACTGTTGGAAGTAGGTGATTTTTTCCCCTAACTTTTTAATTAATGGAATGAGCAATATTTGCCTATATGACTTAGTTAATGGCATATAAACATATTAAGGGGACACCATGACAATCAAGCTCAAAAATAACCATATGTGGGCCCTTCTAAATCACTATTCCCAATACTAATCCATCTCCAATATAAATTCCAACCATAATCTGAGTGATTGTCGTAATGTTAGTCGTAATAAAATTCATGTTTGCCTCCAAATAATGACCTAAAGAGTTTAATGTCTCTATAACGACTCTGGAAAACCAATATTTGATATGTAAGCTAGGTAGATTTCACCATCGATGAATGTCATCAATTGTTTCAAATTGTGCATTGAAGGAGAGAGGCCAACTTTTTAAACTAAGAAGCATATATTTCCATAATTTAAAAGAATACAATGTCTTTTCTACATTCCCCCATTGAAAGAAAGGTGAAGGCCAACCATCGTCTTGCAAGAAAAAAGCTCTTTTGGAACATAGCCTAATAATGTTCCCAAACCTTACCACTTAAGGACTTAATGTTGGATTCATTAAAAATTCATTTGAAGATGCATCCTATTGTATGTTATATTATGTTAATAACCATATTGAGCTTAATATCACTGTATGGACTAACCTTGTATAAGTACCTTTTAGTTTTATGAATTTTCTTGTCTTCTTCTTAATATTTGGCCTCATAAGTCCTCAACAATGTGTTCAATTACAAGAATATGTTGATATATTTCATCAGCTAAGTCCTTCGATCCATACTTCATCACATATGGAGGGGACACATAGGGAGATAAGTCAAATGCTGAGGCCTAAATATTAATGAGGGCTTCTACTTGGAATCCAATTCCCTTAACTGAATCATTTCTCAACCCTTCTTAGGAATCTTATCCTTTTTCTTGGAATCCCCTAAGCTTACAAGGATGGACTAATTTTTGCTTTGATCCAAAATAACCTCCTTTAATGTAGGCAATGTTTTCACAATAGCATTACTAGGTGATCTCTCCTTATACTACCCATTCGATGGAGGATATCGATGAAAATATAGACAAGTATTTCCTACATAGCCTTATGTTTTCTTTACGACAAACACCCTCCAAAATTTGGTCTAACTTGAATTTTGGAGCCTACTATGGATCTTGTGATCATTCATTCCATAATCACTTTATGGTCAGTTGATAAGTATCAAAGTCACTTGCTCACACATGCTTATTCTACAACAAGTTCGTGAGCGCACTCTTTTATGCAAGCTTGAACAGGAAAAGCACAAGTCCATCAAGGCAGTGCCTATGCAATGTTCCACCTGTGTCGAAAGCTAGTGCACACTTTCATCAATAGTCCCTCACTTTTTGTCATGATTTTCATAAGTGACGTGATGCTCTCATTAAACTATTGTTATAATACATATATTGAACTAATATTTGATATCTAATTTAAATAATATACATTATTGTTGTAAATCACAATCAATCATAAGAAACTATCACAAGTGAAATCCCTATAAAAAAAAGGTCAAACAATTAATTTATTAATCCAAACCTCTTTTATTTACATTATGAAATATTCTCAAAATTTATTAATCCAAATAATTTTCAACCAAGGAAAAACAAATGATT
Organism: Pinus tabuliformis; assembly: GCA_031772625.1. NCBI lineage: Eukaryota > Viridiplantae > Streptophyta > Pinopsida > Pinales > Pinaceae > Pinus > Pinus tabuliformis. The sequence continues at coordinate 828,443,489 of CM062819.1, forward strand.
GGCATAAATATATGATGCACAAATTTCAATACCATTGGTGGTTGTGCAACTTTGCACCCAACATCAATTTGCAAATGAAAACAATATTGGCACTACATTTTTGGCCTTCACCCTTTTCCTTCTTACAAATCCTATCTTTGCCTTGGCTTTGGCTTCCACTCGAGATCGATTCAAAGCGGAGAAGTGAGAATTATTTATGCATCTGCTAATCTTCATCTATATAGCTCTTTTCTATGTATTCATGGGCTTACTCTAGTTTATTGTATCTAGGGTTTTGTGGTGCATAAAGTGTTTTACTCGCAATCACTAAGTTTATCAACCTAAAGTGTTTTACTAGCAATCACTAAGTTTAATTAAGTCCATAGGTATCCTCTATTTTGAAATGGTTTCTAAAATTTCTATCTTTTATAATAATAAAATGTATATTTGATTTAAATTTCATAATTTGAGAATATTTTAAAAAATATACACAATTTTATGAGTTGTATTTGGGACTTTTACTCTATTTTCCCATTACAAAGGTTCAGTATTACATAAATTAAATAGCACATTATTATTTTAATCACTGATAACAATTTTTATCACCCATTTAATTTATATAAGTATGCTAATTATTATGAGTAATCCTATTTTATCATCCACCATGTCACTCTCCTCTACAATTTCTTGATTGTGCTACATTCTCTTTGTATTCACCATTAATTTGATGTTCATAACCCTTGCATTATGCGCATTTACATTCTTGCTAAGGAATAATGTTTATAGTACTCTTATTCCTAATTTTTTTGTTCAAATACATAGCATTATGTTTTTTGATTGTGCTACATTCTCTTTGTCTTTACCGTTAATTTGATGTTCATAACCCTTGCATTATGCACGTTTACATTCCTGCTAAGGAATAATGTTTATATTACTCTTATTCCTAGTTTTTTTGTTCAAATAAATAGAATTTTCTTGTTGTCAACCATGGTTTATTTCCACAATGCTTGAAATAACTAATTTATCTCTTTGAAATAATGTATTTTGCAGTAACATTTATAATTGGTTGAATTGATGTTTAAATTTTATTTTAATAACCATTAATTATTTGTCACGTTTTATTCCAAAAATATTTGTTTTCAAATTATGAGATATTACTTATTTATTTGACATCACATTTTGTTTGTAGCATCTATTTGGTTAATTTTTATTTTACAAAAATAATTTATTTGGTTAATTTTTATTTAAAAAAATATATTTATATTTTCAAAGCAAGTTAACTGAAGTGAAGAGATATATCACTTTTTTATTCAGCATTAGTTTTCTTCTTAGTTTATTTATCCATTAACAATTATAATATATACAAAATGTTTATTTAAAATGTTTATTTTATTTTATTTCAACTTTTTAATTTATCATTTAGTATATAAATATTTTATATGAAAAAAATAATTGAGTGTTAAATTTTTAATATATTTTACCTATAAATTTTGTTCTATTAACCTCTTCTTCTTCTTTTCAGGATGTAATATTTATAAATAAATCATAATATCAAAATCTTATTCCATGGACTTACTGAGTGCAATTTACAAAAATTTCATGATCATGTCAATTTTCAATGTAATATATTTTCATTCATATATTTTTATCTATATATTATATTTTATTAATATATTTTCATCTATATATTATATTTTATTAATATATTTTCATCTATATATTATATTTTATTAATATATTTTTATTAATGTATTTTATTTTATTTTTGTATCTTTCTCAACATTGTTTAATTATTTTCTGTTTGGATTATTTGGTTTGAATTTGAGGAAATAATTTTTGGTAAGTTTTTGTTCTTTAAAATATGTTTTGAATGCACCAATTAATAGGGTGTAAATTTGATGGGCGCTCCCACCTGTTAAGTAAATTCTTGATCATGGGTTTCCTTTTAAAAGTGTCCTTCACATGCCTTTTGATTTTTATTTTTACCCATCATTTAAATACCATGTATTATTTGTTTTTGTTAGTAATATCAATAGTAGGGACTTAACTTCCATGGAATATTCTAGAATATTGATAGTAGTATACACAAATCAATGGTTGAGATTTATCTCAAAAGTAGTTATGCTCTTTTAACCATTTTAATTAAATTGATTAATTAAAAAAATGCCATATGAAGTGAGTTGTGATTTTTGGGACATGTGGTATTGATAAGGCATGGTATTGTCCAATGTGATTGTAACAAAGCCTATCTATAGATTAAGATTCTCCAATGTAAAGTGGAGGTAAATCTCCATGATTAAGAATCTTATTCCATGTTTTTTTAAATGTATGTATGTTTAACTTATATATTAATTATTTTTATAAATAATAATAATATTTAAAATAATGATAATTTGTTTAGTTTTTATTATTTTTTACTTCTAGCAATATGAGATGCATATGAAGTAATTGTTTATGATTCTTATTATGGATTGTTGCAAATATTCTTTTACCATCCATCTCTCTCTCTCTCTCTCTCTCTCTCTCTCTCTCTCTCTCTTGCATGATCTCTCTCTCACCTTCTCTCCCCACTCTCTCCCAACTCATCTCTATCTCACGATCCTTCCCCTTCAATTTATCTCCCCATCTGCTCCCTCTCCTTCTCTCTTTATCCCCCCACCTCTACCTCTCTCTCCTCCCTCCCTCACTCTATCATTTTCTCTCAATCCTTCCATCCCTCTCTCCCCCCTCTCTTCTACATGTTCTCGATATCTTTATCTCCACACCCTTTCTCTCAGTCTCCCCTTCTTATTCTCTCTCTCTATCTCCCATGCCCTATCTCTCAAACTGTCCCTATTTTCCCCATATCTCTCTCTCCCTCTCTCTCAAGCCCTCCCTATTTTCCCATCACTCCCTCTCTCTCTCTCCCTCTCCCTCTCTCTCTCCCTCTCCCTCTCTCTCAAGCCCTCCCTATTTTCCCATCACTCCCTCTCTCTCTCTCCCTCTCCCTCTCTCTCTCCCTCTCCCTCTCTCCCTCTCCCTCTCTCTCTCCCTCTCTCTCTCTCCCTCTCCCTCTCTCCCACTTCTCCATGTCCATCTTTGTCTCACACACTATCATGCTCTTCCCTCATCTCTCTCTCCCCTCCCTCTCTCTCTCTCATGCTCCCTTTCTTTCTCTCCACCATCATGCTCCCTCTCTCCCCCCCCCCATTCTCTCCCTCCCTCCCTCCCTTGCGCTCTCCCTCAAACCCTCCCTATTTCCCCCCTCTCTTGCTACCCCTCCCTCTCGTCCTCCCTATCTCCTCCCTCCCTCTTGCCCTCCCTATCTCCCTCCTTCCCTCTCTCGCCCTCCCTATCTCCCTCCCTCCCTCTCTTTCTCTCTCTCCCTCTCCTCTTTGCTCTCTGTCCCCCCAAATCTCACCCCTCTCCCCCCCTCTCTCTTGCTCTTAGCCCCCCTTACCCTCTCTCTCTCTCACGTGCCCTCCCTCCCTCTCTCTCTCACTCTCAGCCCCTCTTACCCTCTCTCTCTCTCTCTCTCTCTCACACTCTCTCTCCCCCACCTTTAGCTCCCTCTCCCTATCCTTATCTCTCTTTCCCTCCTACTCTCTATCTCTCTCCCCCCAACCTTATACTCACTTTCTCTCTCCCCTTCTCACTCTCACCCTCCCTCTCTCTTCCCCTCTCACTCTCTGTGCCGCTTCCCTCTCCCTCTCTCTTTCTCTCTCTCCCCTTCTCACTCTCACCCTCCCTCTCTCTTCCCCTCTCACTCTCTGTTCCCCTTCCCCTCTCCCTCTCTCTTTCTCTCTCTCCCCCCACCCACCTTTCTCTCCCTTACACTTTCCCTCTCCCTCTCTCTCTCTCTCTCGCTCTCTCTCTCTCTCCACTTAACTCTATCTCTCTCTCTCCCCACTTAACTCTCTCTCTCTCTCTCTCTCTCTCTCTCTCTCTCTCTCTCTCCCCATCTCCCCCTCCCTTCCTCCTCCTCCATCTCTCCCTCCCTCCTTCCCTTTCCAACCCTCTCTTCCACTCTCCCTCCTTCCCTTTCCAACCCTCTCTTCCACTCTCCCTCCTTCCCTTTCCAACCCTCTCTTCCACTCTCCCTCCCTCTCCCACTTTCTCTCACTCTCTCTCCCCCTCCCTCCCTCTTTTCCACTCTCTCTCTATCTCTCTCCCTCCTACCCTTCCTCCTTCTTCCCACTACTCTCTCTCTATCTCTTGCCTCTCTTCCTCTCTCTCTCTCTCTCTCCCTCCCTCTCCCTCTTTATATCACTCTCTCTCCCCTCCCTCCCTATTTTCCACACTCTCTCTATTTCTCCTCCGTCCCACCCTCTCTCCCCCCTCCCTCTACTATCTCTCTCCCTCCCTCCTCTGCCTCTCTCTCTAGCCACCCCCTCTCCCTCCCTTCCTCTTTTTCTCTCCCCCCCCCATCTCTTTGTCTCTCTCTCCTCTTCCCTCTCTCCCACCCACCATTCTTCCTACTCCCTCTCTATCCATCCCTACTCCCTCCCTCTATCTCCTTATCTATCTCTTTCTGACCATCCCTTCTTTATATGTCTCTCTACACCCTCACTCCCTCTCTCCTCTCCTTCCCACTCTCCCCCCCTCTCTCCTTCTCTCTCCTTACCCCCTCCCCTTACATGTTAATTACATGTTAAAAAAAAATGTATCAATAAAGCAAACACACATACAAGAGAAACAATATAAATATAGACATATATTAAAAACTACAATTCATCATTATTCAAATATATATATAGATAAACATTTAATTCGTTGTCAATTAAAATCAATTTATTTAAATTAATAATAAAACGCTTACAATATCATATACATATTAAATTAGAATAACAATAAATTATAATTTTAAAAAAAAACAACAACAACATATTCCAAAAACAAACTAAAAAAACCTTTAATTTTTTATAATAGAATAAAATAATTACTAACATTGAAAAATTATATATATACATATAAGATATTTATTTGAAAATCAAGATTCAAAAACAAAGTTGAGAATCTATGCAAAAATAAATAATCTAACCAAAACAATTTAAGTAGGTTAAAAAATAAATTAAGCAAATGATGAATGTAACAAAAGTTATGTCAAATAGATACACCGCCTCTTATTTTAAAACATTACTTATTTTAAAACATTGCGATCTCTAACAGAACCAAATTAATAAGAAAGTGTGAGATCTATCAAGCCAATCGTGATCTCTGGGTGCTTGGTAGATCCAAAGTTAAGATGAATTTAAATGCTTCGTAGATCCAAAATTAAAATGAATCTAGGCTAGTGTAATTTATAAATAAAAATACATATTAAATTAGAATAATGGTTAAATTATAGTTTTATAAAAGAAAAACATATTCCAAAAATAAATTAAAAGAATTTTATTTCTTTTATAATGGAATAAAATAATCAGTAACACTGAAAAAATCATAATAAACAATAATTATTTGAAAGTAAAGATTCAAAAACAAAGTTGAGACTCTATGCAAAAATAAATAATCTAACCAAAACAACATAAGCACAATTTAATAAAAAAAAACAAATGATAAATGCAACAAAATTTATGTCAAATAGATGCATCTCCTCATATTTTAAAATATTACTTAATTGAAATTGGGCCTAGCCGATGACTAACCGCTACTGAAACCAAATTAATAAAAAAGTGTGAGATCTATCAAACCAATCATGAAAGGTTAAACTACTACAATAATCCTAAACAATATATTTTGAAGATATAAATGTATACCAAACATTGAAATGAGCATAACTTATTGCAAGAATTATCCACATAAATGATGGTTTGTAGCAGCAACAATAAATTAGGAATCATAAAAGGCTAAACATTATGCCCTAGACAGATTGTAAATATACATATTGCAAGAATTATGAATAGAGAATGAACATAGAGAGCTCCATGCCAGTAGGAAATTGTAGGAAGGGCAGTGATTAGTAGCACCATGGAGAACTGAAAGGAGGACTCTTAACAATAAACTTTAGCAAACATGAGTAAGACATTGTACACTAAACTAAAAAACCCTAGTAAAGTGTTGTACACTAAACTAAATATAATAAACCTAGGTAAGGCATTGTTAAATACAGTATACCCTAGTAAAGAATTTTATGCCTAAAAAGACTGTAAAGAAAGAGATGAATGCCTATATTAAGAATATTGCTAGCAATAAACTCCATGTGAAGATTCATTCAACGTAAGTTATTTTTACTCCTAAATCAACCTCGAGATGAATCCATGGAGGTAGGACATGTACATGGAAGGAGAAGGGAGAAGGCGAGAGACATTTAATTTTGCAGTTACACACAAAATGAGAGAGGAGTATTAATAATGAAGGAGTTATGGTCGATAAAATGATACGAGGTTCAACTTATATAACACAACATGCACCGAAAATGGTGAGGAAACCTTTCAAACTCACTCCTACATTTGATTTGATACTTTGTTAGATGTCAATGGGCTGCTTAATGGATGTTTTTCTCAGTAATGGTATGTATTGCATTTTAAGATACTTTTAATTTCATATTCTCTCTATTAAATATTTAGCTCAGCATTTTTAAATTTTAAATCTTCTCTGCTCTGCTCTATCTTAGCTTTTAAAATTTCATAGCTTTTTAAAATTCATATTTTTTTGGTGTGGTCTACCCTAGTATGTTAGTAGTTATTTGAAATCCCATTTTGGACCTGCCTACCACATTCACAACAACATACAGAAATGGAAAAAAACATCGATGCCAATGCAAGGAATGAAGAATTTGACATCATTTATTGTTGGTCAAAACCTCAACAAATTAATGTAAATCCTTTCTTTAGGTATGCATGCATCTCTCTTGTCATGTTAACTCACCTCTTGTTGCATTTCCAATTTTTTTGTTCCTCTTTTGTTCCACGTGTTACTAAAATAAAATGAAATCAAATCTAAGAATGAGTTTCTTAGATTATCAAAGGGACTTTCTCCATTTCCAATACATGTTTTATATGTCAAGCATGGTATTATTTTATCAATCCCATCTCTTCTATTATTAAACCTTCTCTATCATTTTATATATATGTTGACAGTAATTATGACTATAGTCAATTTGGTATAGTGGAGGCTTTCTTTTGAGAGGGGGACTCTTGAGCAAAGAGTGCTCTCCTCCACTAGATATAACTTCTCCACTCTCTTATAGCCCCATTTCATCTTGGGGGTCCATGAGGAAGAAAGGTACTCAAGGAGTAGGCTAGGACGTAAACTGATGAGTCATTGACATTTGGTCAGAACACATCAACATTCACACATGTACATGGAAGACGACAAGGGAGCGCAAGTAGCAGCCAATCCGAGAATCGAAACTCCACTTCATTGTGTATTAATAATTTTTGTTATATGATAAATGATGTATTTATAATGACCATAATGTAATGTAAAATTTCATGATGATTGAATTTCAAAATATGGCTATTGATGTATGTACCTAAAATTTATGTGTTTTCAATATTGATGAAATTTCATAATGTTAGTGGCTAACAAATGACTAGTTGATTAGAATGTTATTTTACTTATTATTATAGTATTGTAACTTAAATAGGAATTTCTCCCTATACCTAGTAACCTGATTTCTACTCTGATTAGTTAAAAAAATTGGCATCAGAGGGAGTGTCCCCACACTTGGTATCAGAGTCATAGATCTAGGACCTATGGACCCATAAAAATTAATTTTCATCAGTGACGTGATGCTCTCATTAAACTATTGTTATAATACATATATTGAGCTAATATTTGATATCATAAGAAACTATCACAATTATAATCCCTATAAGAAAGGTCAACAATTAACCTCTTTTATTTACATCATGAAATATTCGCAAAATTTATCAATCCAAACCTCTTTTATTTACATTATGAAATATTCTCAAAATTTATTAATCCAAATAAATTTCAACAAGGGAAAAACAAATGATCGGCATAAAGGAACTATACACAAATTTCAATATCATTTGTGATTGTGCAACTTTGCACCCAACATCAATTTGCACTACATTTTTGGCCTTCACCCTTTTCCTTCTTACAAATCCTATATGTGCCTTGGCTTTGGCTTCCACTGGAGATCGATTCAAAGTGGAGAAGTGAGAATTATTTATGCATCTGCTAATCTTCGTCTATATATATATAGCATAAAGAAAAAGTTTATTTCAATTATTGAAATATTATATGTTTATTAATAAATTTAAATATGAAATTTTGATAGGGTCATTGCTCTAATTAACCTCATTATTGGACTTTTTTCAGTAGATCATACTTCCAATGCTACTTTCTCTTGAGCCTAAGATATAAAAGATTGTTTCCCCCCTTTCACTAGGTTATTGTCTAAGACATCCTTAACCCTCCCTTCCTTTAATAAAGAGGAGGTTTTATGTGTTTCAAGTTATACTTTTGCTCATATTCAGGTGAGTCATTTTGGTTAGCAGGGTCAATATGCCTTGGAAATGAAATAGGGACTCCATTCACCCCCTAGGGAACTCTGAAGGAGAGATTCCTATGACAAACTTATGGAGGAAACTTAGGGGCATAAGTTGAAGGTTCATTGCATCGTGAGTCTCCTTACATGGAGCATCATCATCAAGACCATCTAACAAGAGTTTCTAAGGAGATTCCTATGTATTCACCGTCATTCCTTTATATCCAATCACCAAAATAAGTTAAAGAGATAATTTTTCCAAACACATACCTTTATCTTGAGTTGACTTCAAAATATTAGTCAACTCCCTGTGATTGGCATTCTAGTTATCTTTAAATTCTTCAATAATATATTTAGGTTCTAGTCCCTCCAAAGACTTTCTAAAGCTTTTATCATTGCGGTATTCAAGTCAAATTTTTCAATACCAACCTCAATAGGAGAAATGCACTTTGTCAGTGAGGGACCCTTTAAAATGTTGGAACTAGGTGATTTTTTACCCTAACTTTTTATTTCAAAGGAAATGAGAAATCTTTAGCTATATGACTTAGTTAATGGCATATAAACATATTAAGGGGACACCATGACAATCAAGCTCGAAAATAACCATAGTTGAGCCCTTCTAAATAACCATTCCCAATACTAATCCATCTCCAAAATAAATTCCAACCATAATCTGAGTGACTGTCGTAATGTTAGTCTTAATAAAATTCATGTTTGCCTCCAAATAATGACATAAAGAGTTTCCTATCTCTGTAAATACTCTTGCAAACCAATATTTGATATGTAAGCCAGGTAGAATTCACCATCGATGAATTTCATCAATTGTTTCAAATTGTGCATTGAAGGAGAGAGGCCGACTTTTTAATCTGAGAAGCATATATTTCCATAATGAAAAAGAAGACAATAACTTTTCTACATTCCCCCGTTGAAAGAAAGGTGAATGCCAACCATCGTCTTCCAAGAAAAAAGCTCTTTTGAAACATAGCCTAACAATGTTCCCAAACCTTACCACTTAAGGACTTAATGTTGGCTTCATTAAAAATTCATTTGAAGATGCATCCTACTATTGTATGTTATAATATGTTAATAAACATATTGAGCATAATATGACTGCAAGGACTAACCTTGTATAAGTACCTTTTATTTTTATACATTTTCTTGTCCTCTTCTTAATATTTTGGCCTCTTAAGTCCTCAACAATGTGTTCAATTAATGGATTGTAGATTTCTATGGTTAGGTTTTTTGGAATCTGAACTCGGATATTCCACAGTTTTCATCTTTGCTTTGTCGACGTTTCGAGCCTAGACCAAGACTCATCATCAGGACTTGCTTTACAAAGGATAGAGACAATAGAGATAAATAAGGTTAGGTTAAGATGTCAATTCAGAGAGCCGACCAGCCTAATGATTTGAATAAACTAGATTTTTTTATTTTTTTTATTTTTTTATTTTTTTTTAATAACAGTCCTAATATATTAAGCTCTTTTTAATTTGTTATGACAGTCCTAATATATTAAAGCTCTTTTTAATTTATTTTTTAATGCTTTTTTTATTTTATTTATTACACAAGGATATGACTTCTAAAGTTTAAGTGAATTATTTGTGTAAAAATTATTATTATTATTATTATTTTCTTCTTCTTTTTTTCTTTTTTTTTTCTTTTTTTAATGTGTTCAATTACAAGAATATGTTGATATTTTTCATCAGCTAAGTCCTTCGATCCATAATTCATCACATATGGAGGGGACACATAGGGAGATAAGTCAAATGCTGAGGTCTAAATATAAATGAGGGCTTCTACTTGGAATCCAATTCCCTAAATTGAATCATTTATCAACTCTTCTCAGGAATCTCAGCCTTTTTCTTGGAATCCCCTAGGCTTACAAGGATGGATTGATTTTTTCTTTGATCCAAAACAATCTCCTTTAATGTAGACAATGTTTTCACAATAACATTACTAGGTGATCTCTCCTTATTATACCCATTCGATGGAGGATATGGATGAAAATATAGACGAACATTTCTTACATAGAATTATGTTTTCCTTACGACAAACACCCTCCAAAATTTGGTCTAACTTGAATTTTGGAGCCTACTATGGATCTTGTGATCATTCGTTCCCTAATCAATTTATGGTTAGTTGATAAGTGTCAAAGTCACTTGCTCACACATGCTTATTCTACAACAAGTTTGTGAGTGCACTCTTTTATGCAAGCTTGAACAGGAAAAGCACAAGTCCATCAAGGTAGTGCCTATGCAATGTTCCACCTGTGTCGAAAGTTAGTGCACACTTTCATCAACAGTCCCTCACTTTTTGTTGTGATTTTCATCAGTGATGTGATGCTCTCATTAAACTATTTTTATAATACATATATTGAACTAATATTTGATATCTAATTTAAATAATATACATTATTGTTGTAAGTCACAATCAATCATCAGAAACTATTACAAGTGAAATCCCTATAAAAAAAAAGGTCAAACAATTAATTTATTAATCCAAACCTATTTTATTTACATTATGAAATATTCTCAAAATTTATTAATCCAAATAATTTTCAACCAGGGAAAAATAAATGATTGGCATAAAGATACCATACACAAATTTCAATGTCATTGGTGATTTTTCAACTTTGCACCCAGCATCAATTTTCAATTGAAAACAATATCGGCACTACATTTTTGGCCTTCACCCTTTTCCCTCTTAAAAAACCTATATTTGCATTGGCTTCGGCTTCCACTCGAGATCGATTCAAAGTGGAGAAGTGAGAATTATTTATGCATCCGCTAATCTTCATCTATATAGCTCTTTCCTATGTATTCATGGGCCTACTCTAGTTAATTGTATCTAGGGTTTTGTGGTGCATAAAGTGTTTTACTCGCAATCACTAAGTTTATCAACCTAAAGTGTTTTACTCAATCACTAAGTTTAATTACCTCCATAGGTATCCTCCATTTTGAAATGGTTTCTAAAATTTCTATCTTTTGTAATAATAAAATGTATATTTGTTTTAAATATCATAATTTGAGAATATTTTAAAAAAATACACAATTTTTGTGAGTTGTAATTGGGACTTTTACTCTATTTTCCCATTACAAAGGTTCAGTACATAAATTAAATAGCACATTATTATTTTAATCACTGGTAACAATTTTTATCGCCCATTTAATTTATATAACTATGCTAATTATTATGAGTAATCCTATTTTCTCATCCACCAAGCTCCCAATTGTCATACTCCTCTACAATTTCTTGATTGTGCTACATTCTCTTTGTCTTCACTGTTAATTTGATGTTCATAACCCTTGCATTATGCACGTTTACATTCCTGCTAAGGAATAATGTTTATAGTACTCTTATTCCTAATTTTTTTATTTAAATACATAGCATTATGTTGTTTGATTGTGCTACATTTTCTTTATCTTCACCGTTAATTAAATGTTCATAATCCATTATGCACGTTTATATTCCTGCTAACGAATAATGTTTATATTACTCTTATTCCTATTTTTTTGTTCAAATAAATAGCATTTTGTTGTTCTCAACCCTGATTTATTTCCACAATGCTTGAAATACCTAATTTATCTCTGCGAAATAATGTATTTTGCAGTAACATTTATAATTGGTTGAATTGATGTTTAAATTTTATTTTAATAACCATTAATTATTTGTTTCCTTTTATTCCAAAAATATTTGTTTTCAAATTATGAGATATCATTTATTTATTTGACATCACATTTTGTTTGCAACATCTATTTGGTTAGTTTTTATTTTACAAAAATAATTTTTTTGGTTAATTTTTATTTAAAAAAATATATTTATATTTTCAAAGCAAGTTAACCAAAGTGAAGAGATATATCACTTTTTTATTCAACATTAGTTTTTTTCTTAGTTTATTTATCCATTAACAATTATAACATTTATAATATATAGAAATTTATTATTTAAAATATTCTATTTTATTTTATTTCAACTTTTTAATTTATCATTTAAAATATAAATATTTTATATGAAAAAAATAAATGAGTGGTAAATTTTTAATGTATTTTATCTATAAATTTTATTATATTAACTTTTTTCTCTTTTTTTTTATAGAATGTAATATTTATAAATAAATCATAATATTAAAATCTTATTCCATGGACTTACTGAGTGGAATTTACAGACTTTCATGATCATTTCAATTTTCAGTGTAATATACTTTGATTCATATATTTTATTAATATATGGTTAATTTTTATTTTACAAAAATAATTTATCTAGTTAATTTTTATTTAAAAAAATATATTTATATTTTCAAAGCAAATTAACTTAAGTTAAGAGATATATCACTTTTTTATTCAGCAATAGTTTTTTTCTTAGTTTATTTATCCATTAACAATTATAACATTTATAATATATATAAATTTATTATTTAAAAGATTTATTTTATTTTATTTCAACTTTTTAATTTATCATTTAAAATATAAATATTTTATATGAAAAAAATAAATGAGTGGTAAATTTTTAATGTATTTTATCTATAAATTTTGTTATATTAACTTTTTTCTCTTTTTTTTATAGAATGTAATATTTATAAATAAATCATAATATTAAAATCTTATTCCATGGACTTACTGAGTGGAATTTACAGACTTTCATGATCATTTCAATTTTGAGTGTAATATACTTTGATTCATATATTTTATTAATATATTTTTAACTATATACTATATTTTATTAATATATTTTCATCTATATATTATATTTTATTAATATATTTTTATTAATGTATTTTATTTTATTTTCTTATCTTTTTCAGCATTGTTTAATTATTTTTTGTTCGGATTTGTTGGTTTGAATTTGAGGAAATAATTTTTGGTAAGTTTTTGTTATTTAAAATATGTTTTTGAATGCATCAATTACTAGGGTGTAAATTTGATGGGCACTCCCACCTGTCAAGTAAATTCTTGATCATGGGTTTCCTTTTAAAAGTGTCCTTCACATGGCTTTTGATTTTTATTTTTACCCATCATTTAAATATCATGTATTATTTGTTTTTGTTAGTAAGATCAATAGTAGGGACTTAACTTCCATGGAATATTCTAGAATATTGATAATAGTATACACAAATCAATGGTTGAGATTTATCTCAAAAGTAGTTATGCTCTTTTAACCATTTTAATTAAATTGATTAATTAAAAAAAATGTCATATGAAGTGAGTTGTGATTTTTGGGACATGTGGTATTGATAAGGCATGGTATTGTCCAATGGGATTGTAACAAAGCCTATTTATAGATTAAGATTCTCCAATGTAAAGTGGAGGTAAATCTCCATGATTAAGAATCTTATTCCATGTTTTTTTAAATGTATGTATGTTTAACTTGTATATTAATTATTTTTATAAATAATAATAATATTTAAAATAATGATAATTTGTTTAGTTTTTATTATTTTTTACTTCTAGCAACATGAGATGCATATGAAGTAATTGTTTTGATTCTTATTATGGATTGTTGCAAATATTCTTTTTCGTTCCATATATCTCTCTCTCTCTTGAATGATCTCTCTCTCACCTTCTCTCCCCACTCTCTCCTAACTCATCTCTATCTCATGATCCTTCCCCTTCAATTTATCTCCCCATCTGCTCCCTCTCCTTCTCTCTTTATCCCCCCACCTCTACCTCTCTCTCCTCCCTCCCTCACTCTATCCTTTTCTCTCAATCCTTCCATCCCTCTATCCCCCCTCTCTTCTACATGTTCTCGATATCTTTCTCTCCACACCCTTTCTCTCAGTCTCCCCTTCTTATTCTCTCTCTCTATCTCCCATGCCCTATCTCTCAAACCGTCACTATTTTCCCCATATCTTTGTCTCCCTCTATCTCAAGCCCTCCCTATTTTCCCATCACTCCCTCTCTCCCACTTCTCCATGTCCATCTCTGTCTCACACTCTATCATTCTCTTCCCTCATCTCTCTCTCTCCCCTCCCTCTCTCTCTCTCATGCTCCCTTTCTTTCTCTCCACCATCATGCTCCCTCTCTCCCCCCCCCCCCCATTCTCTCATGCTCCCTTTTTTTCTCTCCACCATCATTCTCCCACTCTCTCCCCCAATTCTCTCCCTCCCTCCATTGTGCTCTCCCTCAAACCCTCCCTATTTCCCCCCTCTCTTTCTACCCCTGCCTCTCTCTCTCTCTCTCTCTCTCTCTCTCTCTCTCTCTCTCTCTCTCTCTCTCGTTGTTTCCCTCCCTCCCTCTCTTGCTCTCCCTATTTCCCTCCCTCCCTCTCTTTCTCTCTCTCCCTCTCCTCTTTGCTCTCTCTCCCCTCTAACTCTCACCCCTCTCCCTCCCTCTCTCTCTCTCACTCTCAACCCCCCTTATCCTCTCTTTCTCTCACGTGCCCTCCCTCCCTCACTCTCTCGCTCTCAGCCCCCCTTATCCTCTCTCTCTCTCACGCCCTCTCTCTCTCTCTCTCTCTCTCTCTCTCTCTCTCTCTCCCCCACCTTTAGCTCCCTCTCCCTATCCTTATCTCTCTTTCCCTCCTACTCTCTATCTCTCTCCCCCAAACCTTATACTCACTTTCTCTCTCCCCTTCTCACTCTCACCCTCCCTCTCTCTTCCCCTCTCACTCTCTAGCCCACTTCCCCTCTCCCTCTCTCGCCCCCCCCCCACCTTTCTCTCCCTTACACTTTCCCTCTCCCTCTCTCGCCGCCCCACCTTTCTCTCCCTTACACTTTCCCTCTCCTTCTCCCTCTCCCTCTCTCTCTTTCTCTCCACTTAACTCTATCTCCCTCTCTCCCCACTTAACTTTCTCTCTATCTCTCTCTCTCTCTCTCTCTCTCCCCTTTTCCCTCCCTTTCTCTCCCTCTTTCTCCCTCTCCCCCTCTCTCTCCCTCTCCCTCCTTCACTCTCTCCCTCCCTCCCTCTTTTCTACACTCTCTCTATCTCTCTCCCTCTGACCCTTTCTCTCCTCTCCCTCTAATATCTCTCTCCCTCCCTCCTCCGCCTCTCTCTCCAGCTACCCTCTCTCCCTCCCTTCCTCTTTTTCTCTCTTCTCATATCTCGTTGTCTCTCCCTCCTCCTCCCTCTCTCCCACCCACCATTCTTCTCTCTCCCTCCCTTTCCATCCCTACTCACTCCCTCTATCTCCCTATCTATCTCTCTCTATCCATCCCTCCTTTATATGTCTCTCTACACCCTCGCTCTGTTATGAAACCAACTCAAGAAAAGATAGAAAAGATAGATCAACGCCTTAGAATTCAGCCTCTTCGAGGGGCAACCTCCTTTACATTACATAAATGAACAATTCTTCGATGATACAAATGACAAAACCTCCTTTCTATATATAGGAGTCTAAGGATTCACAATATAATCCAGCCGACCTAACAATAATAATATAAAGCCACTAAAATAACAATAGAGGGATTCTATGGGGCACAGAAATAATAATATGGGGGTAATAGGGGCCTAACATAAAGTGCCATAAATGGGGTCATTTTTGTTGCTGTATGGAAGGAAGTGTTATACCACCATTCAGCCAGAGGCAACCATTTGACCCATTGTGTCTGTTTATCAGATACAAAGCAACGAAGATATCCTTCCAAACATTTGTTTACTATCTCAGTTTGCCCATCAAATTGAGGATGATAAGATGAGCTATGAGCTAACTGAGTACCCAGACAAGAAAATAATTCTGTCCAAAAATTTCCAGTGAAAATGGGATCTCTGTCACTTACAATAATCTTTGGGTTTCCATGTAGCTTTTGAACTGTTTCCATAAATGCAGTAGAAACTGTACTGGCTTTAAATGGATGTGATAATGCACAAAAGTGTGCATACTTGGTAAGTCTGTCAACTACCACCATGATGACACTCTTTCCCTCAGACTTGGGTAAACCTGTGATAAAATCCATTGAAACCTCCTCCCAACGTTGGCTTGGAATGGATAAAGGTTGTAATAGACCTGGTGTCTTAATTGTTTCAACTTTATTTTGTTGGCAAACCAAACATTCCGCCACAAACTTTTGAATATCTGATTTAAGGCCATCCCAAAAAAATTCCTTCTTAACCCTGTGGTAAGTTTTTAAAAATCCTGAGTGCCCTCCTAAGGGAGAAGTGTGCAATTCCATAAGAATCTTTTGTTTTAGCTGGGAATTCTTACAGAGGTATAAGCGATCTTTGTACCATAACGAATCATTTTTCCAGCTAAATGTATCAGAAGTACTGGAATCTTGTTGTAGCTTTCGAATAAGTGCCCACACTTCTTCGTCATTCTTCCATTCCTCCTTTGCTTCGTTTATCCAATCTGGTTGGATAATAGAAATGGCACACAACAATGCTTCCACATCCTCATCCTTTCTTGAGAGTGCATCTGCCACCACATTTTGCTTCCCTTTTTTGTAGATGATTTCAAAGTCATAACCCAACATCTTTGTGACCCACTTTTGTTGCTCTTCAGAGGATAATCTTTGTTCTAAAAAGTATTTAAGGCTATCATGATCCGTTTTTACCTTGAAGTGTCTTCCCATTAGGTAGGGTCGCCATTTCTTAAGTGCATGGAGTATTGCCAACATTTCCTTCTCATAAATAGCTTTGCTTAAAAACTTTCCCTTGATTGGACGACTTTCAAAAGCAATGGGTCTTTCATCTTGCATTAGAACAGCACCAATTCCATTTCCTGAAGCATCACATTCCACAATAAAGGTTTTTGTGAAGTCCGGTGTAGCTAAGACCGGTGCTTGGCACATTGCCTCTTTAAGATGTTCAAAGGCCTTTGTTGCTTCCGGAGTCCATGAAAATGAATCTTTCTTCAATAATGTTGTTAGAGGTGCTGCTATTCTCCCATAATTCTTAACAAACTTGCGATAATACCCTGTCAACCCAAGAAATCCTCGCAGATGCTTTATGGATGTGGGGATTTTCCATTCCTTAATGGCTTTAATTTTGCTAGGGTCTACCTTAACTCCTTCATGAGATACAATATGACCCAAATATTCCACCTCCTGGACTCCAAAGAAACATTTGGATCTTTTTGCATATAATTGTTTCTCCTCCAATAGTTGTAGCACCTTGTCAACATGTTCAACATGATCCTTCCAAGACTTGCTGTAGATTAGTATATCATCAAAAAATACTAACACAAATTTTCTAAGGAATGGTTTGAAAATTGAATTCATCAAACCTTGAAATGTTGAAGGTGCATTGGTAAGGCCAAAAGGCATGACCAAAAATTCATAATGACCCTCATGAGTTCTAAATGTCGTTTTCGGAATGTCTTCAATCTTCATTCTGATTTGATGATATCCCGAACGAAGATCCAACTTGGTGAAGTAAATTGATCCATGCAATTCATCCAGTAATTCATCAATGACAGGAATGGGAAACTTATCTTTAATAGTGAGCTTGTTGAGCTCCCTATAATCTGGACACATGCGCCATGATCCATCCTTCTTGTGCACCAATACTACTGGAGCTGAGAAAGAACTTTGACTCGGTTGAATTATACCAGCCTCTAGCATTTCTGCAACCATACGTTCAATTTCACTTTTTTGGACATAGGGATATCTGTACGGCCTGATGTTTGGAGGAACACTTCCTGGAATCAGATGAATAGCATGATCATGATCACGCATAGGTGGGAGACCTTTGGGAGTCTCAAATACCTTGGAATGATTGTCCAGGACTTTTTGGAGATCTGGAGAAATAGATGATTCCAATGTGGAAACATCTAGCGAACATAATTGTGCAATTACACCTCTTTGCTCCTTTTTTAGAAGCTTTGTCATGCCATTAGAGCTGATTATCTTTCCTGGTTTCCCTGCAATACCCCTTAATTCAACTTCCTTTCCTTCCACAGAAAATTTCATGAAAAGTTCTTGAAAATTAAAAGCTATTGTACCCAAGGATTGTAGCCATTGGACTCCTAGTACAACATCAGCACCTCCCATTGGAATGGAAAGCATTGGGCTAGTCAATACATATTCTCCCATGGATAGCTTGATATTATGGCACTTTCCAGAACAATTTATTGTTCCTCCATTTGCAATCATCACTTGACACTCTGGTGCTGGATATAGGAAGCAATTCAATTCTTTTGCTACCCTACAATGAATAAAATTGTGGGTGCTTCCTGAATCAATCAACACTATTACCTTTTTCTTCTTGATTTGTCCTTCTATCTTGATGGTTTGAGGAGTGGTAATTCCCGCCAATGCATTACAAGATATGGTCGGATTTATTTGTTCTTCATCTAGGCTTTGTTCCTGGAATATATCCTCTTCTTTTGACCTTTCTTGCTCCTTTTCTTCTTCCTCTTCACAATCTATGTAGAATAATTTCTTCTCAGCACACTTATGACCTTTTGTGTATTTGCTATCACAATTGTAACAAAGCCCTTTTGCTCTTTTTTCTTCCAATTGTTGTGGTGTCAACCTTGTAGGTTGTGGAAGACTATGGGCAACAACACTTCCGTCTTTATAGTTGTGAATGGTATGCTTCCTAGTTGCCATAATTTTGCTTTCCATTTTTCTTGCTAACCTGAATGCCTTCTCTAATGAATCAGGTTCCCAAAGGCGCACATCATGTTGGATATTATCCTTTAAAGACCCTATGAACACATCAATCCTATGCTCCTCTGGAATATCTTTTACCCTTATGTTCAATTTTTGGAACTCCTCAATGTGCTCCATTATTGAACCCTTTTGTTTGAGACTTATCAATTGGCTAAAAAAAGTGTTGCTTTTTGTATCCTCATAATGTGCTATCAATTCTTCCGTAAAAATTGCCCAAGTGATAAATTGTTTACGAGAACAAAGCCATTGATACCATACAAACTGATTTGGTTCCAAATATAAAGTTTCCATACGTACCTTTTGTGTGTTTTGCACATTATTGAGATCGAAGAATTGCTCCATCTGTAATATCCATGTGGCGGGATCCTTGCCATCAAACTTCCTCATATCGATTTTTGGAATGTGGTGATTCTTCGATCCAACATTAGCGTCTATGGAATCATGATTAACATTTCTTTTGTTCTCATCATGAGTTTCCTTTACTACCTTTTCACCATTAGAAAGTATTTCTTGTAGAAAATTAGTCAAATCTGTCTTCAAATCTGCCATGCCTGTCTTCAAATTTGTGTTCAAATCTATCTTCAAATTGTCCATCTTAGCTTCCATGCCATTCATCTTAGCTTCCACGCCATTTATCTTAGCATCTGTTAACTTTTGTGAGCGTGACATTTGTTGCACTTGTTCTTGTAATTTTGATATATCATGTAGCATTTCTTCCTCTTCTTCATGAGTCATGCTAGAGCTTTCAGGTTCCTTACTAGGTGTTTGCATTTTCTTTCCTCGGGGCATCAGTTACCGATAATAATGCTCTACTATGCCCTTTGAATTCCTTCAAAATAAATTTTCAAACCAAGCTTAATCAAAAATTTAAAAAAATCTACACACCTTTTTTCACTTTGTAGGAGCTCGATATTGCCTCTGATGTATCTCTGTACTTTCCAGTCATCTAGTTCTGAACTTATGATCTGTAGTAGCTCTCTGTGTCCTCTTTCCAATGCCACAAGTCTGACCCAAATTGGATTCTCCAAGGAAGAGTTATGCGAAATCTCCCACAGTGACTTGATTATAGACTAGTTCAGTAGAGCTAACTTGTACGACGTGCCGCGAGTCACTGTTTCGACCTTTGGATCTAAAAAACACCCACAAGAAACTAAAGTCCGTCCTCTTTCTGTACCTTTTTACGAAATTTCAATCTGATCCTCAGAGAGAAAGTTATGACGATTTTCCCCAGGTCACATGTTTTGAATGTAATTCAGGAGTCTGCAAAAAGACCAACTTCCTCAGATCATATATCCGAAAATATCACGCAAAAAGCTCTGAAATTCAGACTCAAGGTTCAGCGTCAATTCTTCTCAAATGGGTTTTTTTTGCAACTTCTGAAACATCACAGAAAAAAAGTTATAGCGAAAATTCCACGATGACCTGTTTGGAGCAGCGAAACCCTAGAATCCAAAGCTCTGATACCAAATGTTATGAAACCAGCTCAAGAAAAGATAGAAAAGATAGAACAACGCCTTAGAATTCAGCCTCTTCGAGGGGGAAACCTCCTTTACATTACATAAATGAATAATTCTTCGATGATACAAATGACAAAACCTCCTTTCTATATATAGGAGTCTAAGGAGTCACAATATAATCCAGCCGACCTAACAATAATAATATAAAGCCACTAAAATAACAATAGAGGGATTCTATGGGGCACAGAAATAATAATATGGGGGTAATAGGGGCACAACAATATAAATAAGGGGTATAACTACAATAGTAATGGGGTAATCACTAGTATTATAGGGACCCAACACGCTCTCTCTCCTCTCCTTCCCACTCTCCCCCCTCTCTCCTTCTCTGTTCTTACCCCCTCCTCTTACATGTTAAAAAAAATTGTATCAATAAAGAAAACACAGATACAAGAGAAACAATATAAATATAAACATATATTAAAAACTACAATTCATCATCATTACTCAAATATATATATATATATATATATATATATATAAACATTTAATTCGTTGTCAATTAAAATCAATTTATTTAAATTAATAATAACACACTTACAATATCATATACATATTAAATTAGAATAACAATAAATTATAATTTAAAGAAAAAACAAAACAAAATATGTTCCAAAATAAACTTAAAAAAAAAAACTTTAATTTTTCTATAATAGAATAAAATAATTACTAACATTGAAAAATTATATATATATAAAATAGTTATTTGAAAATCAAGATTTAAAAACAAAAATAAATAATCTAACCAACACAATTTAAGGACATAAAAAAATACATTAAGCAAATGATGAATATTGTAACAAAAGTTATGTCAAATAGATACATAGTCTCTTATTTTAAAAATCACGATCACTAACAGCGACTAAAACCAAATTAATAAGAAAGTGTGAGATCTACTGAGCCACTCATTAAAGGTTAAACAACTACAATAATCCCAAACCATATATTTTGCATTGAGATTAGCATAACTTATTGCAAGCATTATCCACGTAAACGAGGGTTTACACATAAACGATTGTTTGTAGCAGCAATAAAGTAAGAATCATAAAGCAGCAATTACGCTTTTGCATTGAGATTAGCATAACTTATTGCAAGCATTATCCACGTAAACGAGGTTTACACATAAACGATTGTGTGTAGCAGCAATAAAGTAAGAATCATAAAGCAGCAATTACGCCATAGAGAGAGTTTGTAGAGAGCTTCATGCACCATGGAAAATTGAAAGGACTCTCTAAATCAACCTCGAGGCAAATCGATGGAAGGAGAAGGCGACAGACATTTGATTTTGCAGTTACACACAAAATGATATAAACTTTTATGCCCGAAAAGACTGTAGAGAAAAAGATGAATGTACATTAAAAATATTGCTGGCAATAAACTCCATGCGGAGATGCATTCAACGTATGTTATTTGGCAATAAACTCCATGCGGAGATGCATTCAACATATGTTATTTGTACTCCTAAATCAACCCCGAGCTGAATCCATGGAGGTAGGACATGTACGTGGAAGGAGAAGGGAGAAGGCGAGAGACATTTAATTTTGCAGTTACACACAAAATGAGAGAGGAAGATTAATAATGAAATAGTGATGGTCGATAAAATGATACCACGTTCAACTTATATAACACAGCATGCACCGAAAATGGTGAGGAAACATTTCAAACTCACTCTTACATTTGATTTGATACTTTTTTAGATGTCAATGGGCTGCTTAATGGATATTTTTCTTAGTACTGGTATGTATTGCATTTTAAGCTGCTGTTAATTTCATATTCTCACTCTTAAAGATTTAGCTCACTATTTTTAAATTATAAATCGGCTTTATCTTAGCTTTTAAAATTTTATAGCTTTTTAAAATTCATATTTTTTTGTGTGGTCTACCGTAGTATGTTAGCAGTTATTTGAAATCCCATTTTGAACCTGCCTACCACATTCACAACAACATACCAAAAATGGGAAAAAACATCGATGCCAATGCAAGGAATGAAGAATTTGACAGCATTTATTGTTGGTCAAAACCTCAACAAATTAATGCAAATCCTTTCTTTAAGTATGCATGCATCTCTCTTGTCATGTTAACTCACCTCTTGTTGCATTTCCAAATTTTTTTGTCCCTCTTTTGTTCCACGTGTTACTAAGATAAAATGAAATCAAATCTAAGAATCAGTTTCTTAGATTATCAAAGGGAATTTCTCTATTTCCAATACATGTTGTATATGTCAAGCATGGTATCATTTTATCAATCCCATCTCTTTTATTATTAAACTTTCTCTGTCATTTTATATATATGTTCATAGTAATTATGGCTATAGTCAATTTGGTTTAGTGGAGGCTTTCTTTTGAGAGGGACTCTTGAGCAAAGAGTGCTCTCCTCCACTAGCTATAACTTCTCCATTATCTTACAGCCCATTGTATCTGGGGGGTCTACCAAGAAGAAGGGTACCCAAGTAGTAGGCTAGAAAGAAAGTAAACTAATAAGTCATTAACATTTGGTCAAAACAAAAATTTTAAAAACTTGGAAGCACGAAACAGAAGCATACATACTTGGAAGCACGAGACAGAAACATGATTGGTTTTGGCAGCAACTCAATTTCATCCAGCAGAGGTGGTTTGAGAGAGGAGCAGAGGTCCAATTCCATTTCCCAGCAGAGGTGGTTCAAGAGCGGAGCAGAGGTCTAATTCCATTTCCTCCTCTATCACATATGGACTCAACCTCGAGACCAACGCGGACTCAATCTCGGATGTGGAGCGCTTCCAACACAGCAGAAAACAATGATTTGACAACCTCCAAATTGCTTTTATTGCTTTTCTTTCTTTTTCGAACTTTTCTTGCTTTTCTCTCTATCACATATTATTAAAAATTGCTTTTCTCTCCATCAGCTATCATTAAAAATTGCTTTTCTTGATTTTCTAACTGTTATAAATTGTTTTTCTTTCTTTTTCTAACTGTTTTTGCTTTTCTCTCCAGTAGCTATCCTTAAAAATTGATTTTCTTGCTTTTCTAAAGCGTCAATTTTTGGTGTGTGTGGAACCTGGACGGCTCGAAGATGGAGTTTAACTTGGGTGAGAAAAGGACATTTGAGCTTCATCATGTTTCCGCCGTGGATGATGTTTTTCCCACGACGTGTTTCGCTTTGAATTTCAGCTCATTTGAGAGTTGCCTCATAGACATTCGCTGCATGTTTAACATTACAAAGGTTTTCTGCTAATACCGTTACATTCCAAATCATTACTACTACCTGATTAGGAAATCATCAACGAAATTGTTCCCACTATAGTTATATTTAGAAGTTACTACTCTTGAAATTAGTTTTGTGCATGATTCGGTCCAAAATTGATTTGATTAGATGTCTTTTTTAAAATGAAAATGGTTTGTTAATTTTAAATTATTTCGTACTGCATGTACAAAGTTTAAATGGTGTTTATTTCTTTATTTACATAAAATCAAACTGGAAAGTGTCATCGTAGTCAAGGTTAGGTTAGGGTTGTGTCATTACAATCTATTTATTAGGTATTGTTTTTGAATCTTATACTTACAATATGTTTAGTAGGTATATTTTCATTTTATTTATAATATTATGGGAGTTATACTTTTATTTTATTTTAATTAATGGTTTTTAATTATAAGAGAAGACATAGAGTAATAACTTACACATGACAAATCGATATTTAAGTTCATTATAATCAATTTGCTTCCCGGAAATGGATATGTTGTAATATCATGTTTGGCTTGTCCTTATTTGTATAAAACTTTTTGATTCTGTCAAATTACATTTAAAAAAAAAAAAATACAGCGAAAGTTAATAATTAAAACAAAATTGAAATAAAATAGTCAATTTACTCTTTTAGGTTTTCACAACTTTCAGCTAGCTTTTCCCTAATAACTTTAACCATGGGTTTTCCCATAGTATTAGCCTATTTAAAGGCATAAAATTCCGATGAAACTTATTGTTTTCTTACCAAAAATATTTCGATGGGGATTTGAGTGTTATTTACCAATCCAAGGACAAAAAACCAAGAGGCCTTTGGAATTAAGGGTTGAATTACCAATTTGTAATTTTAATTTACTGCCATCATGCTACCTCAATTTTCCACCATAAGCCTCAGAATATTATTTGTAGGAAGCTCTTAGTAATGAACTTCTCATCAACCCATAAACTATTTCCATCATTTCTCATTATGAACGATCTCCACCTTCATATGTTGTGGAGCTTCTCCAAATAAGCATCTTCATATGTTGTAGAGCTTTTCCAAATAAGCATTTTTCACAAGAACTTGATTCTCAAATTTTAGAAATTAATATCCTACTTATCCATTCTCTCATAATGATACTTACATTTGTGATAACGTTCCACAATGGGTAATATGTTCACTTTTTAAAATTAAACTTTGAGTTGTTATATTGTTTAAGATATTGTAATTCATGGAGAAATCATCACTGAGTTTAATTTTGTGTGTTTATGAATTATTCTAATTATGTCTCCATCCATTCATAATGTTACAATTTTAACAACAAATAAAATATATAGATATGCATGGGTATAATGAAATCTTCCAAAGAGCTCTATTTAGCCTCTGCCTAAAATCAAGGTTCAAATATTTTATAAAATGGTGCCACAATTGTAATAAACAAATTTTTTAATAATTGTTTCCTTCTTATAAAATAATTTTAATTTTACAATATTTTATTAATTACAATTATTTGTCATAAATTTTCTATATTTTAACATTTAAAAAATAAAACAATTTATTTTAACGATGTTGTACTTTTTAAACTTCATTTTGTAAATACTCCACCTATTATCATCTAACCCTTCACATGTTGTGGAGCTTCTTGAGAAAAGTATTCTTCACATGAAACCCTAATTTTTAGAGTTTGAAAATTAATATGCTTAGTATCAATTCTCATACAATGATACTTACATTCATGATAATGTCAGACAATGGTAACATTTTTTAGTTGTTCTCCCTTGGAATATTGTTTAAGATATTATAGTTCAAGGAGAAGTCATTACTAAGAAAATATTTATTTAATTTTATGTGTTTAGACATTAATTTAATTGTGAAAATTTTGATACAAGTAAAATTAGTTGAAGAACATACTCAAAAAATGCTTTAAAATGTTAAATTACTTGAATAGATTTGATCCCTATGGGTGCTTGGTAAATCCAAAGTTGAGATGAATTTAAACGCTTGATAGTTTCAAAATTAAAATGAATCTAGGCTAGTGTAATTTATAAAGAAAAATAAATATTAAATTAGAATAACGGTTAAATTATAGTTTTAAAAAAGAAAAACATATTCCAAAAATAAATTAGAAGAATATTATTTTTTTATAATAGAATAAAATAACTGGTAACACTGAAAAAAATCATAATAAACAATAATTATATGAAAATAAAGATTCAAAAACAAAGTTGAGAGTCTATGCAAAAATAAATAATCTAACCAAAACAACATAAGCACAATTTGGTAGGAGTGATTCATGGAAAGCTCCAGCAGTAACTCAGCTGAACATGATTCTAAGAATGCAAGGAAATGAGCAGAGCACAGGAAATACTCTAACGAAGGAGGAAGGAAGGAGGATGAAGCGGAAGACTCTGCGATTAATCGTTCGTAAGGTCTTTGGATAGGGTTTTTGGGCACTGCAATTTTCAGTAGATAACCATGGATGGTCACCGGTAACCCTGTTTTGACGTCTCCTGTCGTGCTTCGTACCTTACCTTATCTACCTTATCTCCTTTCTATGCATCGTTAACATGATTTTGACCTATCGGGGCTTTGGGGGGTTTTATTACTGTTTCATGTTTTTACCCAACTGTTTTACCTGTCGACGGTCTGCTCCCTGTCCCTAGCTGTCCGTTTTTGGGTTTTGGTTTACTCTTTGTTTCTCCAGCATTTTCGAGGTGTCCTCCGTTTCAAGGAGCAACTGTCATCATGGATGACCTCGATGCCGTTGATTACTCTTAAGACCCGCTAGAGGGGGTATCCATTTGGCGCTCCATGTATTCTGCATCTGAAGGTATGTTTAGCTCTAGCCTTTCCTGAAGTTATCCTTCATTCTCCTTTGTGGAATCGTCACAGTCTCAGTCTGTGGTCCTCCCGGATGACCCGCCTACTTGGCCATCGCTTTCTACCCCCCCCCCCATTCCCTGGCTACCCTCGGTTTCATCTCTGACTGTCTAAATTCTAACCCTGGTTTGGACATCCATGTATCTGGAGTGCCGGTCCGTCAGTTTATCCCCCCATCAGTGACCATCGGATCTGCCAGTTTTCCCACTCAAGCCTCATCTGCTCCACCTTCTGGTAGCTTTACCATTGTTCCGCCTCTCGCCGTTTCTATTCCTACCTCTATTGGAAACCCTAACCCTTCCTTGTCTAACCCTAACCCTCCCCCTCCGGTTTCAGGCCCTCTTCCGAGCCGGGTACAACACCAGCCACCTCTTCAGGGTTCTAAGAAGAAGTACAAGTGTTACAAGTCCAAGAAGGACGATATCTTTCTCAGATTAGAAGAGGACATTCAATGGGGAGAGACTATGGATTTCGCCAACAGACTTTTGGTCGGGTCCATCAGAGGTCAAAATTACACGACTGCCCGTTTGAAAACTTGGGCATCCGAGGTTTGGGGTCACCATCTGGTGGACATCCCCTTCGTGCAGACTTTTGTGAGGGGATGGTTCGCACTGAGATTCACTTGTGCTGATTATACCAACTGGGTATTGTCCTCCTACTGGCATTTTGAACACGCCTTGGTTCTCTTGAAGCATTGGACGCCTCTTGTTGATCCAAAGACTAAGCAAATAGGTATCGGACCAGTATGGATTCGGCTCCCCAGGCTCCCTTTGCAATATTTGTCTAAGGATATCTTCAGGCGGATTGGTAACGCTATAGGCTCCTACATGGATTATGATAAGTCATATCAATACACGAGCATGATGGCATATGCTCAGATTCTTATCAATCTTGATACTTGGGGCGGCTTACAGGAGTACATCACTATACAGTGGAGGGACACATCCTGCAAGTAGATCATTGATTATGAAGGCATTCCATATCACTGTCGAAGATGCCACAAAGTGGGGCACTTATTCAAGGATTGCCCCTCTTGCATAAGAACAGGGGTACTGTACAGGGTTTGGAGATGGAGCAACCCAGAGGAAACCCTACACGGCACGATATAGATAATGAACTAGAGAAGATCGACAAGGATGCAGAGGACACCCAGGGAACACCTAAGATAGTGGGCACTGATAAGGGTCACTCTGTTACAAACCCTTCATCGCCTCCTCCTCCAACGTGTACCAGTCCAGCAAAGGAGAACATCTCGCTGTCAGGTATGTTATCTACATCCTCCTCTCTCTCTTCTCCTGTATCTAGTATATCTGAAGCTCTTGCATCCCATTCATACATTAGTACATCTCCTCCTACTTTATCATTTTCGGTCTCCTCGATGTTATTTAGATCTCAGGGATTTTCTCCTCCCTCCTCTCTTCACTGCTTCCTTCCCCTTCCCCCTCCCATCACTGCCCCCAGCATCCCATCTCTGTCATCATCCTCCCTTCCTTCTCTTTCCATGCCCTCCCCCTGTAACCCCTCGATACTCCCTCCATTCCAGATTGAAGGATCAAGGACATGACGCGATTGGTCTAGACCTTGAGATTACCCCTGCCTCCCATAAACCCTCCAGGGGTCACCCATCTCATCTCACTAAAGCCAAACACACAGCGGGTGAAGAATTTTCCCTCAAGCGACAACAAACAATTGACAGGGCCCTTAGAGCTAGGAATGGCCCTCTACCTCACCCTCCATGAAGTTCCTATCCTACAATTGCAGAGGGTTTGCTAGCCCTCCTAAAAAACTAGCACTCAGAAGATTGCTCACTTCAACTCAGCTGGACATTATATTCCTACAAGAAACTCTTTGTTCAGCTGATTCTCTTATTTCTACTCTTAATTCTTGGCTACCGAATTGGACCTTCCACGCCCTGGATGCATCTAGGAGATCTGGGGGTACTGCTATTGGTCTATACAACAAGACTATGGAGCTCAGGAACATTTGGGGAGGTAGGGGTTTTATAGGCATGGATATATTTGCCCACTCAATAGAGTCTGAAGTTCGTATTATGAATGTATATGGTCCATGTGTGGATAGGGAAAACTTTTGGAGATCCCTTCTGGACTCAGAATTCCTACAGGCAGACAACATCATTCTTGGAGGGGATTTAAATTTTTCGTTGGGATATAGTGAATCTTGGGGACATTCGGCCCAAGTAGACGGCCTCACAGACACTATCTCTACCTTACTAGAGGAGCATCAGTGGGTAGACATTCCATCTGCCAGGATTCAGTATACTTGGACAAACAATCGCAGTGGAGACCACAACCTTGCAAGGAGACTTGACAGATTTCTCATCAAAGAAGCTTTCTTAAGCTCTCATCCTCGTATTCGATAGTGGGTTGGTACTGGAGGCATTTCTGATCATCGGCCAATATACTTGGAATTGGTCGATACAAACCTGAGGATTAAAAGCCCCTTCAAATTCAACACCTCTTGGCTCAAGGATCCTTCCTACATTCAAATGGTCTCTAATTACTGGAAAACCAACCCTATACTGGAACGCGAGGATCATACAGAAGGTTTTATCAGGAAATTGACAGAACTTAAGAGGATCTCCAAAATTTGGGCTCACCAGAAACGAAAGACTGATGACAACACCCTGAGGGAGGCAGAATTGGCAATTGCCACACATGAGGATACTTCTAATGGCACCTTCCTACCACAAGAAAGCAAAGATCATTATACCTCCCTCATCATGAAGCATTCCCATATACTGAAGGAAAGGGAGGAGAGGTGGAGGCTCAGGAGCAAGGCAATCTGGCTCACTGAAGGAGATGACAATACCAAGTTCTTTCATAAATTTTCCAACGGTAGAAAAGCCATTAATACTATTTGGGAACTTTGTAATGATCAGGGTCAATCGGTATCATCTCAACGGGATCTGGCTAGATTAGCCATTGAGCACTTCAAAAGCATCTACAAGGCGCCTAGAGCTGTGAATATTATGGAAATCATGCGGGTTGCCGAACATTTTCCCAGATTTGTACAGCAGGAAGACACGGAGGACCTGATGCTGGAAGTGACGAAGGAAGAGCTTGAGGCAGCTATAAAATGGTTTAAAAAAGACAAGAGCCCTGGGCCGGATGGGTGGACCATCGAGTTCTACATAGCTTTTTTTGATATCCTGGGGGGACGATTTACTCAAGATTGTGGAGGACTACAGATGGAGTGGAAGAATATCCCCAGCCATAAAATCCACCTTCATTGCCCTTATTCCGAAATCTGACAATCCTTTCTCTTTCAACGACTTCCGACCCATTTCCCTTTGCAACTATTTGTACAAGATTATTGCAAAGATCATAGCAAACCGACTAAAGCCTATCCTTTCCAGACACATATCCTCTGAGCAGTTTTCTTTCCTACAGCACAGACAGATTCATGAGGCTATAGCCACAGCTCAGGAACTCCTCCACACTATGTAGATGAAGAATCAGAAAGGCATGATTCTGAAGATGTACCTCTCAAAGGCCTTTGATAGAGCTAATTGGCTCTACATTAGATTATTACTGACTCACCTAGGCTTCCCTTTTGCATATATTAAATGGATCATGAGTTGCATTAAAGATGTATCTTACAGTGTGTTACTAAATGGGGAAGCCACATATTTCTTCCTCTCGGAGAGGGGACTCAGGCAGGGATACCCACTCTCTCCCCTACTTTTCTTACTTATCATGGAAGGATTAAGCAGGGCCATCATATTTGCACGCAATAGAAATCAACTGGCTGGCACCAAGATCTATGAGAATTTTTATCTCACCCATCTATTATTTGTTGATGACATTCTCATTTTTTTAAATGGTAGTATTGGAGACACCATGGTCCTCCAGAATATCTTCAATCTTTTTCAACAGGCAACCGGGATGACAATTAATGATAGTAAATCTACGATTACTTCCTTTGGCTGCTCACAACATGAGATTATATTTACCTCACAGCGCTTCCCTTTTACCTCTCTGAACTTGGAAGACGGTCTTAAATATTTGGGCTTTAGGCTTAAGCCTCACGGATACAGGATTGCGGACTGGACATGGCTTATTGCAAAAGTGGAAAAGCGCCTTCAGGTTTGGTACCATAAATACCTATCCCGTGCAGGAAGATTAGTCCTTATTAAAGCTGTGATTGAAGCCACTCCTGTTTTCTGGATGACCCTGGCTTGGATACCGAAAGGTATATTGAACAGACTACAAAGCATATGTTGCAGATTCTTATGGAAAGGCAATCAACCAGGTAGGTTATTTGCCTGGGTCAAATGGGACACAATAGCAAAGCCTAAGAGATGGGGAGGATGGGGCATCAAAAGGCTTGATCTTTTTTCCAAAGCTCTGGCGGCAAAGCTCGGCTGGCATCTTATCACCACAAACAGTCTCTGGTCCCGGGTTGCACAAGTGAAATACATCTGGCCCATGAACCTGATGGACTGGTTCAGACAGCAGCACAGAACAAGTAATAACATCTCCAATGTATGGAAGGCAGTTATAAATGCATTACCACTCCTTCGTGAAGGCATAACGTGGAGAATAAAGGAGGGAAATGTTGTTCGTATTGGCACGGACCCATGGGTTGGTTGTGGCAATGCACACAGACTACCGGCAGACTTGATAAGGCATTTACACAGCAGGGGTATCACCCACATCAAACACATCGGTGACAGAAACAATTCCTCCTTCCTACAGCAGGCATGGAAATCGGCTCGTGATCTGGACATCCCTATACAGTGGCGACTTGATTGGCAGGAATACACGGATGCTCTTACATAGGCACACATCCGACTATCTGAAGGACCGGACGAGATTATATGGGCCTTCGCCAAACACGGAACATATTCTCCAAAAGGGGGTTATATTATATTAATGGAACCATTCAAACCCCAAAACATAAACCTGACTTGGAGATTACTCTGGAAGCTTAAGGCAGCCCCTCGTACCCGATTACCGATGTGGAAAATTTTGTTTGATAAGATCCCTACAGGGTCAAATCTAATGAAAAGATCTTTTCATGGCCCTTTCTGGTGTCACATGTGTCGCAATGACGAAGAGAGTACTGAACATATCTTCCTACATTGCCCCACCACTAAGGAACATTGGAATTCCATCATTACTCACTATCCAAGCTTAAAAATCTGGCATGGACACAACATTCTGGATGCCTGGAATACATGGTGTCAAAGTCAAAATGGAAAATCCAGAAACATGCCTCTTCTAGTTTGCTGGTCACTATGGATTGCTAGAAATCATTCTATCTTCAACCACAAAATACCCCATTGGCCCGCCATCCTGCTCCATACCATTGCAGATTATGATCTTTTTCTCGAGGAGGACTCCATTGCCCCTCCCCGCACCATTATACTAGAAATCATAGACAAATCAATTCCGTGGGCATACTTTGATGGCTCTACGCAGGAGGCAGGATGTGGTGGCGGTGCCATTCTCTACCTAAATGATACACATTGTTTCAAGATCCAAATAAGTTTAGGCAGGGGAACTAATAATTATGCTGAACTCTGTACTGCTAAACATCTCATTCATTTTGCATTGGAAAAGAATTGCAGACATCTACAGCTGTTTGGTGATTCCAAAATCATTTGTAATTGGTTAAATAATGCATCCCATTGTAATGCATTTTCATTGAGGCATATATTAGAAGAAGCACAAATATTGATATCTTCTTTTGACTCCTTTACCTGTCGCCACATTTACAGGGAGCAAAATACGGGGGCAGATCACCTTTCCAAAGAGGCAGCGCTTAGACAGGGCAATGACTGGTTGATCCAGGAGGAAATAGATGGGACCTTCCACCAGCATTACCACAGACCTTTTGTGGAACCTAGAGAAAATGGGCTATAAGCCCTATAATATTTTCTAATAATCTTGTATATATCATGTTTGTATTTACAACTTTTTGGTCTATATTTATGACTTTGGATATACAGCCCAGATTTTGATACTTAGTTTCTCTCTCTGCGAAGAGACAGCTTTCAATTTTGATCTTGTTCTCTCTATGTTAGAGAGCAGGCATAGATACAGTACATCAGATAACAGACTCCTTGCGTGGAGATACAACTGTTTCATTACTTTTTTTCTGGTCAACAACTTTTTGAACTTGACAGGCAACTATGCCTCCATATGCATATGCCTTAGCATCTACAAAATGTAATTTCTTATATTTCAATAGAAATTACGACTTTTTTCCATGGGAAAAAATAAAAATAAAAAATAAAAAATAAATAAATAAAAATAAAAATGTATACCAAACATTGAAATGAGCATAACTTATTGCAAGAATTATCCACATAAAAGATGATTTGTAGCAGCGGCATTAAATTAGGAATCATAAAAATCTAAACATTACGCCCTACATAGATTGTAAATATACATATTGCAAGAACTGTGAATAGAGAATGAACATAGAGAGCTCCATGCCAGTAGGAAATTGTAGGAAGGGCACCGATTAGCAACACCATGGAGACTCTTAACAATAAACTTTAGCAAACATGAGAAAGACATTGTACACTAAACTAAAAAACCCTAGTAAAGTGTTGTACATTAAACTAAATATAATAAACCTAGGTAAGGCATTGTACACTAAAATAAATACAATAAACCCTAGTAAATCATTTTATGCCTGAAAAGACTGTAAATAAAGAGATGAATGCCTACACTAAGAATATTGCTAGCAATAAACTCCATGTGGAGATGCATTCAACACATGTTATTTTTACTCCTAAATCAACCCCGAGTTGAATCCATGGAGGTGGGACATGTACATGGAAGGAGAAGGGAGAAGGCGAGACACATTTAATTTTGCAATACACACAAAATGAGAGAGGAGGATTAATAATCAAGGAGTTGTGGTCGATAAAATGATACCAAGTTCGGCTTATATAACACAGCATGCACCGAAAATGGTGAGGAAACCTTTCAAACTCACTCCTAAATTTTATTTGATACTTTGTTAGATGTCAATAGGCTCCTTAATGGAAGTTTTTCTTAGTAATAGTATGTATTTCATATTAAGCTACTTTTAATTTCATATTCTCTCTGTTAAAGATTTAGCTCAACATTTTTAAATTTAAACCTTCTCTCCTCTACTCTATCTTTGCTTTTAAAATTTCATAGCTTTTTAAAATTCATATCTTTTTTGGTGTGGTCTGCCCTAGTATGTCAGCAGTTATTTGAAATCCCATTTTTGATCTGCCTAAAACATTCACAACAACATACCAAAAATGGAAAAAAAGACATTGATGTCAATGCAAGGAATGAAGAATTTGACATCATTTATTGTTGGTCAAAACCTCAACAAATTATTGTAAATCCTTGCTTTAGGTATGCATGCATCTCTCTTGTCATGTTAACTCAACTCTTGCTGCATTTCCAACTTTTTTGTCCTTCTTTTGTCCCACGTGTTACTAAAATCAAATCAAATCAAATCTAATAATGAGTTTCTTAGATTATCAAAGGGACTTTCTCCATTTCCAATACATGTTGTATATGCCAAGCATGGTATCATTTTATCAATCCCATCTCTTCTATTATTAAACCTTCTCTGTCAATTTATATATATGTTGATAGTGATTATGATTATAGTCAGTTCGGTATAGTGGAGGATTTCCTTTGGGAGGGGGAATCTTGTGCAAATATTGCTCTCATCCACTATCTTATAGCCCCATTGCATCTCGGGGGTCCACGAGGAAGAAGAGTGCCCAAGGATTAGGCTAGGAGGTAAACCGATGAGTCATTAACATTTGGTCATAACACATCAACATTCACACATGTACGTGGATGACGACAAGGGAGCGCAAACAGCAACCAATCCAAGAACCG
This sequence comes from Pinus tabuliformis, assembly GCA_031772625.1. NCBI lineage: Eukaryota > Viridiplantae > Streptophyta > Pinopsida > Pinales > Pinaceae > Pinus > Pinus tabuliformis. The sequence goes on from CM062819.1 coordinate 828,477,906, forward strand.
AAACTCCACTCCTTAGTGAACGGTACATTGTGTATTAATAATTTTTGTTATATGATTAATGATGTATTTATAATGACTGGAATGTAATGTGAATGTCACGATGATTGAATTTTAGAATATGATTATTGATGTATGTACCTCAAATCTATGTGTTTTCAAAATTGATGAAATTTTATAGTGGTCGTGACTAACAAATGATTAGCTTATTAGAATGTTTATTTACTTATTATTATAGTATTGTAACTTAAATAGTAATTTCTCCCTATACCTAGTAATCTGATTTATACTCTGATTAGTAAAAATAAATACAATAAACCCTAGTAAAGGATTTTATGCCTGAAAAGACTGTAAAGAAAGAGATGAATGCCTACACTAAGAATATTGCTAGCAATAAACTCCATGCGGAGATGCATTCAACATATGTTATTTGTACCCCGGATGCGGGTGTTATGTGAGACGGGACAGGCGTGGGTGGCCGGACACATGCCGACCTTCGGCCATCACGTGGCACCCACAGCTAGCAGCAGAAAAGGACGCGGGTGGTTTAAGGCAAAGGGGCAGGGGATAGTTAATGCCTGGAGAACTTATTCGACCCAGCGGATGGCAGCAGTAATGGCGGATGTGATCCCGAGCAGGGTAGGTGAGGAGGTCTGGAATATAACAGGGAATGAGCAGGGAATGTTTGTAGTTATGCCGACGACTGGCCTCTCTGTCTTTGTAGAGATACCTTCTCAGACGGACGGGCTCATCACTCGTTCGACGCTGGTAGCAGTAGGTCTGGTTCATCCCGCGGCCTGTTGGAATTCTCGTCCCTCAATGGTGAGACCTCGACAGCGTATGCTCAGCCGTCGAGGCACTTCCAGAGGAGGGGTCTCACGCAGGCCTGAAGGGGACAGTGTTGGCCATTGTTGCCACTGCAATCTTGCTAGCTCTATTGGAGCCAACCCCTTACATTCCAGTCAATTCCTGGATGCAGGGGCTTCAGGCTCGGCTACCTTGCCAGCCTTTGGCTCCACCATCTTCAATTTTACCAGCTCCACAAACAACCCAAGGATCAGCGCGCATGTTTCTATACTGTTTATTGAGAATGCTCAAGACGATGACGACGCCATGGATGAACAAAGGCAACGGATGAATGTCAACCCAGGGCAAGCAGTGCAGGCTCCGGAAGCTGATAAGGAGCAGGAGGCAAAGGCACCGGCTACAGACTCGGAAAATGGTAAGCATACTCAGAACGTTCAAAAGGCGGAAACCGGGGAAGAGGCAGCGACTTTTCCTACTGATGCTGAACGAGAAACCTATGGGTGGTGCCGAATTGAGGAAGAGCAATGGGACGAATGAAGGCGCCCGCACTCAAGGTTCTATTAGCTTTTCGCCTGGTCTACTGGTCTTATCGGCTATTTGTCTTTGGTTCAGTTATGGTCTTTGGTGTTTTCTGTTTTGTCATCTCTGTTTTGGAATTTTTGCTAATGAATTGGGCAAGAACAGTCTCCCCTGCGAGGGAGGAAATGGATGGCGCCCCTGTAGGGGCCAGCTCTAGTGGTCAATCTCCTTTTTTGTCTAATGCCCCTGCGTGGGCTTGCACTTATGGTCAGCCTTGGTTTACAGTTTGTCACCCCTGCGCGGGCTTGCAGCGGTGGTCAGTCACGGTCTTAGTCTGGTGCCCCTGCGTGGGCGAGATCTTGCTTTTGTGTTTGGTGCTTCTTCGGCTCTCGGGTGTGATGCCCAGAGCCTGTCTCACACTGGTTTCGCCATGATGTATTTTCGACCTCTGTACATATTTTAATAGATTAGTTTTTTACCGAGAAAAAAAAAAAAAACATATGTTATTTGTACTCTTAATTGCATTCAATATATGTTATTTGTACTCCTAAATCAACCCTGAGCTGAATCCATGGAGGTAGGACATGTACGTGGAAGGAGAAGGGAGAAGGTGAGAGACATTTAATTTTGCAGTTACACACAAAATGAGAGAGGAAGATTAATAATGGAGTAATGGAGGTAGGACATGTACGTGGAAGGAGAAGGGAGAAGGCAAGAGACATTTAGTTTTTCATTTACACACAAAATGAGAGAGGAAGATTAATACTGATTGAATTTTAGAATATGACTATTGATGTATGTACCTCAAATTTATGTGTTTTCAAAATTGATGAAATTTTATAGTGGTCGTGGCTAACAAATGACTAGCTGATTAGAAAGTTTATTTACTTATTATTATAGTATTGTAACTTAAATAGTAATTTCTCCCTATACCTAGTAACCTTATTTATACTCTGATTAGTAAAAAAAAAAATGGCATCAGAGGGAGTGTCCCCACACTTGGTATCAGAATCATAGATCTAGGACTTATGGACCCATAAAAAATATTTTTCATAAGTGACGTGATTCGCTCATTAAACTATTATTGTAATACATATATTGAACTAATATTTGATATCTAAATTAAATAATATACATTATTGTTGTAAATCACAATCAAGCATCAGAAACTATCACAAGTGAAATCCATATAAAAAAAAAGTCAAACAATTAATTTATTAATCCAAACCTCTTTTATTTACATTATGAAATATTCTCAAAATTTATTAATCCAAATAAATTTCAACCAGAGAAAAACAAATGATCGGCATAAAGATACCATACACAAATTTCAATATCATTGGTGATTGTGCAACTTTGCACCAAGCATCAATTTGCAATTGAAAACAATATCGGCACTACATTTTTGGCCTTCACCCTTTTCCTTCTTACAAATCCTATCTTTGCGTTGGCTTTGGCTTCCACTCGAGATCGATTCAAAGTGGAGAAGTGAGAATTATTTATGCATCTGGTAATCTTCATCTATATAGCTCTTTTCTATGTATTCATGTATTCATGGGCCTACTCTAGTTTATTGTATATATGGTTTTGTGGTGCATAAAGTGTTTTACTCACAATCACTACATTTATCAACCTAAAGTGTTTTACTCAATCACTAAGTTTAATTACATCCATAGGTATCCTCTATTTTGAAATGGTTTCTAAAATTTCTATCTTTTATAATAATAAAATGTATATTTGATTTAAATTTCATAATTTGAGAATATTTTTAAAAATATACACAATTTTTGTGAGTTGTATTTGGGACTTTTACTCTATTTTCCCATTATAAATTAAATAGCACTTTATTATTTTAATCACTCGTAACAATTTTTATCACCCATTTAATTTATATAACTAAGCTAATTATTATGAGTAATCCTATTTTATCATCCACCAAGCTCCCAACTATCACACTCCTATACAATTACTTGATTGTGCTACATTCTCTTTGTCTTCACCCTTAATTTGATTTTTATAACCCTTGTATTATGCGCATTTACATTCATGCTAAGGAATAATGTTTATATTAATCTTATTCCTAATTTTTGTGTTCAAATACATAGCATTATGTTGTTTGATTGTGCTACATTCTCTTTGTCTTCACCGTTAATTTGATGTTCATATCCCATTATGCATGTTTATATTCATGCTAAGGAATAATGTTTATATTACTCTTATTCCTAGTTTTTTTTGTTCAAATAAATAGCATTTTGTTGTTGTCAACCCTCGTTTATTTCCACAATGCTTGAAATACCTAATTTATCTCTGCGAAATAATGTATTTTGCAGTAACATTTATAATTTGTTGAATTGATGTTTAAATTTTATTTTAATAACCATTAATTATTTGTCACCTTTTATTCCAAAAATATTTGTTTTCAAATTATGAGATATCACTTATTTATTTGACATCACATTTTGTTCGCAACATCTATTTGGTCAATTTTTATTTTACAAAAATAATTTATTTGGTTAATTTTTATTTAAAAAAAAAATATTTATATTTTCAAAGCAAGTTAAATGAAGTGAAGAGATATATCACTTTTTTATTTAGCATTAGTTTTCTTTCTTACCTTATTTATCCATTAACAATTATAACTTTTATAATATATAAAAAATTATTATTTCAAATATTTATTTTATTTTATTTCAACTTTTTATTTATCATTTAAAATATAAATATTTTATATGAAAAAAATAAGTGATTGGTAAATTTTTAATATATTTTATCTATAAATTTTGTTATATTAACTTCTTCTTCTTTTTCAAAATGTAATATTTATAAACAAATCATAATACTAAAATCTTATTCCATGGACTTACTGAGTGCAATTTACAAAAATTTCATGATCATTTCAATTTTCAGTGTAATATACTTTGATCCATATATTTTATTAATATATTTTTATCTATATATTATATTTTATTAATATATTTTTATCTATATATTATATTTTATTAATATATTTTCGTCTATATGTACAAAATATAAAATGTCATTTTTTTCGTAACCATAGCCTCCCCTAAATGTGTCATGTCTATTCTTGATCAATATTAATTCATCAGATGCAATGTCAGTAATATATACATCACGGCATGATCACGCTGTTTGCCGAAGGAGTTGTGCATCCCTAGCCAACAAATGCAACAATAAGCACGCAGCAGCATGCAGCTACCCCTCAGCGGCCTCTTACTGTTGGGGACTGAGCACCATGGACGCATCAGAGGACAGAGAGCCTCTCTCAGATCAACAACAAGAAAATGAAGGAACAGCAAAAGCTTTCGCCTCTCTCATTTCTGCAATGGGCCCGGCAAAGAACAGACCATCAGTCACCAAGTTTGTTAAAAGATTGGAAGACATTCCTGAAATCTCACTCCCTCCTGCCCTTCCCCGTAGAGCAGCACTTTCTCTGGCGGAGCATGGATTAGTGGGGCAGTTCACTGGGTTATGGCCATCGCCCAAAACTATGGAAAAATGGGTAGAAAGGAACTGGATGGCGTTAATAGATGGGAAAATCTCAATTAGGTTTTGTGGAAGAGGTTACTACACCTTTCACTTTGAAACCAAGGAGGATCAAGATCTGGTATTTAGGAATGAACCTTATTTTATGGGTACAAGGGGATTATATCTAAACATTTGGACGCCATATTTCTATCCAGAAATTGATGTACCCAATGCCATCCCCGTTTGGGTCAGACTGCCACACCTTCCCCTTCACTGTTGGGGGGATGATTCGGTCAAAGCCATAGGAAATGCAGTTGGGAAATATATAGGGAGGTGCAAGCCAAAGGAAAATATGCATGCATGCGCCAAAATCTGTGTAGAAGTGGATCTTAGGAAAGGGCTACCAGAAGCCATCAAAATCAAAGTGGACCAGTGGATGCACATACAACAGCTGGATTATGAAAAAATCCCCTTCAAATGCAAGGTATGTCACGAATATGGTCATTTTGAAAATAGATGTACAAAAAAAAAAATGAAAATGAAAAGAGTGAAGATCTGGAAAATTATTGGGAAAAGGTTAAAAGAAAGAAGACAATCCACAAACAACCAAATCTATCTTCCTTGCAACCCTCCACATCCTTTGATCTCCACCCTCCATCACCAAAAGAAGATAATAATCCTCTTGCTAGCCTTAATCCTTTTGAGCCTCGCGATCCTTCAGCCCCCCATCCCCTAGACCAAGATCTAGATCCAGATCCAGATCCCCACAACATACCCCCAACCCCCCTGCATCCCCTCTGGTATCAAACACCCATACCCGTCCCCCACCCCTCCAGTAGACAGAATCCTAACCAGAAAGCAATCAAAGGAAGCACCCCCAAATGTAAAATATCAAAAAAAGCAGGAAGAAAGACAAACAAAGAACTCGGGGATGAAGCAACAGCAAAGGAAATGGCATTAGGAACGCAACAACCTATGGAAACCTTCTTAGGAAGGAGTACAAGAAATAATGAAAAAAGCCAGCAAAGAGGGAAAGGAGCCATGCACCACCCAACAAGAAAATAATGATAGTGGTCTCCTGGAATTGCAGAGGAATGGGATCATTTGTCAAAGAAAATGCCACAAGAGACATTCTGGCAAAAGAAAACCCAGACATCCTTATGATTCAGGAGACAAAAACAAACAGCCAAGAAACTGAAAATATCAAAAAAAAAATTAGAAATTATGAAGGGGAAGCAATACAGGCAACAAAGAGTGTCAGGAGGTATTTGCACAATATGGAAAAAAGAAACTTGGGAATTAATAAAATACAAAAAATATCAGCACTGGATCCAAACGGATCTAATGCACATCAGTACAAAAGAGAAGTACAGTGTCATAAATATATATGCCCCAAACCACTATAAGGAAAAAGAGAAATTTTGGGCCACCATAAAAGAAGCACTAAAAGAAATGCAAACTGGGAAAATAATACTAGGAGGAGATTTAAATTTGGTAAGAAGTATAGAAGAAAAGTTTGGAGGAACATACCACACAGACCCATCCAAGGATATTCTAGAAGAAATAATGGAACAACACAATTTAATAGACATCCCGCCAAGCAACGGGAAATACACCTGGAGCAATAAAAGAGTGGGCAAAAGCAACATAAAAGAAAGGTTGGATAGAATTATGATACAAGAAAACATAGCAGCAGTGCACAGCTCCATAAAATCAAAAATTTTACACACCACAGCATCTGACCATAAACCGGTGACAATAGTCATGGGCAAAATGGAAAACCAGGGACCGCTCCCATTTAGATACAACTCAATTTGGGACAGCAACATAGAAATTAGTGAATTAGTCAAGGAAGCATGGGAGCCAAGAGTAACAGGATCACCACAGTATATTTGGGAAACAAAATTAAAAACTGCAAGAACCAAATTAAAGGAATGGGCAAGAGCAAATGAAATAAAATAAAAAAGATTTATAGCAGAAAATGGACAACATGCAAATTGAAAAAGAAAGCAAAGAAGAAGGCAAGCAAGATTATCTAAGAGAAAAGGAAATCTTTTGGGAAATATATAGGGAAAACAGGAAAGAAGAAGAAGAGGCAAGATTGAAATCCAAAAGTTTGTGGCTCAAGGTAGGGGACAAAAACACATCATTTTTCCACAACACAATGAAAATAAGAAGAGCAAGAAACCAAATAAAAAAAATACAAGTCGACAGCCAAGACGTCAAAGGTGCGGAGGAACTAAAAAAAGAAGCCTATCAGCACTTTAAAAACTTACTTTCGGCCAATGAAGAAATGGCTGAAAGTGAAGATTTCTTAAAGCACACACAAAAAAGAGATCAAAATGTAGCAATGTGCAAGGATCCCACAAAAGAAGAGGTAGTGGCGGCCATATGGAGCCTGCATCCGGTCAAAGCCCTAGGGCCAGATGGTTTCACAATAGCATTCTACATGTTTCATTGGTATACCATTAGAAAGGATTTCTTAAGTATGGTGAAGAATGTCTTCAAAAAAAAAAATAGGAGGCAACACAAAATCCTCCTATCTTGCTCTAATCCCAAAGGAAGCAAACCCCTCAACTTTCAATAGGTTTCACCCTATCTCTCTTTGAAATTCATCTTATAAGATAATAACAAAAATAATTGCAAATAGAATCAAGGAAGTGCTTCCAATAATCATATCTGAAAATCAAGGAGGATTCGTGCCCAACAGGCAAATCATAGATATTGTAATTATTGTATAGGAAGCTATACACTCTAGTATGCTAAGGCAAGAAAAAGGCCTCATAATCAAACTAGATATGGCAAATGCATTTGACAGGGTCAGCCATCCATATCTAATGGTTGTCCTTCAGAAACTTGGTTTCTCAAGAGAAATAATGGAAGTCATACAGGAATGCATTTCTACTCCATGGATTTCCCCCCTCATAAATGGAAGGCCCAGTGACTTCTTTCAAAGCACAAGAGGCCTTAGGCAAGGTTGTCCTCTCTCTCCCTTCCTATATATTATAATGGTGGAAACATTAAGCAGGGCTCTGGAAAAACAAAGAAAGGAAAGAAATATCACAGGGATCAGAATAGCAAAAGGAGTAAAAACAATAAACCACTCACTCTTTGCTGATGACACATTGCTGCTGGGAGGGGCATCAACAATAATAGCAAGGAGGTTCAAAAAAGTTCTGGATGATTTTTTACAGGTTTCAGGTGGGCTATTAAACAATACAAAATGCAGGATATATGGATGGAATACCCCTCCCAGAACTATGCAAAGGATCTCACAAATCTTAGACATCCCTGTATAGGAAAAATGGACACATTTCTTTTACCTGGGACTTCCAATCTCAAAAGAGAACATGAAGACAGAAATATGGACTAAACAAATTGAAAAAATGAAAAACAAAATACAAAGTTGGGGTATGATGTGGTTGAATATGGCAGGAAGGGTAATACTAATCAAAGCACTCCTTGTAGCACTACTTATCTACCAATATGCAATAATCATGGCCCCAGCAAGTGCCCACAAACAAATGGAGTTAATCTTAAGAAGCTTTTTGTCGCGAGGGGGAAGCAAGAAAACAAAAAATTTAGCCTGGTCAGGTGGGAGCAAGTAGTACTACCTTATGAACAAGGAGGCCTATCAATACGGATATTTGGGCTCATGAATGCAGCACTGGGAATGAAAATAGTATGGAGACTAATTACAGGAAAAGAGAGCCGGTGGAAAAAGACTCTTATATCAAAATACATGGATGGCACCAGGAAAAGACTGCTTAATGTAAATATCCCAATAAGACAATGCACCCAAGTATGGAAGCTGGTTAAAAAACAATTCCATTAATGAGTAGATACATCTCTAAAATCCCAGGTAATGGAAAAACAATTTTAGTTTGGGAGGACAAAATCATGGGAAAATAACCACTACAGATTCATCCAAAAATTGAAGACATACAAGAGTGGATGAAAGGTAAAGGTTTCAATACTTTACACTCAATCTCTCAATGGAACCAAAAGGAGTGGCAAGACTAGAAAATCTCAGCAATTCCGGTAGATCTAGAAGGGCAATGGAGAAAAATCAGGTAGCTCCTAAAAGGGGCAGTGCCAATCCACCGTGATGAGGAAGATTATTATCTCTGGGACCCAAGTGGTGGACATTACACAGTTAGGACTGGATATAAAATCCTTCAAGAACAACCAAATCAACAAGACTGGGATTCTTGGAAAATAGCATGGAAATCAGAAAGTCTGCCTAAGATCAAAATGTTCATCTGGACTCTTTTAAAAGGGAGAATATTGACCAGTGAAAACTTAAAAGAAAAAAAGGCTTTCAAGGCCCAACACGATGCCCATTATGCATGCAGGCTGAAGAAAATATACAGCATTTATTCCATGAATGCACTTTTGCCAAAGAATGTTGGCAACAACTCATAAGTCCATTGGAAATAAGAATAAATTTTGAAAAGCCCTTGCCAGATTTTCTTCAAACCTTTGAGAAGGCCTACCCATACACAACAAAGAATAAAGTCACAATTCAGAGAATATGGAAGTGCATTCCAGTAGTTCTATGTTGGCAAATTTGGTTGACACGAAACAAGTGCATTTTCAAAAATCAAATTCCAAGGATAGGGAAGACCCTCTCAAAAACGTGGGGATTAACTTCTGAAATCCTCAACGTCAAAGGAATAGCACCAACAGATTATAACACTCTTCAACAGGAAGAGTGAGATTGGCTCAGCAAAGCCATAATAAATAATAATGGACAAAAAGGACAGAGGAAGATAAACTCAGGAAATATATGGAAAATAAGAATGAGTGAAGAGGAACTGACAAACTGGAGGAAAAATCAGAATAGATACTGTCTATACTTTGATGGGGCCTCAAAGCATAATCCGGGAAAGGCAGGGGCAGGGGGAATAATCCTCGATCCTGATGGGAAAGAAAATGTCACATATGAATGGGGATTGGGACAAATCTCAAATAATAAGGCAGAAGCATACAGCTTGTTGATGGGAACAAGAATAATCAAAAAAAGAGAAATTCAAAATCCTATCATAATAGGAGACTCAACCATAATAATAGAGGCAATGGCAAGAAACAAAAATCCAAGCAATGAGTTCATGAACAGAATTTTTAGAAGAATCAGGAAGAACTTGGAAGGCTCTGGCGATGTAATCTTCAGACATGTCTTGAGAATTCACAATCAACAGGCAGATTATTTTGCAAACCAAGCAGTGGAAAAAAATGAAGGGCATGTTCGTGAAAACTAGGAGGAATATCACAACTTTGTTCCTTAATAATCAACAAAAAATCACAAGTATAAAGCTCACCAAAAACCATGGGAAAAATCACAATTATAAAAGAAATAAATCAAAAACAACAAAGGACATATCAATGCAGTAACAGCTAGGAAATCATGGGAATGCAAAGGAAAAATCATGAAACTTCATACTCTTGTATGGGCAACATCAGGAAGGATGATTGCAACCCTGGTCACAAGAACCACGTTCCAATCTATCTCATCGAAGGCAGGTCTTGGGCTGCATTAAAGCACTATAATAATAGAGGGTGCTTTCACAAAAATCGCAACAGCAATCTCAGCAAAGAAATCTTCATTTTCCATGTTAGTATAGTGTTACTTTGGTTTCAAAGCCCCTCCCTATCTTCTCTATTAGCCCGCAATGTTTCCTCTATTCAGCGCGCAGACTTCATCTTAAGCCTCCACCCTTCTTCTTACCTAGCTCGCTCACCCCATATCCCTTCACTCCCTTCACTCCCTCCACTCAACAATCCATTGTTGCACAAATCCCTTTGGAGCATCCACGCCCTCCATCTACCCCTCCCATTATCTCAGCCCTACTCCCTGACTGTTATAACCAGATTTTGGTCTTCCTCCAATTCTGTCATTCATAGGGACTTCAACTCTATCAAAATACACAGGAAAAACCCGACCGAGTGCTTAAACTGGACTTCAAAAAAACATTCACCCCCATCTATAATTATCGATGGGTCCACACTCCCAATCCATTCCCTAAGCACTGCTCCTTCCTTTGTCCAACCTCCGATCAAATCACGACCGTTGATCTGGCGCTCAATCCGAGGGTTGTCGCTTATCCATGTCAATCAAATTTGCGCGACAATCCTCCACCGTCGATCTGTACTCAATGGATCTGATGGTTCACATCAATTTCGGGTAGATATCAAGCACGAAGAATACCTGCCTGAAAATCAGTTTTCTCTCTCTCCTCCGCTGCTACGTGTCACTCGGTTAGTGGAATCGGGCAACCACTCCTTTTTACCACTTATGGTTTCTACCTCGCCCGAAATACCACTTCTACATATAAATCCGCTTTTATTCTTGGTTAACGTCCAGACTTGTTCATGCCCGATGACCATAGATTTCAACCATCGATGGCTACGATGGCTCCTCTAGATTCCTCTTCCACCAGCACTTCTGGTTAATCTCCACCATTCATCCCTTGATTCCAATCTACGCGATTTAATCTTGGCTGCTATTCATCTAACAACCTCATCTGTTGATCTCCGATATCCAACGGTTCCTGTGTACGACAAAAGGAAAGTGCTCAACATCAGTAGAAGAAGAAGTATCTCAGGCAATACAAAATCAAGGAAGCACAACAAAACAAGGAGCAGTAAGCAGAGCCAAAGGAAGAACGAGCAAACAAATAAAATGGAATTCAACCCCATTGAAAAGGTAGCAAGGAATGATGAATGCCCAACATGCAAAGTGAATAAATTCATGATCCAATGCCTGCAAGAGTCTCTCAAGGATGTCAGAAACAAAATGAAAATTGGAGAATAGTTTCCAGAAAAGAAACATGGAAATACAGAAAGAAGAAATTATTGAACTGAAAACCAAATTCAAACATCTAGAAGAAGCAGTGGCATATTACAAAAACAACACTATGAGCAATGAAGGAGAGAACTCGGTCAATTATGACAAGAAGAATCAGCCAACTCAGGAGCAATCAGTCTACAAGCCATGAAAATCTGTCAGAGAATCCATGACATGTAAATTTCTCTTTCTAGTAGGTTAATTTGTTAGGCAGTATACTAGAATACTCATAAAAATACATGAAGTTTTGAACACAAGCTTAGGAGAAGAGACTGCATTCCTATCTCATGGCTTAGATGTTTATCATGTTACACTTGATTGTAATAGGAGCTTGCTCCATCAAAGCTTTTGGTAATATATCAACTACCCGACCTTGTTAAAAATAAATAAATAAAAAATAAAAATAAAAATAAAAATTCATCTATATATTATATTTTTTTAATATATTTTCGTTAATGTATTTTATTTTATTTTTTTATCTTTTTCATCATTATTTAATTATTTTCTGTTTGGAGATTTTTGTTTGAATTTGAGGAAATAATTTTTGCTAAGTTTTTGTTCTTTAAAATATGTTTTTGAATGCATCAATTACTAGGGTGTAAATTTGATGGGCACTCCCACCTATCAAGTAAATTCTTGATCATGGGTTTCCTTTTAAAAGTGTCCTTCACATGGCTTTTGATTTTTATTTTTACCCATCATTTAAATATCATGTATTATTTGTTTTTGTTAGTAAGATCAATAGTAGGGACTTAACTTCCATGGAATATTCTAGAATATTGATAGTAGTATACACAAATCAATGGTTGAGATTTATCTCAAAAGTAGTTATGCTCTTTTAACCATTTTAATTAAATTGATTAATTAAAAAAAATGTCATATGAATTGAGTTGTGGTTTTTGGGACTTGTGGTATTGATAAGGCATGGTATTGTCCAATGGGATTGTAACAAAGCCCATTTAAAAATTAAGATTCTCCAGTGTAAAGTGGAGGTAAATCTGCATGATTAAGAATCGTATTCCATGTTTTTTTAAATGTATGTATGTTTAAATTATATATTAATTATTTTTATAAATAATAATAATATTTAAAATAATGATAATTTGTTTAGTTTTTATTAATTTTTACTTCTAGCAACATGAGATGCATATGGAGTAATTGTTTTGATTCTTATTAGGGATTGTTGAAAATATGTTTTTACCATCTCTCTCTCTCTCTCTCTCTCTCTCTCTCTCTCTCTCTGCATGATCTCTCTCTCACCTTCTCTCCCCACTCTCTCCCAAATCATCTCTATCTCACAATCCTTCCCCTTCAATTTATCTCCCCATCTACTCCCTCTCCTTCTCTCTTTATCCCCCCACCTCTACCTCTCTCTCCTCCCTCCATCAATCTATCCTTTTCTCTCAATACTTCCATCCCTCTCTCCCCCCTCTCTTCTACATGTCCTCGATATATTTCTCTCCACACCCTTTCTTTCAGTCTCCCCTTCTTATTCTCTCTCTCTAACTCCCATGTCCTATCTCTCAAACCGTCCCTATTTTCCCATATCTCTCTCTCCCTCTCTATCAATCCCTCCCTATTTTCCCATTACTCCCTCTCTGTCTCTCTCCCCCTCTCCCTCTCTTCCACTTCTCCATGTCCATCTTTGTCTCACACACTATCATGCTCTTCCCTCATCTCTCTCTTCCTTCCTCTCATGCTTCCTTTATTTCTCTCCACCGTCATGCTCCCTCTCTCTCTCTCACCCATTCTCTCTCTCCCTCCCTTGCACTCTCCCTCAAACCCTCCCTATTTCCCCCCTCTCTTTCTACCCCTACCTCTCTCTCTCTCTCACCCTTTCTCTCTCCATCGTTGTTTCCCGTCCTCCCTCTCTCGCCCTCCCTATCTCCCTCCCTCTCTCTCCCTCCCTATCTCCCTCCCTCTCTCTCTCCCTATCTCCCTCCCTCTCTCTCTTTCTCTCTCTCCCTCTAACTCTCACCCCTCTCCCTCCTTCTCTCTCACTCTCAGCCCCCCTTACCCTCTATCTCTCTCACGCACCCTCCCTCCCTCTCTCTCTCTCTCATCCCCCCTTACCCTCTCTCTCTCTCACGCGCCCTCCCTCTCTCTCTCTCACACACACTCTCTCTCCATCACCTTTAGCTCCCTCTCTCTATCCTTATCTCTCTTCCCCTCCTACTCTCTATCTCTCTCCCCCCAACCTTATACTCACTTTCTCTCTCCCCTTCTCACTCTCACCCTCCCTCTCTCTTCCCCTCTCACTCTCTGCCCCCCTTTCCCTCTCCCTCTGTCTTTCTCTCGTTGCCCCCCCCCCCACACCTTTCTCTCCCTTACACTTTCCCTCTCCCTCTCTCTCACACCACTTAACTCTGTCTCTCTCTCTCCCCACTTACATTCTATCTATCTCTCTCTCTCTCTCATTCATTTTTGCTCCCTCTCTCTCCTTCTCCCCCTCCCTTCCTCCTCCTCCATCTCTCCCTCCCTCTCCTCCTTTCTCACTTCCCCCCACCTTCCCTTTCCCACCCTCTCTTCCGCTCTTCCATCCTCCCTCTCCCTCTCCCTCCCCCTTTTCCACACTCTCTCTATCTCTCTCCCTCCTTCCCTTCCTCCTTCCTCCCACTACTCTCTCTCTCTCCCTCCCTCTCCCTCTTTCTATCACTCTCTCTCCCCCTTCCTCCCTCCCTCTTTTCCACACTCTCTATCTCTCTCCCTTCCACCCTTCCTCCTCCCTCCCTCCTCTGCCTCTCTCTCCAGCCACCCCCTCTCCCTCCCTTCCTCTTCTTCTCTCTCCCCCTATCTCTATGTCACTCCCTCCTCCTCCCTCTCTCCCACCCACCATTCTTCCCACTCCCTCTCTTGCTGCCTACTCCCTCCCTCTATCTCCCTATCTAACTCTTTCTATACATCCCTCCTTTATATGTCTCTCTACATCCTCACTCCCTCTCCCCTCTCCTTCCCTCTCTCCTTCTCTCTCTTTACCCGCTTCCCTCACATGTTAAAAATATTTGTATCAATAAAGCAAACACAGATACAAGAGAAACAATACAAATATAGACATATATTAAAAACTACAATTCATCATACATATATAAACATTTATTTCATTGTCAATTAAAATCAATTTATTTAAATTAATAATAAAACACTTACAATATCAGACACATATTAAATTAGAATAACAATAAATTATAATTTAAAAAAAAAAAACCATATTCCAAAAACAAACTAAAAAAATCTTTAATTTTTTTATAATAGAATAAAATAATTACTAACATTGAAAAATTATATATATAATATATTTATTTGAAAATCAAGATTCAGAAACAAAATTGAGAATCTATGCAAAAATAAATAATCTAACCAAAACAATTTAAACATGTTAAAAAATAAATTAAGCAAATGATGAATGTAACAAAAATTATGTCAAATAGATACATCGCCTCTTATTTTAAAACATGGCAATCTCTAACAGCTACTCAAACCAAATTAATAAGAAAGTGTGAGATCTATCCAGCCAATCGTGAAAGGTTAAACAACTACAATAATCCCAAACCATATATTTTGCATTGAGATTAGCATAACTTATTGCTACGGTTGTTTGTAGCAGCAATAAAGTAGGAATCATAAAAGGCTAAACATTACGCCTTAGAGAGATTGTAAATATACATATTGCGAGAATTGTAGAGGAGGGCGGTTATTGGCAGCACCATGGAGAATTGAGAGGACTCTCTAAATCAACCAGGAGCCGAATCGATGGAAGGAGAAGGGAGAAGGTGAGAGACATTTGATTTTGCAATTACACACACAAAATGAGGATTAATAATAAGGTTCGGCTTATATAACTCAGTCTAAGGAGAGGCAATCATTCAAACTCACTCCTCAATTTGAGTTTATTTAATTTTAAAAACTTGGAAGCACAAGACAAAAGCATAAATACGAGATTGGTTTCAGTAGCAGAGCAGAGCAGAGGTCCAATTCCATTTCCCTAGCATAGGTGGTTCAAGAGCAGAGCAGAGAAAAGGTCCAATTCCATTTCCCCTTAAGGCCACCCTCCTCCTCTAGGCCAGTCTCAGACTTGGGACTCAATCTCGGATGTGTGGAGCAGTTCCAACACGACACAAAACAATGGTTTGACAACCATGTCAAAGTGGAGATATAAAGAGTTGTTCCCACAAATAGCTTTTATTACTTTTCTATCCATCAACTATTTTTATAAATTGTTTTTCTTTCTTTTTCTAACTTTTCTTGCTTTTCTCTCTGTAAGGTATCATTAAAAATTGCTTTTCTTGCTTTTCTCTCCATCAGCTATCATTAAAAATTTCTTTTCTTGATTTTGAATTTTAGCTCATTTGAGAGTTGCCTCATAGACATTCATTGCATGTTTAACATTATGAAGAATTTTTGCTAATACCGTACATTGCAAACTATTTCACTACTAGTACCCGATTAGGAAATCATTAACGAAATTGTTCTCACTATAGTTATATTTAGAAGTTACTACTCTTGAAATTGGAGCTAGTTTTGTTCATGATTCAGTCCAAAATTGATTTGATTAGATGCCTTTTTTAAAATTCAAATGGTTTGTTAATTTTAAATTATGTTGTACTGCATGTACATATTTTTGTATATAATACAATTGTTTCACAACATGAGGTTTAAGTTTAAATGGTGTTTATTTCCTTATTCACGGAAAATCAAACTTGAAATTGTCATGGTAGTCTAAGTTAGGTTAGGGTTGTGTCATTACAATCTATTTATTAGGTATTGCTTTTGAATCTTACACTTACAATATGTCTCGTAGGTATATTTTCATTTTATTTACAATATTATGGAAGTTATACTTTTATTTTACTCTAATTAATGGTTTTTAACTATATAAAAAAAGGCATAGAGTAATAACGTACACATAATAAATGGATATTTAGGTTCATCATAATAAATTTTCTTCCGGGCAATAGACATGTTGTAATATCATGGTTGACTTGTCCTTACTAGTGCCTAAAATATTTTGATTATGTCAAATTACATTTTTTTTTAAATAATAACAACTAAAGTTAATAATTAAAACAAAATTGAAATAAAATAGTCAATTTACTCTTTTAGGTTTTCACAATTTTTTGCTGGCTTTTCCCTAATATTTGTAACCATGGTTTTTCCCATAGTATTAGCCTATTTAAAGGCATAAAATTCCAATGAAATTTATTTTTTTCTTACCAAAAAGATTTGGCTCAGGATTTGAGTGTTATTTACCAATCTAGGGACAAAAAACCAAGAGGCCTATGGAATTGAGGGTTGAATTACCAATTTGTAATTTTAATTTACTGCCATCATGCTACCTCAATTTTCCACCATAAGCCTCAGAAGATTATTTGCAGGAAGCTCTTAGTAATGAACGTCTCATCAACCCATAAACTATTTCCACCATTCCCCATTATCTTCACCTTCATACATTGTGGAGCTTCTCCAAATAAGCATCTTCATATGTTGCAGAGTTTTTCCAAATAAGCATTTTTCATAAGAACTTGACTCTTAAATTTTAGAAATTAATATCCTACTTATCCATTCTCTCATAATGATACTTACATTTGTGATAACGTTCCACAATGGGTAATATGTTCACTTTTTTAAATTAAACTTTGAGTTTTTTTCTTATAATATTGTTTAAGATATTATAATTCATGGAGAAATCATCACTCAAATTAATTTTGTGTATTTAGGAATTAATTTAATTATGATCTCCATCCATTCACAATCCTACAACTTTAACAGGAAATAAAATATATAGATATGCATGGGTATAATGAAATCTTCCAAACAACTCTATTTAGCCTCTCCTTAAAATCAAGGTTAAAATATTTTATAAAATGGTGCCACAATTGTAATAAGCATTTTTTAATAATTTTTTCCTTATTATAAACTAATTTTAATTTTACAATATTTTATTAATTACAATTATTTGTCATAAATTTTCTATATTTTAACATTTAAAAAATAACACAATTTATCTTAATTGATATTGTATTTTTTAAACTTCATTTTGTAAATACTCCACCTATTACCATCGTTACCATCTACCCTTCAGATGTTGTGGAGCTTCTTGAGAAAAGTATTCTTCATGTGAAACCCTAATTTTTAGAGTTTGAAAATTAATATGCTTAGTATCAATTCTCTTACAATGATACTTACATTTGTAATAACGTTGGACAATGGGTAATATGGTGAAATTTTTTAGTTGTTCTCTCTTGGAATATTGTTTAAGATATTATAATTCAAGGAAAAGTCATTACTCATAAAAATATTATTTAATTTTATGTGTTTAGACATTAATTTAATTGCGATGATTTTGATACAAGTAAAATTAGTTGAAGAATATACTCAAAAAATGCTTTAAAATGTTAAATTACCACTTTAAATTCAATACTACACAACTATATATGAGAATATGTTTCACATTTTAAATCAATAAAAATGATTTAAACCATCTTTTAATATATAAATATACATATTTTAAAGAAAAATTTATAAAATTCGTTAATCATAATATCTCTAATAAAAACAAATAATTAAACCAGCTTAGACACATCTTAACTTTGGATCTACCAAGGGACGAGAGGGATCAAATCTATTTTCACTCTAAAAGAGGTTTGTACCTCAAGAGATTTGATCCCTCTCGGTGCTTGGTTAAGATGAATTTAAACGCTTGGTAGATCCAAAATTAAAATGAATCTAGGCTAGTGTAATTTATAAAGAAAAATACATATTAAATTAGAATAACGGTTAAATTATAGTTTTAAAAAAGAAAAACATATTCCAAAAATAAATTAAAAGAATTTTAATTTTTTATAATAGAGTAAAATAACCAGTAAGACTGAAAAAAAAAATCATAATAAACAATAATTATTTGAAAATAAAGATTCAAAAGCAAAGTTGAGACTCTATGCAAAAATAAATAATCTAACCAAGACAACTTAAGCACAATCTAATAAAGAAAAAAATGAATGATAAATGCAACAAAATTTATGTGAAGTAGATGTATCTCCTCATATTTTAAAATATTACTTAATTGAAATTGGGCCTAGCCGATGACTAACCACTACTGAAACCAAATTAATAAAAAAGTGTGAGATCTATCAAACCAATCATGAAAGGTTAAACTACTACAATAATCCTAAACAATATATTTTGAAGATATAAATGTATACCAAACATTGAAATGAGAATAACTTATTGCAAGAATTATCCACATAAACGATGGTTTATAGCAGCAGCAATAAATTAGGAATCATAAAAGGCTAAACATTATGCCCTAGACAGATTGTAAATATACATATTGAAAGAACTATGAATAGAGAATGAACATAGAGAGCTCCATGTCAATAGGAAATTGTAGGAAGGGTAGTGATTAGCAACACCATGGAGAACTGAAAGGAGGACTCTTAACAATAAACTTTATCAAACATGAGTAAGACATTGTACACTAAACTAAAAAACGCTAGTAAAGTGTTGTGCACTAAACTAAATATCATAAACCTAGATAAGGCATTGTGCACTAAAATAAATACAGTAAACCCTAGTAAATCATTTTATGCCTAAAAAGATTGTAAAGAAAGATATGAATGCCTACTAAACCTAGGTAAGGCATTGTACACTAAAATAAATACAGTAAACCCTAGTAAAGCATTTTATGCCTGAAAAGACTGTAAAGAAAGAGATGAATGGCTACACTAAGAATATTGCTAGCAATAAACTCCATGCGAAGATGCATTCAACATATGTTATTTGTACTCCTAAATCAAACCCGAGATGAATCCATGGAAGTAGGACATGTACGTGGAAGGATAAGGGACAAGGCGAGACACATTTAATTTTGCAGTTACATACAAAATGAGAGAGGAGGATTAATAATGAAGGAGTTGTGGTTGATAAAATGATACTAGGTTCGGCTTATATAACACAGCATGCACTAAAAATGGTGAGGAAACCTTTCAAACTCACTCCTACATTTGATTTTATACTTTGTTAGATGTCAACGGGCTGCTTAGTGGATGTTTTTCTCAGTAATGGTATGTATTGCATTTTAAGATACTTTTAATTTCATATTCTCTCTGTTAAATATTTAGCTCAGAATTTTCAAATTTTAAATATTCTCTCCTCTGCTATATCTTAGCTTTTAAAATTTCATAGCTTTTTAAAATTCATATTATTTTTGGTGTGGTCTACCCCAGTATGTTAGTAGTTATTTGAAATCCCATTTTGGACCTGCCTATCACATTCACAACACTATACCAGAAATAGAAAAAAACAATGATGCCAATGCAAAGAATTAAGAATTTGACATCATTTATTATTGGTCAAAACCTCAAAAAATTAATGTAAACCCCTGCTTTAAGTATGCGTGCATCTCTCTTGTCATGTTAACTCACCTCTTGTATCATTTCCAAAATTTTTGTGCCTCTTTTGTTCCACGTGTTACTAAAATAAAATCTAAGAATGAGTTTCTTAGATTATCAAATGGACTTTCCCCTTTTCCAATACATGTTGTATATGCCAAGCATGGTAAAATTTTATCAATCCCATCTCTTCTATTATTAAACCTTCTCTATTCAATTTACATATATGTTGACAGTGATTATGATTATAGTCAGTTTGGTATAGTGGAAGATTTCTTTTGAGAGGGGAACTCTTGAGCAAAGATTCCTCTCTTCCACTGGCTATAACTTCTCCACTATCTTATACCCCCTTAGCATCTCGGGGGTCCATGAGGAAGAAGAGTACCCAAGGATTAGGCTAGGATGTAAACCGATAAGTCATTAACATTTGGTCATAACACATCAACATTCACACATGTACGTGGATGACAGCAAGGGAGCGCAAACAGCAGCCAAACTGAGAACCAAAACTTCGCTCCTTAGTGAACAGTACATTTTGTATTAATAATTTGTGTTATATGATTAATGAAGTATTCATAATGACTGGAATGTAATGTGAATGTCATGATGATTTAATTTCAGAATATGACTATTGATGTATGTACCTCAAATTTATGTGTTTTCAATATTGATGAAATTTTATAATGGTCATGGCTAACAAATGACTAGCTGATTAGAATGTTTATTTACTTATTATTATAGTATTGTAACTTAAATAGTAATTTCTCCCTATACCTAGTAACCTGATTTCTACTCTGATTAGTAAAAAAAAAATGGCATCAAAGGGAGTGTCCCCACACTTGGTATCAGAGTCATAGATCTAGGACCTATGGACCCATAAAAATTAATTTTCATTAGTGACGTGATGCTCTCATTAAACTATTGTTATAATACATATATTGAACTAATATTTGATATCTAATTTAAATAATATACATTATTGTTGTAAATCATAATCAATCATAAGAAACTATCACAAGTGAAATCCCTATAAGAAAGGTCAAACAATTAAATTATTTTATTTACATCATTAAATATTCTCAAAATTTATTAATCCAAATAAATTTCAACTAAGGAAAAACAAATGATCAACATAAAGATACCATACACAAATTTCAATATCATTTGTGATTGTGCAACTTTGCACCCAGCATCAATTTACACTACATTTTTGGCCTTCACCCTTTTCCTTCTTACAAATCCTATATGTGCCTTAGCTTTGGCTTCCACTGAAGATCGATTCAAAGTGGATAAGTGAGAATTATTTATGCATATGCTAATCTTCATCTATATATAGATATATATATATATATATATATATATATATATATATATATATATATATATATATATATATATATATATATATATATATATATATATATATATATATATATATATATATATATATAGATATATATATATCATAAAGAAAAAGTTTATTTCAGTTATTGAAATATTATATGTTTATTAATAAATTTAAATATGAAATTTTGATAGGGTCATTGCTCTAATTAACCTCATTATTGGAATTTTTTCAGTAGATCATACTTCCAATGCTACTTTCTCTTGAGCCTGAGATATAAAAGATTGTTTACCCCCTTTCACTAGGTTATTGGCTAAGACATCCTTAACCCTCCCTTCCTCTAATAAAGAGGAGGTTTTATGTGTTTCAAGTTATACTTTTGCTCATATTCACGTGATTCATTTTGGTTAGCAGGGTCAATGTGCCTTGGAAATGAAATAAGGACTCCATTCACCCCCTAGGGAAATCTGAAGTAGAGACTCATGTGACAAACTTATGGAGGAAACTTAGGGGCATAAGTTGAAGGTTCATTGCATCGTGAGCCTCCTTACATGGATCATCATCATCAAGATCATCTAACAAGAGTTTCTAAGGAGATGCGTACGTATTCACCATCATTCCTTTATATCCAATCACCAAAACAAGTAAAGGAGCTAATTCTTCCAAACACATACCTTTATCTTGAGTTGACTTCAAAATATTAGTCACCTCCTTGTGATTGGCATTCTAGTTATCTTCAAATTCTTCAATAATATCTTTAGGTTCTAGTCCCTCCAGAGACTTTCTAAAGCTTTTATCATTGCAGTATTCAAGTAAATTTTTTCAATACCAACCTCCATAGGAGAAATGCTCTTTGTCAGTGAAGGACCCTTTAAAATGTTGGAAGTAGGTGATTTTTTACCCTAACTTTTTATTGAAAGGAAATGAGCAATCTTTACCTATATGACTTAGTTAATGGCATATAAACATATTAAGGGGACACCATGACAATCAAGCTCGAAAATAACCATAGGTGGGCCCTTCTAAATCACCATTCCCAATACTAATCCATCTCCAAAATAAATTCCAACCATAATCTGAGTGATTGTCGTAATGTTAGTCTTAATAAAATTCATGTTTGCCTCCAAATAATGACCTAAAGAGTTTACTATCTCTGTAAAGACTCAGTCAAACCAATATTTGATATGTAAGCTAGGTAGATTTCACCTTCGATGAATTTCATCAATTGTTTCAAATTGTGCATTGAAGGAGAGAGGCCAACTTTTTAAACTGAGAAGCATCTATTTCCATAATGAGAAAGAAGATATTGGCTTTTGTACATTCCCCCATTGAAAGAAAGGTGAAGGCCAACCATCGTCTTGCAAGAAAAAATCTCTTTTGGAACATAGCCTAATAAAGTTCCAAAATCTTACCACTTAAGGACTTAATGTTGGCTTCATTAAAAATTCATTTGAATATGCATCCTACTATTGTATGTTATATTATGCTAATAACCATATTGAGCTTAAAATCACTACAAGTAATAACCTTGTATAAGTACATTTTAGTTTTATGCATTTTCTTGTCTTCTTCTTAATATTTGGGCCTCATAAGTCCTCAATGATGTGTTCAATTACAAGTATATGTTGATATATTTCATCAGCTAAGTCCTTAAATCCATACTTCATCACATATGGAGGGGACACATAGGGAGATAAGTCAAATGATGAGGCCTAAATATTAATGAGGGCTTCTACTTGGAATCCAATTCCCTTAACTGAATCATTTCTCAACCCTTCTCAGGAATCTTAGCCTTTTTCTCGGAATCCCCTAGGCTTACAAGGATGGATTGAGTTTTGCTTTGATCCAAAACAACCTCCTTTAATGTAGGCAATGTTTTCACAATATAATTACTAGGTGATCTCTCCTTATACTACCCATTCAATGGAAAATATAGACAAACATTTCCTACATAGCCTTATGTTTTCGTTACAACAAACACCCTCCAAAATTTGGTCTAACTTGAATTTTGGAGCCTATTGTGGATCTTGTGATCATTCATTCCATAATCACTTTATGGTCGGTTGATAAGTGTCAAACTCACTTTCTCACACATGCTTATTCTACAACAAGTTCATGAGCGCACTCTTTTATGCAAGCTTGAACAGGAAAAGCACAAGTCCATCAAGGTAGTGCCTATGCAATGTTCCACCTGTGTCGAAAGTTAGTGCACACTTTCATCAACAGTCCCTCACTTTTTCTTGCGATTTTCATCAGTGACGTGATGCTCTCATTAAACTATTGTTATAATACATATATTGAACTAATATTTGATATCTAATTTAAATAATATACATTATTGTTGTAAATCACAATCAATCATCAGAAACTATCACAAGTGAAATCCCTATAAAAAAAGGTCAAACAATTAATTTATTAATCCAAACCTCTTTTATTTACATTATGAAATATTCTCAAAATTTATTAATCCAAATAAATTTCAACCAAGGAAAAACAAATGATCGGCATAAAGATACCATACACAAATTTCAATATCATTGGTGATTGTGCAACTTTGCACCAAGCATCAATTTGCAATTGAAAACAATATCGACACTACATTTTTGGCCTTCACCCTTTTCCTTCTTACAAATCCTATCTTTGCCTTGGCTTTGGCTTCCACTCGAGATCGATTCAAAGTGGAGAAGTGAGAATTATTTATGCATCTGTTAATCTTCATTTATATAGCTCTTTTCTATGTATTCATGGGCTTACTCTAGTTTATTGTATCTAGGGTTTTGTGGTGCATAAAGTGTTTTACTCGCAATCACTAAGTTTATCAACCTAAAGTGTTTTACTCAATCACTAAGTTTAATTACGTCCATAGGTATCCTCTATTTTGAAATGGTTTCTAAAATTTCTATCTTTTATAATAATAAAATGTATATTTGATTTAAATTTCATAATTTGAGAATATTTTTAAAAATATACACAATTTTTGTGAGTTGTATTTGGGACTTTTACTCTATTTTCCCATTACAAAGGTTTAGTATTACATAAATTAAATAGCACATTATTATTTTAATCACTGGTAACAATTTTTATCACCCATTTAATTTATATAACTATGCTAATTATTATGAGTAATCCTATTTTATCATCCACCAAGCTCCCAACTATCACACTCCTCTACAATTTCTTGATTGTGCTACATTATCTTTGTCTTCACCCTTAATTTGATGTTCATAACCCTTGTATTATGGGCATTTACATTCCTGTTAAGGAATAATGTTTATAGTACTCTTATTCCTAATTTTTTTGTTCAAATACATAGCATTATGTTGTTTGATTGTGCTACATTCTCTTTGTCTTTACCGTTAATTTGATGTTCATAACCCATTATGCATGTTTACATTCATGCTAAGGAATAATGTTTATATTACTCTTATTCCTAGTTTTTTTGTTCAAATAAATAGCATTTTGTTGTTGTCAACCCTGGTTTATTTCCACAATGCTTGAAATATCTAATTTATCTCTGCGAAATAATGTATTTTGTAGTAACATTTATAATTAGTTGAATTGATGTTTAAATTTTATTTTAATAACCATTAATTATTTGTTACCTTTTATTCCAAAAATATTTGTTTTCAAATTATCAGATATCACTTATTTATTTGACATCACATTTTATTTGCAGCATCCATTTGGTTGATTTTTATTTTACAAAAATAATTTATTTGGTTGATTTTTATTTAAAAATATATATTTATATTTTCAAAGCAAGTTAATTGAAGTGAAGAGATAAATCACTTTTATATTGAGCGTTAGTTTTTTTCTTAGTTTATTTATCCATTAACAATTATAACATTTATAATATATACAAATTTATTATTTAAAATATTTATTTTATTTTATTTCAACTTTTTAATTTATCATTTAAAATATAAATATTTTATATGAAAAAAGTAAATGAGTGGTAAATTTTTAATATATTTTTTCTGAATGTAATATTTATAAATAAATCATAATATTAAAATCTTATTCCATGGACTTACTGAGTGCAATTTACAAAAGTTTCATGATAATTTCAATTTTCAGTGTAATATACTTTGATTCATATATTTTATTAATATATTTTTATCTATATGTTATATTTTATTAATATATTTTCATCTATATGTTATATTTTATTAATATATTTTCATCTATATATTATATTTTATTAATATATTTTTATTAATGTATTTTATTTTGTTTTTGTATCTTTTTTCAACATTGTTTAATTATTTTCTGTTTGGATTTTTTGGTTTGAATTTGAGGAAATAATTTTTGGTAAGTTTTTGTTCTTTAAAATATGTTTTGAATGCACCAATTAATAGGGTGTAAATTTGATGGGCACTCCCACTTGTCAAGTAAATTCTTGATCATGGGTTTCCTTTTAAAAGTGTTCTTCACATGGCTTTTGATTTTTATTTTTACCCATCATTTAAATATCATGTATTATTTTTTTTTTTAGTGATATCAATAATAGGGCCTTAAATTCCATGGAATATTTTAGAATATTGATAGTAGTATACACAAATCAATGGTTGAGATTTATCTCAAAAGTAGTTATGCTCTTTTAACCATTTTAATTAAATTGATTAATTAAAAAAAATGTCATATGAAGTGAGTTGTGATTTTTGGGACATGTGGTATTCATAAGGCATGGCATTGTTCAATGTGATTGTAACAAAGCCTATTTATAGATTATGATTCTCCAATGTAAAGTGGAGGTAAATCTCCATGATTAAGAATTTTATTCCATGTTTTTTAAAATGTATGTATGTTTATCTTATAGACTAATTATTTTTATAAATAATAATAATATTTAAAATAATGATAATTTGTTTAGTTTTTATTATTCTTTACTTCTAGCAATATGAGATTTATATGAAGTAATTGTTTTGACTCTTATTGTGGATTGTTGCAAATATGATTTTACCATCCATCTCTCTCCCTCTCTCTCTCTCTCTCTTACATGATCTCTCTCTCACCTTCTCTCCCACTCATCTCTACCTCACTGTCCTTCCCCTACAATTTATCTCCCCATCTACTCCCTCTCCTTCTCTCTTTATCCCCCCACCTCTACCTCTCTCTCCTCCCTGCCTCACTCTATTGTTTTCTCTCAATCCTTCCATCCCTCTCTCCCCCCTCTCTTCTACATGTTTTCGATATCTTTTTCTCCACACCCTTTCTCTCAGACTCCCCTTCTTGTTCTCTCTCTCTATCTTCCATGCCCTATCTCTCAAACTGTCCCTATTTTCCCCATATCTCTCTCTCCCTCTCTCTCAAGCTCTCCCTATTTTTCCATCACTCCCTCCCTCCCTCCCTCCCCCCCCATTCTCTCCCTCCCTCCCTTGCACTCTCCCTCAAACCCTCCCTATTTCCCTGCTCTCTTTCTACCCCTCTCTCTCTCTCTCTCTCTCTCTCTCCATCATTGTTTCCCTCCCTCCCTCTCTCGCCCTCCCTATCTCCCTCCCTCCCTCTCTTCTCTCTCTCTCCCTCTACTCTTTTCTCTCTCTCCCCTCTAACTCTCACCCCTCTCTCCCTCTCTCTCGCTCTCAGCCCCCCTTACCCTCTCTCTCTCTCACGTGCCCTCCCTCCCTCTCTCTCTCACTCTCAGCCCCCCTTACCCTCTCTCTCTCTCTCACGCTCCCTCCCTCTCTCGCTCTCACACTCCCTCCCTCTCTCTCTCACACACACACTCTCTCTCCCCCACCTTCAACTCTCTCTCCCTCTCCCTATCTCTTTTTCCTTCCTACTCTCTATATCTCTCCCCAACCTTATACTCACTTTCTCTCTACCCTTCTCACTCTCATCCTCCCTCTCTCTTCCCCTCTCACTGTCTCCACCCTTTCCCCTCTCCCTTTCTCTTTCTCTCTCTCCCCTTCTCACTCTCACCCTCCCTCTCTCTTCCCCTCTCACTCTCTACACCCCTTCCCCTCTCCCTCTCTCTTTCTCTCTCTCTCCCCCCCCAACCTTTCTCTCCCTTACACTTTCCCTCTCCCTCCTCTCTCTCTCTCTCTCTCTCTCTCTCTCTCTCTCTCTCTCTCCACTTAACTCTATCTCTCTCTCCCCACTTAACTTTCTCTCTCTCTCCCCTTTTCCCTCCCTCTCTCTCCCTCTTTCTCCCTCTCCCCCTCCCTTCCTCCTCCTCCATCTCTCCCTCCTTTCTCTCTCCCTCCCTCCTTCCCTTTCCCACCCTCTCTTTCGCTCTCCCTCCCTCTCCCTCTTTCTCTCACTCTCTCTCCCCCTCCCTCCCTCTTTTCCACACTCTCTCTATCTCTCTCCCTCCTACCCTTCCTCCTTCCTCCCACTACTCTCTCTCTATCTCCTACCCTCTCTTTTTCTCTCTCTCCCCTTCTTTCTCTCACTCTCTCTCCCCCTTCCTCCCTCATTTCCACACTCTTTCTATCTCTCTCCCTCCCACCCTCTCTCCCCCCCCCCTCTACTATCTCTCTCCCTCCCTCCTCTGCCTCTCTCTCCCTCCCTCTGCCACCTCTCTCTCCAGCCACCCCATCTCCCTCCCTTCCTCTTTTTCTCTCTCCCCCTAACTCTTTGTCTCTCCCTCCCTTCCTCATTTTCTTTCACCCCCTATCTCTATGTCTCTCCCTCCTCCTCCCTCTCTCCCACCCACCATTCTTCCCTCTCCCTCTCTCTCCATCCCTACTCCCTCCCTCTATCTCTTTCTATCCATCCCTCCTTTATATGTCGGTCTACACCCTCACTCCCTCTCTCCTCTCCTTCCACTCTACCCCCTCTCTCCTTCTCTCTCCTTAACCCCTCCCCTTACATGTTAATTACATGTTAAAAAAATTGTATCAATAAAGAAAACACACATACAAGAGAAACAATATAAATATAAACATATATTAAAAACTACAATTCATGATTATTATTATTATTATTATTATTATTATTATATATATATATATATATAAACATTTAATTTGTTTTCAATTAAAATCAATTTATTTAAGTTAATAATAAAACACTTACAATATCTTATACATATTAAATTATAACAACAGTAAAGTATAATTAAAAAAAAACTATATTCCAAAAACAAACTAAAAAAACCTTTAAATTTTTTATAATAGAATAAAATGATTACTAACATTGAAAAATTATATATATACATATAAGATATTTATTTGAAAATCAAGATTCAAAAACAAAGTTGAATTTATGCAAAAATAAATAATCTAACCAAAACAATTTAAGCAGGTTAAAAAATAAATTAAGCAAATGATGAATGTAACAAAAGTTATGTCAAATAGATACACCGCCTCTTATTTTAAAACATCGTGATCTCTAACATAACCAAATTAATAAGAAAGTGTGAGATCTATCGAGCCAATCGTGATCTCTGGGTGCTTGGTAGATCCAAAGTTAAGATGAATTTAAATGCTTCGTAGATCCAAAATTAAAATGAATCTAGGCTAGTGTATTTTATAAAGAAAAATACATATTAAATTAGAACAACAGTTAAATTGTAGTTTTATAAAAGAAAAACATATTCCAAAAATAAATTAAAAGAATTTTATTCTTTTTATAATGGAATAAAATAATTGATAACACTGAAAAATCATAATAAACAATAATTATTTGAAAATAAAGATTCAAAAAAAAAGTTGAGACTCTATGCAAAAATAAATAATCTAACCAAAACAACATAAGCATAATTTAATAAATTAAAAAAACGAATGATAAATGCAACAAAAGTTATGTCAAATAGATGCTTCTCCTCATATTTTAAAATATTACTTAATTGAAATTGGGCCTAGCCGTTGACCAACCACTACTAAAACCAAATTAATAAAAATGTGTGAGATCTATCAAACCAATCATGAAAGGTTAAACTACTATAATAATCCTAAACAATATATTTTGAAGATACAAATGTAAACCAAACAATTAAATGAGCATAACTTATTGCAAGAATTATCAACATAAACGATGGTTTGTAGCTGCAGCAATAAAATAGGAATCATAAAAGGCTAAACATTACACCCTAGACAGATTGTAAATATACATATTGCAAGAACTGTGAATTGAGAATGAATATAGAGAGCTCCATGCCAGTAGGAAATTGTAGGAAAGGAGGCGATTAGCAGCACCATGGAGAACTGCAAGGAGGACTCTTAACAATAAACTTTAGCAAACATGAGTAAGACAGTGTACACTAAGACTCGGAGGAAGACTCCGATGACTAGTCACAAGCTCAACCCAGCTCCAGCTCTCCGCTTGAATTCAGGTTTTTTCGTTTGCTGTTTACCTTGCCACCAATACTTAATGTATGGCGTTAATCTTTTTGCTTGGTCAGATAATTACGATGTTCAGTGTGTGTCCTGTCCCCTGCGTGGGACTCTGATGATTTTTCTACAAGTTTCTTTTCTGCCCCTGCGTGGGAATGGAAGTTTTGTATGGTTTCGTCTTCACAGCTCCTCTGCTATGGCATGGGCTTTCAGTTTCAATAGAATGCACAATGATACTGGTCTCTTTTTGGCCCCTGCGTGGGCGCTTAATCACTGGAAGAAGGCCCCTGCGTGGGTAATTGACTCAATGAAGCTCGATGAGCAAGAGCGCCAACCCAGGCCTCTCGCAATGTGTAAACCTGAATGTAATCGTTCTCAGTTTTTAATGTAAATAATAGAAGTAGCGTAGCCTTTAACGATAAAAAAAGACAGTGTACACTAAACTAAAAAACCCTAGTAAAGTGTTGTACACTAAACTAAATATAATAAATCTAGGTAAGGCATTGTACACTAAAATAAATACAGTAAACCCTAGTAAAGCATTTTATGCCTGAAAAGACTGTAAAGAAAGAGATGAATGCCTATACTAAGAATATTTCTAGCAATAAACTCCATGCGGAGATGCATTCAACATAAGTTATGTGTACTCCTAAATCAACCCCGAGATGAAACCATGGAGGTAGGACTTGTATGTGGAAGGATAAGGGAGAAGGCGAGACACATTTAATTTTGTAGTTACACACAAAATGAGAGAGGAGGATTAATAATGAAGGGGTTGTGGTCGATAAAATGATACCAGGTTTGGTGAGGTAGCCTTTCAAACTCACTCCTAGATTTGATTTGATTATTTGTTAGATGTAAATGGGTTGCTTAATTGATGTTTTTCTCAGTAATGGTATGTATTTCATTTTAAGATACTTTTAATTTCATATTCTCTCTATTAAATATTTAGCTCAAAATTTTCAAATTTTAAATCTTCTCTCCTCTGCTCTATCTTAGCTTTTAAAATTTCATATCTTTTTAAAATTCATATTTTTTTTGGTGTGGTCTACCCTAGTATGTTAGCAGTTATTTGAAATCCCATTTTGGACCTGCCTACCACATTCAAAACAACATACCAGAAATGGAAAAAACATCGATGCCAATGCAAGGAATGAAGAATTTGACATCATTTATTGCTGGTCAAAACCTCAACAAATTAATGTAAATCCTTGCTTTAGGTATGCATGCATCTCTCTTGTGATGTTAATTGACCTCTTGTTGCATTTCCAATTTTTTTATCCCTCTTTAGTTCCACGTGTTACTAAAATAAAATGAAATCAAATCTAAGAATGAGTTTCTTAGATTATCAAAGGGACTTTATCCATTTCTAATACATGTTGTATGTGCCAAGCATGGTATCATTTTATCAATTACATATCTTCTATTATTAAACCTTATTTGTCATTTTATATATACGTTGACAATGATTATGACTATAGTCAGTTTGGTATAGTGGAGGCTTTCTTTTGAGAGGGGGACTCTTGAGAAAATATGCTCTCCTCCATTAGCTATAACTTCTCCACTATCCTATGGCCCCATTACATCTCGGGGGTCCACAAGGAAGAAGAGTACCCAAGGAGTAGGCTAGGAGGTAAACCGATGAGTCATTAACATTTGGTCAGAACACATCAACATTCACACATGTATGTGGATGACGACAAGGGAGCCCAAGCAACAACCAATCCGAGAACCGAAACTCCACTCCTTGGTGAACGGTACATTGTGTATTAATAACTTTTGTTATATGATTAATGATGTATTTATAATGACCAGAATATAATGTGAATGTCATTATGATTGAATTTAAGAATATGATTATTGATGTATGTACCTCAAATTTATGTGTTTTCAATATTGATGAAATTTTATAATGGTCGTGGCTAACAAATGACTAGTTGATTAGAATGTTTATTTACTTATTATTATAGTATTGTAACTTAAATAGGAATTTCTCCCTATACCTAGTAACTTGATTTCTACTCTGATTAGTAAAAAAAATGGCATCAGAGGGAGTGTCCCCACACTTGGTATCAGAGTCATAGATCTAGGACCTATGGACCCATAAAAATTAATTTTCATCAGTTACATGATGCTCTCATTAAACTATTGTTATAATACATATATTGAACTAATATTTGATATCTAATTTAAATAATATACATTATTGTTGTAAATCACAATCAATC
The DNA here is from genome assembly GCA_031772625.1 of Pinus tabuliformis. Taxonomy (NCBI): domain Eukaryota; kingdom Viridiplantae; phylum Streptophyta; class Pinopsida; order Pinales; family Pinaceae; genus Pinus; species Pinus tabuliformis. Next base: position 828,509,801 of record CM062819.1, read on the forward strand.
ATAAGAAACTATCACAAGTGAAAGGTCAATAAAGGTCAAACAATTGTAAATAAGAAAGGTCAAACAATTAACCTCTTTTATTTACATCATGAAATATTCTCAAAATTTATTAATCCAAACCTGTTTTATTTACATTATGAAATATTCTCAAAATTTATTAATCCAAATAAATTTCAACTAAGGAAAAACAAATGATCGGCATAAAGAAACCATACATAAATTTCAATATCATTGGTGATTGTGCAACTTTGCACCCAACATCAATTTGCACTACATTTTTGGCCTTCACCCTTTTCCTTCTTACAAATCCTATCTATGCCTTTGCTTTGGCTTCCACTCGAGATTGATTCAAAGTGGAGAAGTGAGAATTATTTATGCATCTGCTAATCTTCATATATATATATATATATATATATATATATATATATATATATATATATATATATATGTATATGTATATGTATATGTATATGTATATGTATATGTATATGTATATGTATATGTATATATATATGTGTATATGTATATATATATATATGTATATGTATATGTATATATATATATATATATATATATATATATATATATATATATATATATGTATGTATATGTATATATATATATGTATGTATATATATATGTATACATATATATATATATATATATGTATGTATATGTATATATATATATGTATGTATATATATATGTATACATATATATATATATATAGATATGTACATATATATATATACATATATATATATACATATATATATACATATATATATATACATATATATATAACATAAAGAAAAAGTTTATTGCAATTATTGAAATATTATATGTTTATTAATAAATTTAAATATGAAATTTTGATTGGGTCATTGCTCTAATTAACCTCATTATTGGACCTTTTTCAGTAGATCATACTTCCAATGCTATTTTCTCTTGAGCCTGAGATATAAAAGATTGTTTTCCCCCTTTCACTGGGTTATTGGCTAAGACATCCTTAACCCTCCCTTCCTATAATAAAGAGGAGGTTTTATTTGTTTCAAGTTATACTTTTTCTCATATTCAAGTGAGTCATTTTGGTTAGCAGGGTCAATATGCCTTGGAAATGAAATAGGGACTCCATTCACCCCCTAGGGAACTCTAAAGGAGAGACTCCTATGACAAGCTTATGGAGGAAACTTAGGGGCATAAGTTGAAGGTTCATTGCACCATGAGTCTCCTTACATGGAGCATCATCATCAATACCATCTAACAAGAGTTTATAAGGAGATGCCTAGGTATTCACCATCATTCCTTTATATCCAATCACCAAAACAAGTAAAGGAGCTAATTCTTCCAAACACATACCTTTATCTTGAGGAGACTTCAAAATATTAGTCAACTCCCTGTGATTAGCATTCTAGTTATCTTCAAATTCTTCAATAATATCTTTAGGTTCTAGTCCCTCCAGAGACTTTCTAAAGCTTTTATCATTGTGGTATTCAAGTCAAATTTTTCAATACCAACCTCCATAGGAGAAATGCTCTTTGTCAGTGAAGGACCCTTTAAAATGTTGGAAGTAGGTGATTTTTTACCCTAACTTTTTATTGAAAGGAAATGAGAAATCTTTAGCTATATGACTTAGTTAATGGCATCTAAACATATTAAGGGGACACCATGACAATCAAGCTCCAAAATAACCATAGGTGAGCCCCTCTAAATCACCATTCCCAATACTAATCCATCTCCAAAATCAATTCCAACCATAATCTGAGTGATTGTCGTAATGTTAGTCTTAATAAAATTCATGTTTGCCTCTAAATAATGACCTAAAGAGTTTCATATCTCTGTAAAGACTCTGGAAAACCAATATTTGATATGTAATCTAGGTAGATTTCACCATCAATGAATGTCATCAATTGTTTCAAATTGTGCATTGAAGGAGAGAGGCCAACTTTTTAAACTGCAAAGCATCTATTTCCATAACAAAAAAGAAGGCAATGCCTTTTCTACATTCCCCCATTGAAAGAAAGGTGGAGACCAACAAATTAATGTAAATCCTTGCTTTAGGAATGCATGCATCTCTCTTGTGATGTAAACTGACCTTCTGTTTCATTTCCCATTTTTTTGATTCCTCTTTTGTTCCACGTGTTACTAAAATAAAATGAAATCAAATCTAAGAATGAGTTTCTTAGATTATTAAAGGGACTTTCTCCATTTCCAATACATGTTGTATATGCCAAGCATGGTATCATTTTATCAATCACATCTCTTCTATTATTAAACCTTATCTATAATTTTATATATATGTTGACAGTGATTATGACTATAGTCAGTTTGGTATAGTGGAGGCTTTCTTTTGAGAGGGGGACTCTTGAGCAAAGAGTGCTCTCCTCCACTGGCTATAACTTCTCCACTATCTTATATCCCCATTGCATCTCAGGGGTCCACGAGGAAGAAGAGTACCCAAGGAGTAGGCTAGGAGGTAAACTGATGATTCATTAACATTTGGTTAGAACACATCAACATTCACACATGTACGTGGATGACAGCAAGGGAGAGCAACTAGCAGGAAATATAAGAATTGAAACTCCACTCCTTGGTGAACGATACACTGTGTATTCATAATTTTTGTTATATGATTCATAATGTATTTATAATGACTCGAATGTAATGTGAATGTCATGATGATTGAATTTCATAATATGACTATTGATGTATGTACCTAAAATTTATGTGTTTTCAATATTGATGAAATTTTATAATGGTCGTGGCTAACAAATGACTAGTTGATTAGAATGTTTATTTACTTATTGTTATAGTATTGTAACTTAAATAGGAATTACTCCCTATACCTAGTAACATGATTGCTACTCTGATTAGTAAAAAAAAAAATGGCATCAGAGGGAGTGTACCCACGCTTGGTATCAGAGCATAGATCTAGGACCTATGGACCCATAAAAATTAATTTTCATAAGTGGCATGATGCTCTCATTAAACTATTGTTATAATACATATATTGAATTAATATTTAGTATCTAATTTAAATAATATACAATATTGTTGTAAATCACAATCAATCATAAGAAACTATCCCAAGTGAAAACCCTATAATAAAGGTCAAACAATTAACCTATTTTATTTACATCATGAAATATTCTCAAAATTTATGAATCCAAACCTTTTTTATTTACATTATGAAATATTCTCAAAATTTATTAATCCAAATAAATTTCAACCAGGGAAAAACAAATGATGGGCATAAAGATACCATACAAAAATTTCAATATCATTTGTGATTGTGCAACTTTGCACCCAACATCAATTTGCACTACATTTTTGGCCTTCACCCTTTTCCTTCTTACAAATCCTATCTGTGCCTTGGCTTTGCCTTCCACTTGAGATCGATTCAAAGTGGAGAAGTGAGAATTATTTATGCATCTGCTAATCTTTATCTATATAGCTCTTATCTATGTATTCATCGTCTTACTCTAGTTTATTGTATCTAGGGTTTTGTGGTGCATAAAGTATTTTACTCCTAATCACTAAGTTTATCAACTTAAAGTGTTTTACTCGCAATCACGAAGTTTAATTAAGTTGATAGGTATCCTCTATTTTGAAATGGTTTTTAAGAATTTTATCTTTAATAAAAAAATGTATATTTGATTTAAATTTTATAACTTGAGAATATTTATAAAAATATACAAAAAATTTATGAGTTGTATTTGGGACTTTTACTCTATTTTTCCATTACAAAAGTTCAATATTACATAAATTAAATAGCAACTATACTAATTATTATGAGTAATCCTATTTTATCATCCACCATGCTGCCAACTGCCACACTCCTCTACAGATCCTTGATTATGCTACATTCTCTTTGCCTTCACCGTTAATTTGATGTTCATAACCCTTGCATTATGTACGTTTACATTCCTTCTAAAGAATAATGTCTATAGTACTCTTATTTCTAAAAAAAATTGTTCAAATACATAGTATTATGTTGTTTCCAACCCTAGTTTATTTCCACAATGCTTGCAATACTTAATTTATCTTTGCAAAATAATGTATTTGGGGTAACATTTATAATGGGTTGAATTGATGTTTAAATTTTATTCTAATAACCATTAATTATTTGTCACGTTTTATTCCAAAAATATTCATTTTCAAATTATGATATCACTTATCTATTTGACATCACATTTCGTTTGCAGCATCTATTTGGTTAATTTTTAATTTTTTTTTAAATAATTATATTTGGTTAATTTTTATTTAAAAAATAATAATTATATTTTCAAAGCAAGTGAACTGAAGTGAAGTGATGTATCACTTTTTTATTCAGCATTAGTTTTTTTCTCAGTTTATTTATCCATTAATAGTTATAACATTTATAATATATACAAATTTATTATTTAAAATATTTATTTTATTTTATTTTAACTTTTAAATTTATTATTTAAAATATAATATTTTATATGAAAAAAATAAATGAGTTGTAAAGTTTTAATACATTTTATAAATAAAGCATAATATTAAAATCTTATTCCATGGATGATTTAGATTCACCGAGTGCAATTTACAAAAAAAAATATGATCTTTTCACTTTTTAGCATAAGTGTAATATACTTTGATTCATATATTTTATTAATATATTTTTATCTATATATTATATTTTATTAATATATTTTTATCTATATATTATATTTTATTAATATATTTTTATTAATGTATTTTATTTTATTTTGTATCTTTATGAAGAATTTTTGGCGAAAATCACATAGAAAAACTTATGTCGACGCGTTTCGAACCTTCCAGTGCAGTTCATCATCAGGACAAGTTGAATGAACAGATCTCATTTAGCACATTAAATAGACAGGGCAGAGAATCCATGACTCAACGGCTAAAAAATAACAGCTAGAAAATGATAACGGTTAGTTTGACCGAGATAAATGGAAATTAATAATAATAATAATATTATTATTAAAAATATTTTCTTTTAAAATAAAATTGATAATAAGCAAATCAAAATTAATAATTTTAAATATGTTGAAAAATTAAAATGAATTAAATTATATAAAATGAATCACTTTTTAAAATTTTAATAGTTAGTTATACATAACAAACCTATTATTATTATTATTATTATTATTATTATTTTCTTTTAAAATTAAAATTACTAATAAGAAAATCAATAAATTCAAATATGTTGAAAAAATAAAATGAATTAAATTAAAATTACTTAAAAAAAAAAAAAAATTATAGTTAGTTATAAACGTCAAACATGGTGTAAAAAAATAAAAATAAAATAAAATAAATAAAAAATAAAAATATTTCAAATTAATTTTATTAAAAAGGACAATAAAATAAAATAAAATGATTACAGTAATACCAATTCATTTAAGGAACCAAAAGTATATTAGTTTTAAATTAAATTTAGATTAATTTTAAAATTAATTTTTATAAATTAAAATAAAATTAATACGTAAAGAAAATACATAATTATAAATAAAACTAAATATATTAAGAACCATTAATAGTTTAAATAAATTAACTAATATGAAATTAATTTTAGTGAATAAATTATAATTAAATCAAAATTGAAACAAAAAGCTAAAATAATAATAATAATAATAATAATAAATAAATATAATAATAATAAATAGTAATAATAATAATAATAAACAAATAAATTGATAGAAATTGCAAACAATAAAAACAAATACTAAGGGAGAGAAAGAAGGCAAACAATTAGGAGGAGAGGGCTGGGACCCAGCAACTACTAATCTTCCAGCCATCCTCTCTATTCAGATTGATCGGCCTTTTTTCAATCTCAAGGGCTTCCCTAAATTTCCGGTGATGGAATTGAGACACTCTAGCAATCACACTAGCTTCCTTGATGCAGACATGATGATTGGTTTTCTCTACATGTTCTGCTAACGCGGAAGATTTAGTTCTCATATGCTTTAGGTCAGCCGCGTGCTCACTAATCCTTTGATTAATGGAGCGACCAGTCTCACCAATATAGGGGGTCCCACAAGAGCAAGGAATAATATAAACCCCTTTCATGTCTTTGGGGTCGATGGGATCCTTTACAGATCTTAGGGAATTACGAATGGTGTTAAGAGGTCTAAACGTTGCAGGGATATTATGCCTCCTAAGAACCCTCGCAATCTTATCTGTGGTCCCATGAACATACGGAAGATGGACTCCAGGAATTCTCTCTTTAGGCTCCTTCCTGGTACACGAGTTCTTAGCTACTTTGAGGAAAGCCTTTTGTCAGAAATCCTTAAGGCACGAGTTGCAAGGGTGTTGAGAACCCCCAACTTCTGGGCCGGGAAATGATGGGAACTAGCATGAAGATACTGCTCCGTATGATGGGAACTAGCATGAAGATACTGCTCCGTATGAGTTTTTCGCAAGAAAACTCATACGGAGCAGTATCTTCATGCTAGTTCCCATCATTTCTTGGCCCAGAAGTTGGGGGTTCTCAACACCCTTGCAACTCGTGCCTTAAGGATTTCTGACAAAAATAGCTTCGATGAGGAAAAATCCCATCTTCTTAATGTCTTTATTGAGAATGGATATAGCAGATACTTGGGACAAAAGGCTTTCCTCAAAGCAGCTAAGAACTCATGTACCAGGAAGGAGCCTAAAGAGAGAATTCCTGGAGTCCATCTTCCGTATGTTCATGGGACCACAGATAAGATTGCGAGGGTTCTTAGGAGGCATAATATCCCCGCAACGTTTAGACCTCTTAACACCATTCTTAATTCCCTAAGATCTGTAAAGGATCCCATCGACCCCAAAGACATGAAAGGGGTTTATATTATTCCTTGCTCTTGTGGGACCCCCTATATTGGTGAGACTGGTCGCTCCATTAATCAAAGGATTAGTGAGCACGCGGCTGACCTAAAGCATATGAGAACTAAATCTTCCGCGTTAGCAGAACATGTAGAGAAAACTAATCATCATGTCTGCATCGAGGAAGCTAGTGTGATTGCTAGAGCGTCTCAATTCCATCACCGGAAATTTAGGGAAGCCCTTGAGATTGAAAAAAGGCCGATCAATCTGAATAGAGAGGATGGCTGGAAGATTAGTAGTTGTTGGGTCCCAGCCCTCTCCTCCTAATTGTTTGCCTTCTTTCTCTCCCTTAGTATTTGTTTTTATTGTTTGCAATTTCTATCAATTTATTTGTTTATTTTTATTATTATTATTATTACTATTTATTATTATTATATTTATTTATTTATTTATTATTATTTTATTTTTTTAACTTTGTGTTTCAATTTTGATTTAATTATAATTTATTCACTAAAATTAATTTCATATTAGTTAATTTATTTAAACTATTAATGGTTCTTAATATATTTAGTTTTATTTATAATTATGTATTTTCTTTACGTATTAATTTTATTTTAATTTATAAAAATTAATTTTAAAATTAATCTAAATTTAATTTAAAACTAATATACTTTTGGTTCCTTAAATGAATTGGTATTATTGTAATAATTTTATTTTATTTTATGGTCCTTTTTAATAAAATTAATTTGAAATTTTTTTATTTTTTTTTTTAATTTATTTATTTATTTTTATTTTTTTACACCATGTTTGACGTTTATAACTAACTATAATTTTTTTTTTAAGTAATTTTAATTTAATTCATTTTATTTTTTCAACATATTTGAATTTATTGATTTTCTTATTAGTAATTTTAATTTTAAAAGAAAATAATAATAATAATAATAATAATAGGTTTGTTATGTATAACTAACTATTAAAATTTTAAAAAGTGATTCATTTTATATAATTTAATTCATTTTAATTTTTTCAACATATTTAAAATTATTAATTTTGATTTGCTTATTATCAATTTTATTTTAAAAGAAAATATTTTTTATAATAATAATATTATTATTATTAATTTCCATTTATCTCGGTCAAACTAACCGTTATCATTTTCTAGCTGTTATTTTTTAGCCGTTGAGTCATGGATTCTCTCCCTGTCTATTTAATGTGCTAAATGAGATCTGCTCATTCAACTTGTCCTAATGATGAACCGCACTGGAAGGTTCGAAATGCGTCGACATAAGTTTTTCTATGTGATTTTCACCGAAGATTCTTCATAAAAATTGATATGGATCAGTTCAATAATTTTGTATCTTTTTCAACATTGTTTAATTATTTTATGTTTTGGAGATTTTGGTTTGAATTTGAGGAAATAAAATTTGTTAAGTTTTTGTTATTTAAAATAAGTTTTTGAATGCATCAATTACTAGGGTATAAATTTGATGGTTAAGTAAATTCTTGGTCATGGGTTTCCTTTTAAAAATCTCCTTCACATGGCTTTTGATTTTTATTTTTACCCATCATTTAAATATCATGTATTATTTGTTTTTGTTAGTAAGCTCAATAGTAGGGACTTACCTTCCATGGAATATTCTAGAATATTCATAGTAGTATACACAAATCAATGGTTGAGATTTATCGCAAAAGTAGTTATGCTCTTTCAACCATTCTAATAAAATTGATTAATTAAAAAAATATGGCATATGAAGTGAGTTGTGAATTTTTGGACATGTGGTATTGATAAGGAATGGCATTGTCCAATGGGATTGTAACAAAACCTATTTATAGATTAAGATTCTCCAATGTAAAGTGCAGGTAAATCTCCATGATTAAGAATGTTATTCCATATTTTTTTAAATGTATGTATGTTTAACTTATATATTAATTATTTTTATAAATAATAATAATATTTCAAATAATGATAATTTGTTTAGTTTTTATTATTTTTTACTTCTAGCAACATGAGATGCATATGAAGTAATTGTTTTGATTCTTATGATGGATTGATGCAAATATGCTTTTACCATCCATCTCTCTCTCTCTCTCTCTCTCTCTCTCTCTCTCTCTCTCTCTCTCTCTCTTCCTTCCTCCCTCTCTCTTGCATGATCTCTCTCTCATCTTCACCCCCCCACTCTCTCCCAACTCATCTCTATCTCATGCTCCTTCCCCTTCAATTTATCTCCCCATCTGCTTCCTCTTCTTGTCTCTTTATCCCCCCACCTCTCCCTCCTTCACTCTATCCTTTTCTCTCAATCCTTCCATCCCTCTCTCCCTCCTCTCTTCTACATGGTCTCGATATCTTTCCCTCCCCACCCTTTCTTTCGGTCTCACCTTCTTCTGCTCTCTCTCGCTCTCTCTATCTCTCATGCCCTATCTCTCAAACCATCCCTATTTCCCCATATCTCTCTCTCCCTCTCTCTTAAAAGTCCCTATTTTCCTATCACTCCCTCTCTCCCCCTTCTCCATGTCCATATTTTTCTCACAAACTCTCATGCTCTTCCCTTATCTCTCTCTCCCCTCCCTCTCTCTCCCCCCCTCATTCTCTCACTCCCTCCCTTGTGCTCTCCCTCAAACCCTCCCTATTTCCCCCCTCTCTTTCTACCCCCACCTCTCTCTCTCTCTCTCATGCCCTCTCTCTCTCTCCATCGTTGTTTCCCTCCCTTCCTCTCTCGCCCTCCCTATCTCCTTCCCTCTTTCTTTCTCTCTCTCCCTCTCCTACTTGCTCTCTCTCCCTTCTCCCTCCCTCTCACCCTTGCCCTCTCTCTCTCTCTCTCACTCACTCTCAACCCCCCTTACCCTCTCTCTCTCTCACGTGCCCTCTCTCTCTCTCTCTCTCTCACACACACACACTCCCCCACCTTTAGCTCTCTATCCCTATCTCTCTTTCCCTCCTACTCTCTATCTCTCTCCCCCCAACCTTATACTCACTTTATCTCTCCCCCTCTCACTCTAAACCTCCCTCTCTCTTCCCCTCTCACTCTCTCCCCTATTCCCCTCTCCCTCTCTCTTTCTCTCTCCCCCCCACCTTTCTCTCCCTTACTCTCCCTCTCTCTCGCTCTCTATCTCTCTCTCAAATTAAATCTATCTCTCCCTCTCCCCCCACTTAACTCTCACTCACACACATTCCCTCACCCCCACTCTCTCATTCCTTTTCCCTCCCTCTCTCTCCCTCTTTCTCTCTCCCCCTTCCCTCCCTCCTCCTCCATCTCTCCCTCCCTCTCCTCCTTTCATGAACTACCTCCCTCCCTCCTGCACTCTCTCCCTATCTCCTCCTTTCTCCCTCCCTCCTTCCTGCACTCTCTCCCTAACTCCTTCTTTCTCCCTCCCTCCCTCCTTCCCTTTCCCACCCTCTCTTCCTCTCTCTCTCTCACCCTCCCTCCCTCTTTTCCACACTCTCTCTATATCTCTCCCTCCTACCCTTCCTCCTTCCTCCCACTACTCTTTCTATCTCCTCCCTCTGTTTCCCACCCTCTCTTCCTCTCTCTCTCTCTCTCTCCCTCCCTCTCCCTCTTTCTCTCACTCTCTCTCCCCCTCCCTCCATATTTTCCACACTCTCTCTATCTCTCTCCCTCCAACCCTTCCTCCTTCCTCCCACTACTATCTCTCTCCCTCCTTCCTTGCCTCCCTCCCTCCTCTGTCTCTCTCTCCCACTACCCCCTCTCCCTCCCTTCCTCTTTTTCTCTCTCCCCTTATCTCTATTTCTCTCCCTCCTCCTCCCTCTCTCCCTCCTTCCTCGCCTCCCTCCCTCCTTCCTCGCCTCCCTCCCTCCTTTGTCTCTCTCTCCCACTACCCCCTCTCCCTCCCTTCCTCTTTTTCTCTCTCCCCCTATCTCTATGTCTCTCCCTCCTCCTCCCTCTCTCCCACCCACCATTCTTCCCTCTCCCTCTCTCTCCATCCCTACCCCCTCCCTCTATCTCCCTATCTATCTCTTTCTATCCATCCCTCCTTTATATGTCTCTCTACACCCTCACTCCCTCTCTCCTCTCCTTCCCACTCTCTCCCCCTCTCTCCTTCTCTCTCCTTACCCCCTCCCCTTACATGTTAAAAAATTTGTATCAATAAAGCAAACAAACATACAAGAGAAACAATATAAATATAAACATATATTAAAAACTACAATTCAGATATATATATATATATATATATATATATATATATATATATATATATATATATATATATATATATATATATAGATATATATATAGATATAGATATAGATATAGATATAGATATATATATATATATATATATATATATATATATATATATATATATATATATATATATAAACATTTAATTCATTGTCATTTAAAATCAATTTATTTAAATTAATAATAAAAAACTTACAATATCAAATACATATTAAATTAGAATAACAATAAATTATAATTAAAAAAAAAAAAAACATATTCCAAAAACAAACTAAAAAAACTTTAATTTTTTTATAATGGAATAAAATAATTACTAACATTGAATATATATATATATATATATATTCACAATAAAAGATATTTATTTGAAAATCAAGATTCAGAAACAAAGTTGAGACTCGGTGAAAAAATAAATAATCTAACCAACAATTTAATGTTAAAAAATTAAATTAAGCAAATGATGAATGTAACAAAAGTTATGTCAAGTAGATGCATCACCTCGTATTTTAAAACATTACTTAATTGAAACCGGGTCTAGCCAATGTCTAATTGCTACTGAAACCAAATTAATAAGAAAGTGTGAGATCTATCTAGCCAATCATGAAAGGTTAAACTACTGCAATAATCCTAAACCATATATTTTGCAGATATAAATGTATACCAAACATTGAGATTAGCATAACTTATTACAAGCATTATCCACATAAATGAGGGTTTACACATAAACGATTGTTTGTAGCAGCAATAAAGTAGGAATCATAAAAGGATAAACATTATGCCTTAGAGAGATTGTAAATATACATAGTGCAGGAACTGTAGAGAGTTTCATGCCAGTAAGAAACTGTGGAGGAGGGCGGCTATTGGCAGCACCATGGAGAATTGAAAGGACGACGCTCTAAATAAACCCCGAGCCAAATCCATGGAAAGAGAAGGGAGAAGGCGAGAGACATTTTCTTTTGAAATTACACACAAAATGAGAGGAATATTAATGATGAAGGAGATGTGGTCGATAAAATGATACCGGGTTCGACTTATATAACATAACATGCAACAGAAATGGAGAGGCAGTCTTTCAAATTCACTGCTCAATTTGATTTTATTTTATTTTAGAAACTCATGAAACAGATGGGTATGAAACAAAAAATAAAAATCTTGGAAACACGAGACAGAAGCATACATACTTGGAAGCATGAGACAGAAGCATACATACGAGACAGAAGCATGATTGGTTTCGGCAGCAACTCAATTTCATCCAGTAGAGGTGTGCGAGATCATAGTAGAGGTCCAATGCCATTTCCTCTTAAGGCCACCCTCCTCCTCTAGGCCAAACTCAGACATAGGACTAACCTCCTCCTCTATCAAATATGGACTCAGGATTCGAGATAAACTCAGACCCAGTCTTAGATGTGTGGAGCACTTCCAACACAACACAAAACAATGGTTTGACAACCGTGTCAAAGTGGAGATACAATATAAAGAGTTGTTCCCACAAATCACTTTTATTTATTTTCTATCCATCAACTATCTTTATAAATTGCTTTTCTTTCTTTTTCTAACTTTTCTTGCTTTTCTCTCCATCAGCTATCTTTATAAATTGCTTTTCTAACCGTTATAAATTTCTTTTCTTTCTTTTTCTAACTTTTCTTACTTTTCTCTCCAACGGCTATCCTTAAAAATTGCTTTTCTTGCTTTTCTAACGTTTCAATTTTTGGTGTGTGTTGAGCCTGGAGGATTCGAAGCTAGAGTTGAGATGGTTTAACTTGGTTGAGAAAAGGACATTTGAGCTTCATCATGTTTTCTTCGTGGATGATGTTTTTCCCCAGACGTGTTTCGCTTTGAATTTCAGCTCATTTGAGAGTTGTCACATAGACATTCTCTATATGTTTAACATTACAAAGATTTTCTAATAATACCGTTACATTCCAAACTGCTTCATTACTAGTACCCGATTAGGAAATCATCAACGGAATTGTTCTCACTTACTGTAGTTATATTTAGAGGTTACTACTCTTGAAATTGTGGTTAGTTTTGTTAATGATTCGATCCAAAATTGATTTGATTAGGATGCCTTTTTTAAAATGCAAATGGTTTGTTAATTTTAAATTATGTTGTACTACATGTACATATTTTTGTATATAATAGAATTGTTTCAAAATGTGAGGTTCTGTAACATCAGCAGTACAGATGCATCATTTTCGCAGTAGTTGGTGGACAGAGATGTCAGATATTAGCAACACAGAAAGAGATGTTACATAACAGAGTGATGCATCTGCAGGTTGCATTACTAGAGCACAATCCTTGCTAAGAGGGAGTGTTGATTTATGGTAGCATCAGATGTGATCAAAGTCTCAAAATTTTCAGGGAGGCTTAGATGCATGCATTCTCTAATACCCAGAAATCATTTTGGGAAATTCCAACTGGAGATAGTTTTATTAAAATAATTAATTATTTTTAATGGGACACTACGTCTAAACTTAGGAAATTAAAATAATTAATGGGTATTAATATAAACTATGGATGTAACTTCTAAAAGAAGATAAGGATCAAGCCAAAGATTATCTAATCCATTGATTAGAAGTTAATTTGGGTCATTGGTTGTCCAACAGAAAGATATAAGAAGAGGCTTGAGGGGCACTTAGAGAACACACAGAGGGGAGATTAGAAGTTCGATTTTCTAAAGCAGAGCAACTGTCGGAAAGATTTTCTATAGTGATATTTTTCAGTGAGGGACAGGGATAGTATTCATTGAGGATTTCTTCCTGGGCTGGATAGTACAAGGCAAAGAGGACAGATTGATGTCTAGAGAGAGGTTGACGATGGTCCACGCAGTGCTGATGCAGTGGTAGCACAGAGCCTAAAGGGAGATAGAATTCCTGTTGAGGAAATCGAGTTTCAGAAGCCGGGATATATGGTGTGAGACCGAGAGGCTGTAAATCAAAGTTTCTGGTGAGCAAAGGATTTGAAGGAGGAGGAGCGCAGTCCCTAGTAGAGGTGATGTAGAGACTTCATGGGGTTGATGTAGTTATGTGCAGAAGCTGACACAGAAGGGACGCAGAGCCTCTGTTCCAACAAGATCGGAGTTAGATTCTTCCAATGACAGGGTGAGAGCATCTCACTACTTATTTTTTCCAGTTCCTCTCTATATAAGATAGCATATTGAGCATGTAACGAATTGTACTCATAATTTCTACTGCATAATAATAAAACCCTCAAAGTTGCTGCAGTGGTTTTCCCGCATTAAGTTTTTCCGAGGACATTTGTCCAAAAATAATTGTGTAGATGTGTTCTATCTCTTTCCTGTTTAGTTTCTTGTTTCCACTTACAATTTAAATGGTGTATACTGTAGTGTATTGGTTTTGATATTTATTATGGGAAACAGTAAGTAACTTGATTCAGAAATTAACAAGTATGAGAAACTTAATAAGTTAGTGCAGTAAAAATTTTGGCATCCAAATTTTCACATTCATGAGGAGTGACTTGATGGATGCGATAGAGACGAGACACCTTGGAGTTGGATGGTGCTTGCAGCGATGGAGGTGCCTTGTTGGGAGAACTTAGGCATGGGTTGAGTTTATGAGACTTAGTCATTTTTTATGGACATGGAGATTGTTGGTCTATGACCATGGGCAACACATGGACGACACAATGAGGAGACTTCAAAAGATTAGTCAACTCCCTGTGATTAGTATTCTAATTATCTTCAAATTATTCAATAATATCTTTAGGTTCTAGTCCCTTTAGAGACTTTCTAAATATTTTATCATTGTGGTATTCAAGTCAAATTTTTCAATACCAACCTCCATAGGAGAAATTATCTTTTTCAATGAAGGAACCATTAAAATGTTGGAAGTAGGTGATTTTTTACCCTGAATTTTTATTGAAAGGAAATGAGCAATATTTAGCTATATGACTTAGTTAATGGCATCTAAACATATTAAGGGGACACCATGACAGTCAATATCAAAATTAACAATAGGTGAGCCCTTCTAAATCACCATTCCCAATACTAATCCATCTCCAAAATCAATTCCAACCATAATCTGAGTGACTGTCGTAATGTTAGTCTTAATAAAATTCATGTTTTCCTCCAAATAATGACCTAAAGAGTTTCCTATCTCTGTAAATACTCTGGAAAACCAATATTTGATATGTAAGCTAGGTAGATTTCACCATCAATGAATGTCATCAATTGTTTCAAATTGTGCATTGAAGGAGAGAGGCTGACTTTTTAAACTGAGAAGCATCTATTTCCATAACGAAAAAGAAGACAATACATTTTCTACATTCCCCCATTGAAAGAATGGTGAAGGACAACCATCGTCTTGCAAGAAAAAATCTATTTTGGAACCTAGCCTAATAATGTTCCCAAACCTTACCACTTAAGGACTTAATGTTGGCTTCATTAAAAAATCATTTGAAGATGCATCCTGCTATTATATGTTATATTATGTTAATAACCATATTGAGCTTAATATCACTGCAAGGACTAACCTTGCATAAGTACCTTTTAGTTTTATGCATTTTCTTGTCTTCTTCTTAATATTTGGGCCTCATAAGTCCTCAACAATGTGTTCAATTACAAGAATATGTTGATATATTTCATGAGCTAAGTCCTTCGATCCATACTTCATCACATATGGAGGGGACACATAGGGAGATAAGTCAAATGTTGAGGCCTAAATATTAATGAGGGTTGCTACTTGGAATCCAATTCCCTTAACCGAATCATTTCTCAACCCTTCTTAGGAACCTTAGCCTTTTGCTTGGAATCCCCTAGGCTTACAAGGATGGATTGAGTGTTTCCTTGATCCAAAACAACCTCCTTTAATGTAGACAATGTTTTCACAATAATATTACTAGGTGATCTCTCCTTATACTACCCATTCAATGGAGGATATGGATGAAAATATAGACAAACATTTCCTACATAGCCTTATGTTTTCATTATGACAAACACCCTCCAAAATTTGGTCTAACTTGAATTTTGGAGCCTACTGTGGATCTTGTGATCATTCGTTCCATAATCACTTTATGGTCGGTTGATAAGTGTCAAAGTCACTTGCTCACACATGCTTAGTGTACAACAAGTTCATGAGCGCACTCTTTTATGCAAGCTTGAATAGGAAAAGCACAAGTCCATCAAGGCAGTGCCTATGCAAATGTTCCACCTATGTCGACAGTTAGTGCACACTTTCATCAACAGTCCCTCACTTTTTCTTGCGATTGTTCTTCTATTTAGTGAGTTTGTGCAACTATCACTTTTGCACACCTTCAATTTCATAAGTGTTTTCATGTTTAATACTGTCACTTTTTCTTCTTTTCACTGTAATAAGTGTCTTTTTCATGCTATCTTTGTTCAAGGATGTATTTTTTTCAATGTCATTCGCATTTTACAAGTGTCATTTGCACTTTCCTCTTACTGTCGCATATGTCATATTTTGGGATGGCAAGTGTCACATATCACACAAATGTAGTTTTAGTTTGTTCAAGGGGTAATATTGGTGCTAATGAGTCATGCTTATCATCTAGACATGTATCGCACTCATTCCCAAAGTTTAAAGCATCGTTGCACAAGTGTCGTCACTGTCGTCGCAAGGTGTACCTCTAGTGTCGCACTTGGGGAAGTCATCGTCATCGCATTGGGGGAGATTATATTGTTCATGTATTCTAAGTGATCAGTGTTGTATTGTCAATTATTCTAAGTGTGTGATCATGCTCGGATTTTGTCCTTTTCCACTTTGGCCTTAATGATCCCACACTTAGCCAAATCTAGAAAACTTCCCGACCAAGCAACCTAGCCTCACTTAGCCTTCCTAAACTACGCATTGTGTAGTCTTAGCCCTCAAGCTTAGACTTTACCTCTTAGCACTACGCAATGCAGAGTCCATGCCTTCCAGAATTGCATGTTGTGTAGTATTAATGCTCAGTCCCAATCCTTGAGCTCCAGAATTGCAAAGTCTCTACCTTCAATTGGCTTGCTCTGTGCACTGCACAGTCTCATGAATAAGCCTTAGAATTGACCCCTTGAACTGAGAAAATTGTACAAGCCCTTGGCCTTTGTCCCTCTAGAACTATGCAGTGGGAAACCTCAAGCCTCGAGCCTTCAACCTGGCCCCTTGAGCCCCTCTATTGTCCAGTTGTTTTTCCCTGGCCTACCTAAACTGCACACTACGCAGTCTCAAGGCTCATTCTTGGCCCCTGACCTCCTGAGCTGCACAATCCTTGAGCTAGTCTTGCAGTCTGACACCTGGTTCTAGCTCAATTGATGGTTGTCATGAAGCATGTTAGACTAGGGGTTTATTGGATTGATGGTGTCTCATCATGAGTGGATTTCAATTGCAGGTATCATTTCATGTCATGACAGGATAATGATGAAGGATATGAAGAAGGAGACCCTACTAGAAGACACCTTTATAGATGCAAAGACAATTTGATCAATCAAGCTAAGAAAAAGGGACACCATATTGTGACAACAGCTAGAAATCAAGACCACATTGAAGACTCCCTAATTTCAAGCCATATGAAGGAGGAAGAAGAAGAGAATGCACCATCTCTCAAGAAGAATCAAAGATAGCAGAAACAAGAATGGATTGACATTGTCATGTCATCATGCAGTCTTTGTCATCAATGTCTTGTCACATCTTATCAAAGTGTCATGTCATCACTTACCACATCATTTGTGGATTATGTAATTTTAATGTAAAGTGGAAGTCCAAGAGCCATGTATAGAATGTGAAAAGTCATGAAGGAGTTGAAAGGTCATAGAGAAGTCAAACAGTAATGAGGGTAGTCCAAGAGTCACAAGGGAGGTGAATAGTCACACAATTTATTATATATACACCCTCATAGATCATGCAAAGGACTTTTCACCTTGGCTCCTCCTACTAGGTATTAGAGAGGAAGATAGTTCTTTTGGAGGAGCAAGTGGTTGCTTTAATGCTCCACTATTGGAGCTAGTGCCGTTCACTTACTGATGTATCTTAGAAATTTTTCTTAATTTCGAAGCTCATTAAGCTATCACACTTTCATGCATACGTCGTAAATATTGTAAGACTATTCTTTGAATGTTTGTGATGTATGTTGTTTTCATTTGTACTAAGGAAAATGAACTATTTCGGTGGATTTGGTACTTATCTTGTTGAAGGTGTGTTGTATGTGTTTTAACAATCATTGCTTCTATGTGAACTATTTCGTTGTTTGATCAACAATTCATTCATATGTATATGCTTGGGTGTCTTTACTAGATTATTATTATTACCCCTCCTTCAAAGCCTCACTTTTTCCTCCCTTTCAGTGAAAGAACCTCGATACATTTTGTAGCTGAACATTTCACAATGCATTCCCACTTGTTCATCTGAAAGTACCAGTCCATTACTCTCTTATGCTGACCATTGTAGCCAAGGAAATCCTCTACAAACATATGGTAGTCGGGCCTTATTTCTGGAATAGCTCCCACACCAAATGGTGCAAAGTATAATTGGGACTTTTCATCTGGGATACCCTCTTGGTTGACGGATTTCTAGCCCCGTCAATACCTTCATCATAGACATAGTCTTTAAAGGTGGGAGAGTAAGAGGAAGTTTTTCCTAATCATAATGATGGGTCTTAGTTAATTTTATATGTTTATCAAAGCTATATCTTATGTTGAAAGAGGGGCAGGTTTACTCTTCAAGCCTAGGCTCAAGATCCTCCACCAACGTCTTAGGCTTTTCATCCAATAACACTTCTTCCAACTCATATAATGCCTGGTAACCTTTAATAACCAAATTATGTGACCCTAACATGTAGTAATTATCAATCTTCGAATAGAATCTTCATATATTAACCTAGTTTTTGAGTGGTCCCTCTAACAAGCCCCATTGTAAGATGAGGTCATATTTGAAAGAGGGTTTTAGGTTGTGTCCTATCTTAACTACATTATTATTGGAACCATCATTTAGAAAGTCAACAAATATCTCATCCTTGTGCATCACATTATTTGAACAATCAAACTCCTCCTCATAGTTATCCATGTTATGGAAAGGCTTACTTCCAAACTTGCAAACTCATGATTTCACCAACTATGGGATTCCTACTAATCTGGTCACTATTACATAATGCTTGAACCACTTTTCAGTCTACGACATCATGTTCTCAAAATGGTGGGTATTTATATATCCATGCCTTGGAAATTATGAATGAAATAGTGTATTCATATAATCTTAGGTTTGGTATTGTTGCAATAAAAATTCTAAGAATTTACATTTGTCACTAAAAGAATAAGTTCTTAGAAACTATTGGTCAAATTCCAACCCATGGTATGAACAAACTTTGCCCTAGAATCCTGTAGTTTTGAGATTTATTTCTTCTAAAAGTTTACAATAAGTTTTATCTTAATCTCTTGAGCCATATTTCATTAATTAGAGTTTATCATTAGTATTCTAGTTTTCATTATAAGTGTATTTGAAAATAATTTTAGAGTTCCCAAAGCCACTCCCAACTTTCATGCATCGTTTCTATCTAAAATGGAATGGTGGCACGCAATGCTACTATTACTTGGTTGGCATGCCACCTTCATGATATTTCACCATTATTGCAATTCTAAGAATAATATAACATAACATTGGCATTTTTGTTCTCAAGAGAGTCAAAGAATTTATAGGATTGTTAGGATATGTGTCATATTATATAGGATCTAGTAGATAAACTCAATCATGAATTTTAAATTTAGAAAGCTCCTCCTTTTAATATTACTCAAAGCCTCTTGTGATTACAATTGTTTATATAAATATAAATAGACATTTAGAATATTTAATAACTTATAATTGAGCTTACAAATGGTCTTGGAGAATGTAACACACCCCCTTGTCTAACTAGAGGTGGTTACTATGGTAACCTGACCCTAAAAGTGTAGTTATGAGAATGGGGTAAAAAAATGATTAAATATAAGAGAACTATGATGCAAGTTATACTTTCTTTCCTCAATGCAACATCGTGTCTTTACGGGTTTGAGTATGGGTATTATCCATAAAACCTGGGACTTTTACCATTTATCCTCATCCATGTTGACCAAAGACAGATTCTAATTACATAACTACAAATCATAATCAATGTTGAAAAAGATGTCTCTAAAACAAATATCCATAAAAGGAATAGTACCATATATGCTCTGTTGAGCATTCCATTTGTATTTGATATTATGAATATGGTTCTGACTTTGTAACTAGTCATTCAGAGCACTATAGAAAACTTGGTCTATGAGATTAACTTGACACATTCACTTTTCTCATTGTAGTCTATCAGAATTGTCAGAAAAGTTATTTAACGGACTTTTTATTTTTATCTTATTATATTCCAAAATAACAATGAGCATAGATGGGTTTTTTCACATTTATTTAAAAAACCTACATTAATATAGCAATCTGGTAAAATATATCATGTTCTTTAACCAACTCTATAGAGGTTTTGCCCATTGGAATAACTTGGGGTTTTAAGACTACAAGTTTGGTGGTATTTATGGGGAAATACATACTATACCTCTTGTTGATCTATAGATGGTGGACCTATGGCCTATTCATCTCATCAACATGGATGCTTACTACAAAATAAATCATAATGTTTATGCAATTTTCAACAAACTGAGTTTAGGTTTCTTGTGCTCTATTTAGATTGGTTTCAAAGTTGGTGTGTTTGTTTGTAATGTTGAGATCATGTCCAGTAGAAAATTCAATTGCACTCTTTCCCTATAGCTTTGTGCTCAATACAACCAAGCTCAAAAAATAATCAACAACACTTTGTTATACCAGCAAAATAGCATACTCTAACTTTTAAATATGCAACTTGGCCCTCTATAGTTTTTTTTTATGCCAAGAAAAAGGCAAGCCAGGACTGATTTCTTACTACTCATGCTATCTACATAAAAAAAATAGTAAACATATCGCTCCAACAGCAACTAATCACTCTCAGAGTCTTGCGGATGAATTACTTCATTGTGGGATGGTAATATCTGGCTAAAATGGAACTAAGAGATGGTTGTAGAAGGCATACCCTTTTCTCTACAAAGAAGATACAATATAACTAACTATTGTAACTATAGCCCAATTCCTCCAACAAGATTTTTTATTTGGTGTTGTTGGTAGATGTCAAAGCCCATGGGTTTGTACTAGTCAAAGGGGTTGACAACACCACTACACAGTCCTCTCACATACATGATTAAGCGATGAACCATTCAATGCTTAGAAAACACATATGAGTCTATACCCAGATGTAAAAGGTTGTAGTCTAGGTCTACATTGAAAGAATCACCAGTAAATAAATGAAACATTGTAATTACTACACATCAAGGCAATCCAAAATGGATTTGGAATTAGGATTGTTGTCATTTTTGTGATTCAGTGATCATTAGAATTAACAAACATGAGAGATGCCATCGATGAACTGAAACAAGCATACAGAAATTGAATCACAGTAATGGGTGTTGTGAGAATTAATTAATTAACTGAGAACTAAGCATGCAAACAAAGAACCCTAAAAATGTAGCAATTGCATAGCAAAACACAATCACAGGATCAACCATAAAACGAATATCTATGTTGGAAACTCAAATGGGAAACCGGCATAGAATGGTTTTTTTCAACCTTCTTTTTCTCAGCAATATCAGAATTGAAAAGTGTTCTCCACAAAATATTTTTCTTATTAGTTGCATCTATCGTTTTATAATACCATCGGTTATATTAGAAATTGATGGTAAATATGAATTACTAGTGAAATATCATTTCCATGTAATCTAGTCAATAAATTATGAGACTATCGATGGTTCCCATTTCTTGATCTCCCTTTGAAGGCCCTACAAGAAGAACCATTATCCACTTTCCACAATTATGAGAAGATTACACAAGGGGAAACATGAATATAGGAAATATGCATTGTTCCCAACACTCCATACTATATTGCATACATAGGACCATACACAACATATTATGAACGTGTGTTATATGAGCATGGCATACATAAAATCATAAAACCAATAATAGCATTTCAACATATGTAAGTAGTTGCAACACACTATATGTTCAACATACGAATAGAAACAACAATTCCCTATATAATTAACATGAGAGAAACACTTACCTCAAATGAATATAGGCAACTAAGTCAGGGGTAGTAACTCGCCTTCCAACCATAGATAAGTTGCAATCAGAACTCTTGTGCAGTTGTAACCCCCAAGCCAGATTTTAGGGCTTGAGAGGACTGCTCTAGGGACCAAAACGATTATAAAAATTGGACTAGGAATCCCAAAAATGTTACACAACAATATCGTGCCCTTCTCTGCTTGCAGAGATCTCTTCAATATCCATTTTATGCACTGCCCAAGCGGCCTTAAATGGAAGAATATTCTTAACAGTGTTTGAACCACTTCTTTGCCTATGAGTGTTGCCTTAGGGAGGATATAGGGGCCAGTATTTGAATTAGAACGTATAGATAAGGTTTGATGGATGTGTGATCGGAATCTTCATTCTCTTCCACTCTCCTTCCTTCCCATTTGGCTCTTTATCTTTTGTCATAAGATGTTCAAACTCTACATACTGGTAGTTAATGTCCAATCTTGTCTAAATTATTTGGACCAATAAAAAATGTACCTTCTATCCTTTGTTTCCATATTTATGTGGTGATTGGCCTTGTCATAACTAGTTGGTTTTTTTGCATATGTCATCCAAGTCTTGCAAGTCAATCTTCCCAATACCACTTAACAGTTTCCCCCTTGCTTGTCATTTGTCTTGAGTGGCATATCCTCCTCAACCCTGGAATCATTTTTCAAGTTTGGCTCAACCCATGTGCCTAGATTTTCCTTTCAAAATATTTACAACCTCTTCAAAGGTGAAAATTGATTGGGGCTATCACAAACCCCTTCCCCTTGGGGGAACACCATCCTTGGTGTTTAATGATCATATACAATATAAAAATAATTGCTTAAAATACACAATACAGCTAATATGCAACTTTATATATACATCTCATTTCAGCTTTTACAATTGAATTTATATGCACAGTGGCTCACCGAGTCTCTCGGTACCATTACTTTATAAATTTAGCCATCTACTAATGTCCCTTTTTGCAGTCTTTTGGTGCTTGATGTATTCAATCCAATTTGGAATGTTCCCTTTCTCTAGAGTGTTTCTTGCCTCCAATGTCTATCATTACTATCCTTGTGCTCCTTGTTCCTTTAGCAAACATTTATTGGCTCATTATTTCTAGGCACATCCCCACTGTGCTTTTGATTCCAATCAGTTATGCTTGTGACCATTCAAAACAAATTTAATTCATGGCCTTCCCTTCTATGCTTCCCAGTCCCTCAGGCAATCCGGTCACTCCCCTTTTGTGCAGTCACTCACCTTCCAAGTTTAGGTATCCCCTTCTATACTTATTAGTCCCTCAAGTGACCCATTCCTTAGAAAGGCTTCCTCACATTGGAAGGGTCTCAAAACAAAGGCACATCCCTACCTGAATACTACCATATCGGTCATAACATGCTTATGGAAATCAGTTGGCACCATTGGTGCTAGTGTCCCACAATGGTCGTTTTCCTTAAATCTTTGGCTTTTGTACATTGTTGTTATTCTGCCTTGTGGTTATATTTGTTAATCTAAACTAAGTAATATCATGCCTATTCCTCCATCATAGACACACAAATCTCATGAGACTCGTCATAAGAAAATAAATCATTTTAAATCATATCTTATTAGCAGTTTATTCTTGCAATGAATCTTGGAATTTTACCATAATTCCTATCACAACAAAACCAAGCTAGTTCGTAAACCAAATCATCATAACTTAAAATATCACATTAGGTTAGCTCAAAATCTAAAATATCATAAATAAAATTACTAAAGCATGTTCATGATTTAAAATTCAGAGATTAATAAAGTATTGGTACTTACCTTGATTTTGATTGCTTTCTCTTTTCTCGTACACACACAGGGTAAATTGCCTATCCTAACAAGCACCTAGTGCCTTCTCTTCATTGATCCACCAATGGTGGACACGTGGGATATATATAAGACCATTCGCTACCCCGTGAATATGGGCACTACCACACCAGGTAGTCTTCTATTGATAGGAAACAAGTTTATTCCACACCTCATAGGTCGAGACAGTCCCATATCTACCCATCCTAAAAATAGGCCCAGACATTCCCATTCTTGTTCATCCTAAACCTTTACACAACATATACACATACATTTGTGGCACAATGCAATGTACACATAACATGATTCCACGTACACATAGCACAACCATGCATATAACATGGTACAACGTATACACATTTACACATGTATAACACATGCACATATACACGTGACTCAACACATTATCACATCAAGTCCAGAGACTACACCATCTATATTCATGTGAACCACGTCATACTATTAATCTAGGTTGTCGTTGATGTCAATAGTTAATTGTTGATATAGCAATGACTGGATGGCAAATATTATTGAAGATGCAAGAAGATGACTATAACTCTTGTTTAAGTTGATGAAGTGTCAATCATGCTTCTTGATGACATGTCTATGATAAAAGACTACATAATGACTTATGTGGAACATAAACATGATGACATGCCCTACCTCCAATGATCTTCATGATGACACCACATGATGACAAACCTCCAATATGTTGAAGGAAACAAGGTGATGAAGAAGGCAATCAAGGACATGATGACACCACATGATGATAGACCTCCAATAATGTTGGAGACAAGGTGATGAAGAAGGCAAGAATGATGATGAACCTTCATTAAAGAAGGCAAGGACATAATAATGATGAACCTATGAAGACAAGGACATGACAAGGACAAGATTACTAACAAAGGAATCACCATGAAGAAGCCCTACATTTTATTTCTACACTCATAAAGGACCAGTCACATTAAAAATTATTTTTCACCTCCTTAGAAGCAGAATATCACCATGAGACCTTCACCGTATTAAAGAGCATAATTTTTCCTTTCCAACGAGCTATTACTCAGCCCGAAACTCCAAGCGGTTTGGGAGAAATGAATTTTTGAAGTTAAGTTATTAATTCTGGACATGGATCCGACCTGTGCTAGAGTCCTCATGTCGGCCTACCTATAGAGACATGCCTATTCATTTAGCATGACATAAACCCTATATATTAGGCCTCTGACTTCATTCTTTCACTATAATTTTCGGTCAAGATTTCAAAGAAGATACAAAACAACAAGAAGAGTTCACAACTCGTGAACTAAGAAGGCCGAGGAGGAGAGTTTAGGTTAAATTTATGATTGGGTTATCTTGAAGACCTCGGACCTACAGAAGTGAAAACCTCAAAACCTTACCTGTGAACTCGGATTGGTGATCAGTGTTGGAGACTCGTTGAAATATTGTTGTGAAGGCCTCGGGCTCAAACCTGAGCATATCTATGACAAGAGAACAGATGGACTAGATCAAAACCTCGGACCTAAGGGACAGTCTACTATGGAGTGCTCAAATTAGTTGTAGAGGCTCAGACTGGCAGTGACACTTGTCTATAGCTCGGATTTGTGACAGGTCTTCTTCTGGAGCTTAAACATTGAAGAAGGACACTTAGACAGTCAACCCTCCAGTTCAGAATAGTGTTGTGGAGAAGCTCGAAGGTGCTTAGACCTGTGGTTGTCCTGTGGTGGATTGAAGGCTTAGTTTTAAGCTCGGACAGACCTATTGGAAGCTCATTGAAGCTCACACCTGTGGATAGTTATAGTGGAAGGCTCAGATTTGTGGATAGTGACATGTGAGGGCTCAGACATGTGATTAGTCACCTTGGAGGCTCGGTTTTAGGGCTCAGTGTTATAACCTCACACAGTGATTCAGACTTTGGTTGGCATACATCACTTCGGTCATCAAGGTTTGGGTATCTCTGCCTGGAAGTATATTTCGGACCATCACTGTGGTGCAGAATAATAATTGGTGCAATAACCCACACTGTAGAAGCTCGGTTATTTGACTATGGTGTAAGATCCTTGACTGTGATATGAAATAACTCGCATTAAGGTGCAATTTCAGTGGCTCAACTACATTCAGCATTGGGCATAGTTTTGGAGCTCGGAACAATGTGAAGACCTCACCTCAGACTTCAGTTTTGGACCTGTTAACACTCCAGGAAACTCTCCTAGGTTGTAGCTCGGAGATGCCTGGTAACATATAAATCTTCAATATCATTCTCTGAACTATTGGAATGGATTGGGGTTTGGATCAAGTCAGATGACTGTTTCAACTCTATTTTCACTTAAGACATGCATGAACACCCTCAGCTTGACAAGGATTTTGACCACCAATGCTCAATAGTTTATAGATTCAATGAATAGATGGAGAATCCTGACTGTACCAGCAGATACATACATAAACACATATGAATGGCTAGCTACAGAAAGTAAATGAAGCTTGCAAATCTAATTTATCAATGCAGAGATAAGATGACAGTTATCTGGCATTAGACACAAAAGAAAACATGAATAACCTATTCAAGTGCAAGCTTAGAACAGAGGAGAAGATGGAAATTGAACATGTAACAATAAAAGAAGCTTGTATTACTGGAATGAAGATGAGACGTTGGGAGGAACAGAGTATCCACAGTCTCCAAAAGTTGAACCCCTATCACTTCGAACTTTCAACCATTTATAGGCTTTTTACAATACTCTCGAACTCTCTGAGGCTCGAGATGTCTTAATCTATCCCCTCTATCTTCTAACTACTTGATGCCATAACTAGACAAACATGAGCTTAGAGAGCTTTGTTTCTAACAAACACGGTAATCAAATTCTGGTAATTTCACTGCACTATCAGGTGGTTCGCTCGTGCCAGTGATGTTCCATGATCATTTCTGTTGGTTCAGCTGCATCGTGCTATTGTTTTTTCCCCTTTCGGCCATGCATTCTGTTATTTCAGTTCAACTGTCCGACTGTCAAAAACACTGACAAAGCCAACAAATTTCCTCCCCGGGTGACTGGTGGGAAGTGGGGTACGGGGGCACATTGGATCGGGAGGAATGGGCGGAGGAGATCAATCACCGGAGGCTTGAAGTCATGGCAGGAGCAGAATAAGTCTGAGCCGTCAGATCTTAGATGGGTAGATTGAACGATTATCGGGCGGAGGAGGTGCTTGAAGGATAACGCCCAAGAGTGGTTTACTCAAGCGGAAATGATTTATATTGGGCGGTCATCAGGCGGTAAGTGGTAATGGTTGGAGCCCGCCCATTTCCATTCATCGAGCGCCACGTAGCAGCAGAGGAGAGAGAGGAAACCGCTTTATTGGGTGGGTATCCCTCTCTCTTGTTGCCCGAGCAATATGTGCGATAGCCGTTAGATCTGGCGGAAATGATCTAACGATGGTGATTGGTCGAAGTGGGTGAGCATATAATGTTGGTCGAATGAATTGTGGACCGTCAAATTAGTGGGAAGATCGACGATGGGGGACATGGAGGTATGGGACGACCTCGAGAAATGTGCAAAGGGGCGCATATGGACGGAAAGGTAAGGTTTTCGAGGGCTTTTGCGCATTAGTGCATGTTTTCATGCGCTCTGAAAAATAATAATACATAGGGAGGAAAAAATGGATTAATTCATGTAGGGCGAAGGCGAAAGTGAGTTTTGTTATGATGTGAGGGTTGGGTTAGGACATGAGTGAACATGGATGGGAGTGGATGAGTGAGAAATGTGAGGTGATGGACCGTATGGGAACCTCTCCACGACAGCAGAATAGACCATTTCCCTCCTTTAGTCTTCAAAATAGCGGCACTGCACCTCAGGGCTAGCACTAGCTCCTTCTAGGGATGAAAGCCTCCCTGTGAGGTTTCAAGAACTACAGACTATTGCCTTTCCAATAACAACCAAAACAAACTTATCTCCTGGTGTTCCATTGGGCATGGAGTTTATTTGCATAGAAAAAAAAAACTGAAAAAAACCTATTACAATATTAAGGCCTTAAAGCTTCATATGAAGTAAAGTTTCAAAAACCACCCATTGACTGGGCCATCAAAAACACCTTCCCCCTCCAAATTGTGCAGAATGAAAGTATTATTCATCTGAACTTGAGCAATGACAAATGGTCCCGCCCATAAAACATCAAATTTACCATGGTTGCCCTTCCTTTCCTTCAATGCATCCCATCTGAGAACCTAGTCACCAACTTGAAAACTATCCATTTTTACCTTTCTATCAAAGGTTTCTTTGATCTTCTTCTGATGAATTCTTTACTTCTCAACAAGTTGTTCTCTGATATGTTGTAATTCAACCAAGTTACTCATTCTCCTCGCCATATCATTCTCTTCATCCTGTTCTTCTTGCAAGAAATTGGCCACAGGGAGAATCCGCTGGATAGGAAAAATAGCATCAGCGCCATAAAACAGCTTAAATGGAGAATTTCTTATGGACTTCTTGTTGGTAGCTCTGTCAGCCCACAGTGAAAACTTCAACTTGGAATCCCAACTCTTTTTGTTGTCCTCCAACAGTTTTTTTATTATCCTTACAAGACTCTTGTTAGATGATTCTGCCAGGCCATTGCCTTGAGGATAATATGAGGTAGAATGCACCAATTGAATGCCCATGGATTCACACATGTCCACCAATTCTTCTACCCTGAAAGCTGCTACATTATCAGTGACTAGTTTGGTTGGGCAACCAAATCTAGTGAAAATATTCTCATTCAAGAACTTTATGATAACCTGATGATTAGCATTTTTAGTGGGTATAGCCTCAATCCATTTGGTGAAATAATCAGTGGCTACCAAGATCCATTTGTGCTGGCCACTGGAATGTGGATTGATCTCACCTATGAAGTCCAAGCCCCACTGCTGGAAGGGACCATTGGCGTGTACTGGCTTCAAGGGCAGAGATTTTAGCTGTTGTCTTCCTGCAAACCTCTGACATTTGTCACAAGACTTCACAAAAGAAAACACATCAGAGAATAGAGTAGGCCAATAATACCCAACTCTCAGGATCTTGTGGGTTGTGGTTTTCCAATAATGATGCCCTCCACAGATGCTAGAATGGAACTGGTGCATGACTTCCACAAATTGTCCTTTGTCTAGACATCTCAAGAGGATCCATGATGGGTCTCTCCAATAAAGCAGGTTTTTATTAATGCATAATTTGGCTGATTTGAGCTTAATGGCCCAGGCTTGACTTGAGCTATGCCTTGGAGGGACTTCTAGCTTCTACAAAAAATGAACTACACTGGAATACCATTCACAGGTGGCTAGATTTTCAGCCAAAGACTGATTCTGCTCTTGCTCTTCTGCTGCTTCCTCTGTCCGCTCACCACCTGAATTTGAACCCATGCAATTGATGTCTAACAAACTGCAATTTTCCTTAGCCATAAGCTTAGCCAAGCCCTGGCCTTTGACAAGCTTGGTGGGCTTCACCTCTATGTTGAACTCTATGAATTTTGCAATCCATTTAGCTCTCTTTCCATCAATATCTGGTTGAGTTAGGACATCTTTTACTGAGGCTGAAGGTACATACGCAACCACTTTGGAATGCAGAATATAAATTCTGAATGCCTTTAAAGATTTTATGAGAGCATAAGCTTGTTTTTCAATAAGGTCATACCTTAGTTCAGCATCCCTCAGAGTTTTGCTGAAAAAGGCCATAGGGTGCTCTACACCTTCATCATTTTTCTGCAATAGAACTGTTGCAAGTGTATCATAAGAGGCAAAAGAGAAGATATAAAACTCCCTAGTATAATCTGGACTGATTAGAGTGGGAGCTTCCATGATAGCTTGTTTGATGGCTTCAAAAGAGCTTCTTGCACCATCTGTCCATTTTATTTCTGATCCTTTCTTCAGCATGGAAGTGATGTGCTTCACTAGCTCTGCAAAGTTTGAAATAAACCTCCTAACAAATTCAATCTTACCCAGGAAAGATTGAATGTCCCTTTTTGGCCTTGGGATGGATAATGTCTGAATTGCTTAAACCCTTGCTGGATCGATCTTCACACCTTTAGCAGAAACAATATGTCCCATAAGTTTGCCTTCTTCTAGAGAAAACTGGGACTTATTTGGGTTCACAGAAATTCCAAACCATCTGCACTTTAGAAACACCTTCTTCAAATGCTGCAAATGGTCCTTGTGACTACTGGAAAAGACTGTTATGTCATCAAGGTAAATAAGGACAAACTTTTCCTTCTCTCCCACAAAGGCTATGTCCATGGCCCTCTAAAAAGTAGCCCCAGCATTCATCAGTCCAAAAGGCATCTTACAGTACATGAAAGTGCCCCAAAGAGTAGTGAAGGCAGTCTTTTCTTGATCTTTTGGATGTACAGCAACCTGATTGTAACCTGAAAATCTATCTAAGAAAGACATTGTTATCGGGAAAAGTGTCTATTTAGAACGACTCTATCCCACTAAGGTGTGATAGCTACCTTAGAAACAAACAAAGAAAACTACTTTTGTATTCTTCTTTATGAACTATAAACAAAGAGGAATAGGATGAACCAACCTGTGTCTTGCGTTAGTCCTTTGATCCAATCTCTCTCCTCTTTGACAGCTTCCAGCTACCTGCTCTCTCACTTGCCCAGCTTCACCAAGTACCTATAAGATCACAGAAGAAAGAAACTATACAAAGACATGGGTTTATATTCATAAATAACTTAGGATCAGATTTAAGTTAACCATACAAATGTAACAAGCATCAATGAAACACAAGCATGGAGAAGAAACTCAAATAGTTTTATTGATATACAAGAAGATCCAGGAGGAGTTACAACCGATGATTCCTGACCCAGCATCAACCTCCCAGCAAAGAAGTCCCTTCTTCAAACCCAACAAAGCATAGATCACCCAATTCTCTGATATGTATCTCAAAACCAACAGCAATTTCTTACAATGTGCAAAATTTCAGCCTCTGGATCTCTGGGATGAGGGATCCATATATAGATGTATGCAAGGAGGATGAGTCAGCTCATGAATTGATTAGTGGCTTCTCTCTGTCAGTTCTTGCTTCCACTTGGAGACTGAGAGCCTCTTACTCATCCTTGGTCGAATTCAGTGAGGCAAGTGTCATTGGAGAAGATTCTGGAAGCTTCCATTGTCTCTCCACCTCGTGGAATGACTCTGCCACTTGTCATTTCCCGCTCAACGCACCCTGGTAGTGCATTTAGGTGCGTTGCAATGCACCTAGCTAGTGGACTTAGGTGCTATGCAACGCACTTGGCTAGTGGAGCAGCTGAAATGATCCTGATTTGACTTATTCTGAGCAGTTTCTGGTGGAGAACTTCTGGGAGAAGCTGTAATTTGTTGACCTTGTTCCTTTAGGAGTTAGAACAACACTTTTAGGGACTTAGGAGCCCTTGGTTTATGGACATTTCATGCTTAGAGTTGTAAGGCACAAAAATGTCTATAACAGTTGCCCCCTAAAGTATGAGGCCGTTTATCGGGTGAAATGCTTTATTAGGAGGATCCGAAGTTCTTTCAATGCTGGGAGGAGACCTATAATAAGATACAATACAATACATTATCTTCATACTGTTTTCATGATCTAGCTGAGGCGAGCATTCCCATGCTCAGCTTTATAAATTCATTTTCATGTACATAGGACAGACAATCGTCTGATGGTAGACTGATGATTCTGATAGAGCCATCATCCTTTTGGTAGGATGATTATCTGTGCTGCAATGTTGTACACTTCAATGTCTTTATTTTCCTGAATATATATCGCAGCCCGAATGGATGAAACTAGATCCGGGGTCTTCAATCTCGTCAGATCTTCACTCGAAGTACAAGTCAATCCATGTGAGAAATGTTTTGAAGTCGAACATGGAAAGACATCGCTTGATTACCAGTCAATGATGTAAACTGTTAACAAGCGCGAGAGGAATCACTGATAATGATAATGACCCTCAAGGTACTGCAGTACAATTCACGTGGTGTGAATAAAGGACTTGGTGTCGAACACCACGCAAAATCTTTCGGTCGAAGGTCATTGATGATACCTGTCGCCGGAAGTGAGAAACTTGCCATTGAGGCATGCAAGCTTCAAAGTACTGAATGGGGTGTTCCTAGATCAACTTCTTGGATAATGAGCTGATGTCGACAAGAAGTGATCCGTCACAGGAGGGCCTTAATGAATCCCACATCAATGACACGGAATGGAGCAAATGATTTTGATGGAGGTGAAAACGATCTGATGATATATGGTTCAGGGTGGCGGTCACGAAAGAATGGAGTATAATGTATGGTAGTGGGCGGGACACAGGTGGCCTTTCTGGATGACTTCTCTTGAACATGTCGGCGACACTTATGTGATGGATTGGTAGCATTAACCCCAAATGTGGATGGTATGGCGAGACCATGGCAATGTGACCGGTGAATGAAATAACCCAACCCGACTCGGGCACGGAGTGGAAGTGTCATGTTCAAGAGCGACTTGCTACCAATAAAGATTCTTTGAGTTTTCTTCCCAATTTTTCCCCAGTCATTGCTGACCAATACCTCTTTATTTTTGTCAATCTTGAGGAGGATAACATATGCTTGTTCTATAATTTGCCCTTCGGGCAAACCCATCGCTATGTTTTAACGAGCCTAGCGATAGTGAAACTCGTTCTCGTCTAAAGACAAGTTTGTCGCTATTAATCTTTTTAACGAGTCTAACGACAAAGATAACTCGGTCCTTTTCATTTTTAGAGAGTCTGAAAAGGTACGTAAAGGTAACTCCAAAATTCCTTTTTCGTCATCTAATCCCTTAAGTCCGAAAAAGTATAAAACAATACAGAAGGGATGAATTTTCGATTAGCTTTAACGAGCCGAACAAAACAAGCGCTCGATCTTTTTGTGCAATAATCCCTCAGGTCCAAAAAGATTAAAATCTAGAGGGATAGCACTTCCTGTCGCTTTAACGAGCTGGAAGGCCAAAACTCGGCAATCTTTTCATATTTTACGAGTCAGTTGAAAAGAGCTTAAAGAAGACTCATCTTTTGAGAAACGAGTGATAAAATGGGTAGCAGCTGATTCCAGGTACGGTTTGGAATTTTCCAATCACGGCAGTGTCACAAGGATGACAAGTGAAATCACTCTTCGCAGCTGTTCCTCAAAATGGGTAAACAATCAAATGGAGGTGAATGATCGGCCAAATGAAAAGTGGAGGTGACGGTGCAAACACGACCAAGGCTTTAATGGCTGAAATGTTACATTCACGGTGGTTATTTTCTGGGGAACAGTTCATTTTTTAACGAGCTTAAACGCGGGTGGAAACATTTTCTCATGTCTTATGTTTAATTTTTAACGAGCTTGAACTATGCGCTAAAACTGCTCAATTAATCCAGTCATATGATAAGAATGTCTCATATAAAAAAACGGCAACTTTTAGATTTTTGCCCCACGTCCTGTCTTTATGCAAGTTGGGTGACGACTAATCCTACGAGTTTAAAGGGTTAGAGGTCCTAAAAAATTAAAAAATAAATAGCCGCCCCTTGCTTGCACTCCAAAAGGTTTGCATGCCCCCAGGTATAAAACAGAGTTTCGAGGTCTCCCTCTATTCGAGCTGACAAAACATTCGTTTAATCAGGAAGGGTCACCCTTTATTCGAGCTGACAAAACATTCGTTTTATCAGGAAGGGTACTACCTCTTACAGGTTACCCAAAGATTGTTCTATTTACGGCGTAAACAAAACACTTCTTCGGCGATGTCTACCGAGATAAACAAAGGTGAGCGACGATGCCTGCCAACTCACATAACTTTGACAAGAGAATCTTATTCTAGAATAACCCCTCTTCCACTGACGGACGGGGTACAGACTAGTCATATTCTCCCGCGGAAACCTACCCTATACCCGAAGTTTTCCTGCCGAAGCAGACCAGGACGCATGCCCCCTGGGTTTCAGTCATATCCCTCCGAATTACTCGCGCTTATCGGGAGGACGGACTGGGGATTGAGACATTTCTTGCATGAAGAGACCATTTAGGGATGGTATATGACTATTTGCTATGCGTGATCCGGGAAATGAAAGCTGGTCCACGAGCTTGACCACTCTTCCTTCGTGCGGAAAACACATTACTCTAAAGAGTGAGGAGACGATGGCTCCCATGCAATAAATATAGTCTCATCCAAGGAGTAGGTTATAATCCAAGGGTCCTTGAACTACCATTACGTTCATGCGAACTGTCTTCCCTCTCAATGTTATGGGCACATCGAGAAGGATCCCTAAAGGTCGGCTGGTTCCTTTATCAAAGCCTGTCAAATTTCTCATCTCAGGCAAAAGCGATGGCGAACCAAGCGCTTTCCAAGCAGTAGAGGAAAGGATACTCACAGAAGCCCCCTCATCTATGATGGTACCAGCCATGACCATTCTATATATTTGAACGATAATTCGGAATGGTATGCTTGCTGGTAAACGGGGTCTGCCTAGTTGATTCCAGTCGAAGGAGACAACTAGGTTGCTTGGAGGTGGGACCAAGTAGACGGCCGGGTATGGCTCTGACGAACTTCCTTCTTGCGGTAAAGGAATGGGTAGATTGCCCCCATGTTCGTCGGAGTCTGTGTTGATGAAGAGAATTTGGACGGTGTCATCCTTGTTCTCTTCAGTGACTGTATCATCCGAAGATAAAACCTCTGAAGGCAAGACCGGGTCAACTGCCGCCTCGACCTTTTGACTTTCGTCTGGTATGGATTCAGTTGGTTTATCTTCAATGATAGGTGCTTCAGCTGACCACCTGAGCGGGCCAGCTGGATTCTCAACTAGTGACGGACTCGGCAAGAGTTTTTTATATCCAGGAGGAAGTCGTAACGGTGAAACCAGACGATCATCCAAAACTCTTTTAGCTTCGTCTAAGAAGGGACAACGGTGGAGGGCATGATTGCCTTCGCACAGTTTACAAGGAAATCTAGCTTTCCCTTTTTGTCCTGGGGCTTCACTTTCACTAGTTGACGGTGTGCTTTCAACATGATCACCAGAGGTTGATGACACCGGATTGTGCAAACGAGGAGACCAGTCCCTTAGCATCTGGGGGATGCAAGGACAATCTCTGTGAAAGTGGTCTCCTTTGCAAATGACACATGGCGATTTAGGCCTGGTCGGTGTAGTGTGTGGATTTTCGTTAGACGACACTCGTTTTCCCCCACTCGCCTTTGGCTCCTTCTTCTTCTTTTATTTCTTCTTCTTTTCCTTCTTCTCTTTAGGAACATGGCTTTTAGCTTTACTAGTTCCATCAAGCGAAGAGGAAGGAGGAGAGGAAGAATTAGAGGAAGTAGAAGGCTGGTGGGCAACTCTGGACTCGTCTAATTGCTGATTCGATTGTTCAGGAATGGTGGTGTTCTGAATGACACTGGTTGAGAAGAGCCATACTAGCAAGCCAATTATTAGTCCTGGAAGCAACAATGTGGCCATATGGGGCGCACCCACATCTCCCCAAGAGGAGAAGGGACTAGGATTTCCACCAAGGGGAACTCCTTGGTTGGTAGGCTCCATTTTCTCAACCCAAGATCAACGTAGGAAAAGGGTATGAATATTCCGTTTAAAATAAATTTTAACACGCTTTGACACAACTTGTTTTTTCAGTTTTTAAGAGTCGAGAAAAAACAAAAGATGACTCTAGTCTCCTTCGATTTTTAATGAGCCTAAAGTGACAAGTGCTTAGATGGACCTTTTCCATTAAGGAGTCTGAAAAGGAACGAAAGGGACTGCTCTGGAGGTCTAGGTAGAGGGAGTACCAAACCAATCACAAAACTGCAGAATACTTTTTACGGTACGACAGTCAATCTTCCCGAATGCTGTGTTCGGTGCATTGCAATCAGTAGGGCGGCCAACACGGCTTCCTATGGATAAAGGTTTTAAGCCCATAGGGGTCTCCCAATATATACTCGACAGTACGTGGGAGCACAAGTCCGTACTGGCACTTATCGTCTCAAAGTGGAGGAATCACCCAACCATCAGTGAGGACAACAGTTACCAGGCTTTACGACGCCGGAATACGTCTCTAGCCTAGACCTCTAAATGTTGTGCGTTAAGTTCCAAAGCGTTGTTAAGTTCATTGGATTTATTTTAAGTTGATCTTTCCTATGAAGTTTGCCTTTTGGGATCACCACGAGATGTAGATGTAATTC
The DNA here is from genome assembly GCA_031772625.1 of Pinus tabuliformis. NCBI lineage: Eukaryota > Viridiplantae > Streptophyta > Pinopsida > Pinales > Pinaceae > Pinus > Pinus tabuliformis. The sequence continues at coordinate 828,545,861 of CM062819.1, forward strand.
CTAAAATGCAATCTAAAGATGATAAACAAACTTTTATCTCTTTTCAGCAATGAAAATCCTAGCTACTAGGGGAAAAGAAAGACACAATCTTTTCGCAAAGAGAAAAGAGCACACTGTAAATGCACTTTCCCTAAATCAAGCCAAACAGACTGCCAATATGCAAATGCACATGCATGTGTTTTTTTTTTCGCTTTCTTAATATTGATGCCTAAAAAGAAAGTTGTTGTACAAATCTGAATTTGCTTTCAAGTGACAAACACAAACAAGCTTCTTTTCGAAATCAAAAGGTAGAGATGATTACGACACTTTATGATTTTGAAATAAATACTTGTTTCGACACTAGAAAGTCACAAATTCAAACCAAAGGCAAAAGTAAAAGCATAATCGACTATCAACAGCAAATAAACTTTCTCCTATGATCAAAATCGACACTTGCGACAGATCTAAATCAAAGGACGACAGCACGACTATTCTACTTTTGAAATGGAAAACTGTAAACGACGCAACAAACACATAAAAACATCTACAGTTTCTTTTGTACAACTGAGGCGGAATATCAGTAAGGAAAAGGGGTTTGAAACAGTGAAATACTGATCACAGGCTGCAAAAATCATAGACAAAACTAAAAAAATGAAGCAAAGAACCTCAGCTGCATAAGGCTAGGTTGATCAGCGCACCTGTTACACAGAGAAACTGCATTGCAGTGCAGGTAGCCCTCTCGGGAAGTGCGTTGAAATGAAGAACCTCTTCACAGAGCCTGCGCTGGGGCAGAAACGAGAATTCTATCCGGGTTCTGGGTCACGGTTTGCAGTTTAATCTATGGTTTTTGGCCGAGTAAAAGCAATCAGTAATGCACAATCAGAGGTAGATCTAAGGGGGGTTCTAAGAGCTATCACAAGGGTAATCAGTTAGTTTATGAATCAGCTGTTCAAATCATAAACAGATCCAGTGAATGGATTGAAGCAGCAGATGTCTACTTTGCATTTGTTAATGGCAAATGCAGTTCGATTGCTACTTCTAAGCTTATGAAATAAACAACAAGAGAAACACAAACAAACTAACTAGACACGATCCCCAGTGGAGTCGCCATTTTTTTATCGGGAAAAGTGTCTATTTAGAATGACTCTATCCCACTAAGGTGTGACAGCTACCTTAGAAACAAATAGAGAAAACTACTTTTGTATTCTTTTTTATGAACTATAAACAAAGAGGAATAGGATGAACCAACCTGTGTCTTGCGTTAGTCCTTTGATCCAATCTCTCTCCTCTTTGACAGCTTCCAGCTACTTGCTCTCTCACTTGCCCAGCTTCACCAAGTACCTATAAGATCACAGAAGAAATAAACTATACAAAGACATGGGTTTATATTCATAAATAACTTAGGATCAGATTTAAGTTAATCATACAAATGTAACAAGCATCAATGAAACACAAGCATGGAGAAGAAACTCAAATAGTTTTATTGATATACAAGAAGATCCAGGAGGAGTTACAACCGATGATTCCTGACCCAGCATCAACCTCCCAGCAAAGAAGTCCCTTCTTCAAACCCAACAAAGCATAGATCACCCAATTCTCTGATATGTATCTCAAAACCAACAGCAATTCCTTACAATGTGCAAAATTCCAGCCTTTGGATCTCTGGGATGAGGGATCCATATATAGATGTATGCAAGGAGGATGAGTCAGCTCATGAATTTATTAGTGGCTTCTCTCTGTCAGTTCTTGCTTCCACTTGGAGACTGAGAGCCTCTTACTCATCCTTGGTCGAATTAAGTGAGGCAAGTGTCATTGGAGAAGATTCTGGAAGCTTCCATTGTCTCTCCACCTCGTGGAATGACTCTGCCACTTGTCATTTCCAGCTCAACGCACCCTGGTAGTGCATTTAGGTGCGTTGCAACGCACCTAGCTAGTGGACTTAGGTGCTATGCAACGCACTTGGCTAGTGGAGCAACTGAAATGATCCTGATTTGACTTATTCTGAGCAGTTTCTGGTGGATAACTTCTGGGAGAAGCTGTAATTTGTTGACCTTGTTTCTTTAGGAGTTAGAACAACACTTTTAGGGACTTAGGAGCCCTTGGTTTATGGACATTTCATGCTTAGAGCTGTAAGGCACAAAAATGTCTATAACAGACATGACTCTAGCCCCTGAAACTTTTTGCAGCAAGTGTTCCATCTTAGGCAGGGGGTAGTTGTTTTTTTTAGAGCATTTTTTCAGATTCCTGAAGTCAACACAAAGCCTGATTTCTCCATTCTTCTTTCTTACTACCACAAGGTTAGCTATCCACTTTCAATACCTTAGGGGAACTATGATCTTGGCATCCAATAGCTTCTTGATTTCCTTTTCAATCAAAGGCAATAAGAGAGGAATGATAGGTCTTAATTTCTGCTTAAAAGGGATGGTGTTCTTCTCCAGTGGAATCTTATGTTGAATGATGTTGGTGTCATAGGTCCTAAGATCACTATACTCCCAAGAAAAAATATCAATAAATTGTTTCATCAGGGTGCAATACTTGGAACTTTGGGCAGAAGACAAGTGAGTGGATAGATTTATGTACTTTGGATGGGCGGGACTCCCTACATTATGTCTATGAACAGCAAACTCATTTTTTTTTTGGCGAGCTTATAAGGTACATCATTATGATCAAACAGCTTCTCTAGGGGCACCAATCCTTTGGGTATATGGTTACTAGGCAGCTGAACAATGTTATCCTGACCAATCTCGTCCTTTAGCTTGGACTGGTTGCATTCTTCAATGATTTCGTTTTCTTGGTCAATGTGCATTTCAGAAAATTCATCAATGACTTGTAAAAACCTATTAATTTCATCATCATCTTCAAAAACTTTCTAGTATTTGACATTGTCAGGCAGATATGGTCTATATTTCACCTGAACTTCATAAGTCAATTTAGGAGGCAAAGGAGGAATAAACGTGCTAGCAGACATAGCAAGGGAATCAACAAGTTGGTTCTTCATTCTAGGGATGTAAGAAATGTTGAAACTATTAAAATAACCCTTGAGCTTCCATACCTCATCTCTGTATGCTTTCAACCTTAGATGCTTTGCTTGGAAAGTTTTGTTCACTTGCTGAATGATAAGGTCTACATCTCCAAACACCTTCAAACCCTTGATGCCCATTTCTTTAGCAGCATTTAAGCCCAATATCAAGGCTTCATACTCTGCTATGTTATTTGTGACCTAAAAAGTTAACTTGAAAGATAAATGAATGCATTCTTGTGTGGGGGACACAAGGACTACACCTGCCCCTGCAACTTCCTTAGAGCAAGCTCCATCAAATAACATGTCCCAAATTTGTGGGCCTTCTTCCTCTATGATCTAGAAAACTAGTTTCCTAAGCTACATGGAGGCCAAATGGGATTCTTCAATCTGAAGAATACAAGCTCCAAAATCAATGTCGACAGCATAGATGGGATGATTAGTGGGATTCCTTTCATCACTAATGATATAAGCCAACTGAGCTTCTCTGTATAATCTCCTACTCTCACCTCCAAAAACTAGGACAGTAGCATAGGACAGATCATTTTGCAATGTTCCACCTAATCTCTTGATCCAACCTCTGGAAAGAAACATGCCAAACTTGGGGGGTACATCTACTACCACAATATCCATCATCATGCTCTTCATGGGCAGCTGAGACAAGGTGATGGCTAGGTCTTTGATTAATCCCAAACATTTCACTTTTCTAGAGTCAAAAGAAAACAGGTCATGATAAGACTTGGTAATGTCAAGACCCAACTCATCCATGATAGCCTTGGGCATTAGATTATGGCTGGCTCTTATGTCCAGAAGGCAGTTATGAAGGATTTTGTCATGAATAGTCAAAGAGACATAGAATGATGGGGAGTTGTCATCACAATTTTCAATCATTGGGCTGAGAACAACAGTTGGTTTGTCGTCTTGCAGATTTACATAGTCAGTGGAGGCTTGGATGGCTTTAGGCTCAAGGGCCTCGAGGATAGATCTCTTGAAGGACTCATTCTTCACTTGTTCAATCATAGGTATAGGTATGCTTAGCTTCTGAATTTTTGCTTCAAAACTGAAAGGAGAAGGAGACTTGTCAAGGCCTCTTATCTCGTGAGTTGGAGCTTTGAGGATGATGGGATCTACTGTCGGTCGTTTCTACTTATTAGCTTGTTGTATTGTAGGGACAGTAGCTCTCTGAATAGGAGTTTCCTTGGCATTATTCATCTTTGACCTCAGATCATATCTGTGTTGATCATCAGTTTGCAGAACAGCTCCATCCCACTCTTGGTTGAGATATGGTCATTGAATAATGACTTTTCATAGGAAACTAAGGTCAAAAAGGAGGCACTGCCTTTGTCTTCCAGACAATGGATCTCATCATCTTCTTCAAACTGCTCTTCTTCCATGACTACATTTTGGAAAGGGGTCTTCACCCTTTGGTCTTCATTGGCATCTTTTCTTCTTTGCAGAATCTGCAACTGCTCATTAGCTCTTCTATATGGATTTGGATTTCTAGGAGAAAAGGTATTAGGAACTCTTCCTTTCCCAGGGTGCTGCTCAACCTTTAATTTGGATATTTTAGAGGCTAATGACTCTATCATCTTGGTCATTTTATCTATCTTGGGATCTGAAGATGATGAAGATTCGCCCCTCTGTCTCCTTCTATCAACATTCCCCTTGAGCTTCTCTGCAGCCATGATGTTTGATTCTACTTCCAAGGCTGCATCCTACATATCAGCCAAGGTAGCACATCATCTCTCCCTCAATAGTAGACAGAAGTCAGAATCAAAGGCACTAGCATAGGTGAGTTTAGCAGAGGTAGTGGTGGGTTTTACTTCAGCTGGTATCTTGCTGTACATGCGGTTAAACCTCTTATTAAAATCAAACAACAACTCACCATTTTCCCTCTTTAAGTTCCCAAACTCGGTGTGGTAGTAGAGTAGATCCTTCTTATCCCCCCAATGCTTTAGGAATGCATCATCTAAAGCCTCAATATCTGTTATAGACCTTGGGGTCAGTTCTCTGAACCATTTTCTAGCCTCTCCATCTAGACTTTGGACAAAGACTCTCATCCATACATCAGCTTCACTAATGTCCAGGTTATCAACGTAGCTATAAAATGATTCAAGATGTTCCTCAGCTGTAACACCTTCAGTCCCAGTGAACTTAGGCATATACTTCTGATATTCTCTAGTAGGCATGGCATTCAAAGGAGTGGGCAGTACTAGAGGTCCATACCTAGCAGCTATGATTCTTTCCATTTTGGTAGGTGCTTGTGGTGTTGCCATAGCTATGGTGGCTATAAGGGTACTGGAAGTCTGAATGACAGAGGGTTGAGGAGTGACTGATAGGACTAAAGGAGTATGATGGATAGGAGGAGAGGCTTCCTTTGGGCTTACAATGAAAGAAGAACCTAAAGAATAAGGAGCTCTATGAATCTCTGAGATTTTTTCTTCACTACTAGTATTAGATGATATACTCTCAACATGTATTTGTTCTATTACAGGATTTTCTTGAAGAGATATAGAATATTGTTTAGAGCTACCTGAAGCTGATGCTCCTTTCTGCAACGCCTTTCTTTCTTTGATGATTTTTTCAGGGTGAGGTATTGGGTCAGCTCGTGGATTCTAAGGATTTCTCTAAGTCTGCCTCACAAACTAAGCTAGAACTATGGAGTGGAGTCGCCAAGAGGTTCGTCCTCCAGTAGAGTTGCCAGATAGATGACTACAACCCAAATAGTGTCCAGGCTTTATCTATCATCAAAGCTGGATCTGTGTCATCCCCTAGGGAAGTTGAACTTCAGTCTCCTCTCCCCAATAGCGGTGCCAATTATGTTAGCACTCTAGGAAACTCTCCTAGGTTGTAGCTCAGAGATGCCTGGTAACATATAAATCTTCAATATCGTTCTCTGAACTATTGGAATGGATTGGGGTTTGGATCAAGTCAGATCATTGTTTCAACTCTGTTTTCACTCAAGACATGCATGAACACCCTCAACTTAACAAGTCTTTCGACCACTAATTCTCAATAGTTTATAGACTCAATTAATAGATGGAGAATCCTGACTATACCAGCAGATACATACATAAACACATATGAATGGCTAGCTATAGAAAGTAAATGAAGCTTGCAAATCTAATTTATCAATGCAGAGATAAGATGACAGTTATCTAGTATTAGACACAGAAGAAAACATGAATAACCTATTCAAGTGCAAGCTTAGGATAAAGGAGAAGATGGAAATTGAACATGTAACAGCAAAAGAAGCTTGTATTACTAGAATGAAGATAAGACGCTAGGAGGAACAAAGTATCCACAGTCTCCAAAAGTTGAACCCCTATTACTTCGAACTTTCAGCCATTTATAGGCTTTTTACAATACTCTCGAACTCTCTGAGGCTCAAGATGTCTTAATATATCCCCTTTGTCTTCTAACTACTTGATGCCATAACTAGACAAATATGAGCTCAGAGAGCTCTATTTCTAACAAACACGATAATCAAATTCTGGTAATTTCGCCGCGTTGTCAGGTGGTTCGCTTGTGCTAGCGATGTTTCGTGATCATTTTTGTTGGTTCGGTTGCATCGTGCTGTTGTTTTTTCCCCTTTCAGCCATGCATTCTGTTATTTCAATTCAACTGTCCCACTGTCAAAAACACTAACAAAGCCAACAAATTTCCTCCCTGGGTGACTAGTGGGAAGTGGGGTACGGGGGCATGTGGGATCAGGAGGAATGGGAAGAGGAGATCAATCGTCGAAGGCTTGAAGTTGTGGAGGGAGTGGAATAAGTCCGAGCTATCAGATCTTACATGGGTAGATCGAATAGCTATCGGGCGAAGGAGGTGCTCGAAGGATAACACCCGGGAGCGGTTTACTCAAGCGGAAATGGTTTATATTGGGCGGTCATCGGGCGGTAAGTGGTAAAGGTCAGAGCCCACCCGATTCCATTCATCGAGTGCCACGTAGCAGCGGAGGAGAGAGAGGAAACCACTTTATCAAGCGGGTATCCCTCTCTCTTGTTGCCCGAGCGATATGCGCGATAGCCGTTAGATCTGGCGGAAATGATCTAACGGTGGTGATTGGTCGAAGCGGGTGAGCGTATAACGTTGGTCGAATGAAGTGTGGACCGTCAGATCAGTGGGAAGATCGACGGCAGGGGACACGAAGGTATGGGACGACCTCGAGAAATGTGCAAAGGGGCACATATGGATGAAAAGGTAAGGTTTTTGGGGGCTTTTGCGCATTAGTGCATGTTTTCATGCACTCTGGAAAATAATAATACATAGGGGGGTAAAAATGGATTAATTCACGTAGGGCCAAGGCAAAAGTGAGTTTTATTATGATGTGAGGGTTGGGTTAGGACATGAGTGAACGTGGATGGGAGTGGATGAGTGAGAAAAGTGAGGTGATGGACCATATGGGAACCTCTCCATGACAACAGAATAGACCATTTCCCTCCTCTATTCTTCAAAATAGCGGCACTACACCTCAGGGCTAACAAGACCAACATTTGAACCATAGTCTCGGTCTTGTAGAGCATATCAAAATTCGGATCAGTAAATTGGTGCAGCATGGTGCCAGAATATTATTGTTGAAGCTTTGGTGCAGTAAGGACATTGGTGAAGCTGTGGTGCAAAAGCGTTGGCGCAGTGTTGAAGTCTTAGTGCAAGAACATTGGTGCAGAATTAATGAAGAAGTGTGGTGCAGTATGGTGTATAAATCCTTGTGTAGAAGTATTGGAATAGTTTGAACAGTGGTCTAGTGCAGTGTGGTGCAAGGACATTTGTAAATAATAATTGGCACACTCTAGTGTTGAAGGCTTGGTGCAGCAGTGATCCAATAGTCTTAAGATAATATGGTGTTGAAATATTGGTGCATTTGCAGAAGTCATGGTGCAAACTTTAATGCAGATTTTTGGAGGTAACTTGAAGTAATCTTTGGGACTAACCTTGGACCATATTTGAAGGAGGTGCATAACTATTATTAGAGTTGGTGCAGAACTTGGTGCAGTTCATTGAAGACATAATGAAGTGTTGTATTGAAGATCATAATACAGTGTTGATGTCATGATGAGGTAACTTGAAGAGATTGACTGGGTATTATGAAGAATAGTCGTGACACTTTCTGTATGACAAGGTTGTCATTGATGACGTGACATGGAGACTAACTGAAGATTGACAGGGTTGGGTGAATAAGACTTTAGGAGTCATGAAACCAAACATATCTTGACAAAGCGAAGCTATAGGATCGGTGTCCTTGGAGTTGGTGCTCCTAAACTCAAGGTTGGTGCCTTTGATAAGATAGGGTTGAAGCCCTAGAGGTCGGAGCCTCACTAAAGTCCAAGTAGGTGCTTGGCACATCCCAGGTTGGAGCCTGGGAGTCTTCTTCTAGGGTTGGAGCCCTACCTATATTATATTTTATTCATTGTAAAAATTATATTAATAAAAGCATTTATTTCTATTGTTCATTTTGTGTTCTAAATATAAGTGATCTAACTGGTAAAAGTAACAATTGAAAATAAATACCGATTCACCCCCCCCCTCAGTATTTCCAAAAATTGGTATTAGAGCCAGTACCTTCACTCAAAGCCTAATAGCTTGAAGGTTGATCTGAGTTTACTCAACTTCCGGATTTAACCAAGATCTTTTGCTTCCGTGATGTAGTTAGAATTGCATTAAAAAAGCATAAAGGAACATATATGCATGATGTAAAGAAGAGGGAACATGACAAGAATCAGCAACATAAAACACAAGATGTTGATAACGGAGTTCGTCCAGTGTGGACTACGTCTCTGGGCCCGGTGTCAAGATGGTGTTGGCCGCTTCATTCAGTGCTGGAAATGGTGAAGATGTACATGGACTCTTTTTTCTATCATACAAGGATATGTGCCCTCTACATGAGTGGCAAAGTCTCTCTATGTGACATTCCGCTACAGGAACTATCACTCACAACAGACCTCCTATCAGCACGACATAATTTGACACATGGTGACAATGAGTATCCTGCCATCATGGCATCAAAAGGATCTCAACCAAAACACCCATGGTGACAATGAGTATCCCGCCATCATGGAAACAAAGGGATCTCAATTAAAACATACATACAATCCATGATGAATACATCTCACATGAAATAGATACAAATATTTTGCATCATACATCAAGAAGGAATGGAAAAAACATCGTACATATCACAGCAAATGATCAAAGAAGTGCTTGACAACAACACTCCATATACCTCAACTCTGATGCTGGTTGATGAATAGAATGCTCAGTTGCTGGATCTGAATGCACCATCGAAATCGTGGAGTCGAATGGCATCGAATCGACTGTCCACACTCTGAAATCTGACACCATCACTCCAATCTGGAAAATGGCCAAAAATAGAAGGTGCAACTACAAAAATTGATAGCACCACTAAATTTGTGTCGTCGAGGGGTGTAAAATCGACTATCCATTCGTCGAATTCTATCAACAGCAAAATCTGGGCATGTAGGAATCTTTTAGATTCCCTTGTGATTCTCCAAAGATTCCATCCTCCGAGTTGACTGGATATTTGCAACTCAAATCAAAAAATTGATCTCACCATTGAGATCCTTGCGAAATTTTGAGAAGAATGAGTATAAAGTTGGTTGCATTCTGGATCTAGCGAATTTTAGCATCCAAGGAATCTGGAAGATTCCCTCAAAATTCTCAAAGATTCTCCTCCACTGGGTATCTGCAAATCCGTTTCTCAAAAGGCGAACCCAACCTCGCCATTGCGTTCCCTATGAAAATCTGAGAAAATTGACTATAAACTTGATTACATTCTAATAAAATGAATTTTTACCTCCCCATAGAATCTCAAGGATTCCTCACAGCATCGAAAGATTCTTGTCTCGAAATCTGTGCCACATGCTTCCGGCTCCTGGTTCTGCCTTGGGATACTCTATGGTGCTCCACATTCCATCGGTTCTCTATTCGTTCTCCATTCATTCTCTGTTCTCCTCATGCAAATGAAATTATGGTCTTTTTAAATGTTTTCTTGGGCGGAATTATTCATGAAATGGTCATTGGCACGCTGGTTAAAAATAAATAGTGGTTGAGGAGGGGCCAAGGGATCAAATCCGCCCCTCCCATTTTAATACATAGAACGTTAAAGACTCTATTCTGATATGGCACGGTTACGTTGTAACTGTTGTTATTTAAAAATGGCACGGTTTAAATATGGCGGAGTTTTGTTTGTTGTTTTGTTTTGAGCATTGGCGTTGAATGGGGCCAGCTCACGTGGCCAGCGCGGGTTCGATACCCATCAACCTCCATATATATATTAAAATTAGTATGGTGGGTGTGGGCCAAGTCCATCGGAGGTGGCCCGCCCACCACCCGTTAAAATATATGTGTTAATGTTATGCGGGTTGGGGCCGGCAGGGGTCATGGCCTGTCAGCCCTTTTTTTAATTAAAATTTTGGTTTGTTTTTAATATATGTTTTTTCATATGGTCTGATGGAGATGGCAGGGGTCATGGCCCTCCACCTAATTTAATATATTTTTATTTTTATAATAATAAAGATTTTTTTTTTTATTTTGTCTAATATAAGGGATATTAGACAAATTAAAGAGGCAACAATTTCGCCCGCTCTTAGGAGCTAGATTCCATGTCCGGGACTCGGTCAATTTGTAGGACATTTAAACCTAGCCCACAACCCAACTTTGACCGCAACTTTGACTGGCTCTTTCTCCCTCATATGAGCTCAGATTTGAGTGACGTTCACACCATTGGAATTAGGGCGGCAAGCACTTCGGTCTAGTGCTGGTTTGGGAGAATTCTGACCACTTTGAATTTTGACCCTTTCTGAGTCCTCTAGGACTTCTGCATGTGTCTAGAGCCACATGGATCAATCCTCCCCACTAAGGATCTTTTGGTCCTCCAAAAGCATAAAAATAATCTACAACTTCTTTGTACCTTGTCTGCACTTACAAGTGTTTGATAAGTCACCCTTCCTTCTCCTTCACCTTTGTCCTTCGAAGCCATAAGCGATGAGCTGACACCTGCACCCTCTACAAACTTGTAGTACAATTATACAAATTACATGCTTAATTTACATGACCAACCAATGACTTAAGCATCCCATACTTGCCACGAGTTTAAAACACATGCTTGGTGGTCAAGTTTACATCAAAATGGAAACAATACCCCAGCTATCAATAACAAGGCAAAAATTGTTGGAAATAATACTAAGAGGGGGGGTGAATCAGTATTATCAAATCAATTAATTTCCTTTTCACAATCAGATTTGTATACGCTACTTCGGCTAAGTGAAACTGCGTATATACGCTACTATGTCTAAAGAAACTAGCATATATCAGAAAACTTAAGATTCATTAATTATTTGATCTTTAATCAATGCATCGGTACTTCATTAATCATAAGAAAAGTAAGCAGGAGCAGTAAAATAGAACATATCATCACACACATGGACATAAAGATATAAGGTGGAAACCCAATGTGGGTGAAAACCACCTGCTGCAATTTGTCTCTATCTTATTTTAAATTAGAAACTTCCTTTTACAATGATTATGTACTGGTGCAGTCTTATACCAGTACGCGGGCTGCTACCTGCAGAAGGCTACAACCTTCTCTCGTTCTCCAGCTTCTCCTGGAAGGGAGCTACAACCCCCTTAGCTCTTGTACTAGCTGAGGTACTAGTACGTAGGTGCTGACCTACAGAAGGCTACAACCTTCTCTTTTCTTCCAGGGACCACGTTTCATAAATTTTCAGACTGGATCCATGAATATCAATCAAACATCAAGTATATCTGCATTAACCAAACTCCTTTGTACAAACAAATACTGAATCAACCAATAACTTCTCAGAATGTTGTAACCAGAAAACAGTACCAGTAACCAAACACCAATTCTGAACCCAGAACACTGCAACAATAAACAGAAGCAGCTAAAACATATTTCATGAGATGTACGCTACTTCAATATGTGGAACCTGCGTGCATACGCTTCTGTATTAAGGCCAACCAGCGTATACGCTATTTTAAGATAGTGAACCAGCGTGTATACGTGCCTCTGCTGCACTGAACCTGCGTACAAATCTATAAAAGATAATTTACCCTTTTCACTTATTCAGACATCAGTTATACCCAGATTATCATATTTATAGATCACGTCATGCGCCAAATATAACAGATCAAAAATTACACAAAGATACTTCTCTTCAAGCCGCCTTAAGATCTTGACCCATCAATAGAACTTATCCTTCTCCTTGCGCTCAGGTTCCTCCTTGATTCAGATCTAGTTATGCACCATAACCCAATGACAGTATTCTAGATCTTTCTCTTCATAAGATATTCAATGCTTCAGTTCATTCCCTTGCCAAATGATCTCCTTCCCTTTTTATAGTCTTAGGCCTTACTCAAACCATGATCCAAAACCATAGAGATCCAATACTAGGGACTCAATACCTGGGTTCAACACTCTAGATGAAATACCAAGGACCAAAACCATAGGTTCAAATATGTCGGACTAAATACCATGGACCAACCATAAGTTTTCCCACATGTACACGCTTTTCTTTGCATGAAAGTGCGTGCATACATATACGCACCTTTTGATCGGTACACCCGCGTGTATACGTGATTTTGTTAAGAGGAACCTGCGTATACCTCATTTTCTTTCATTCTGAGAGCCTGAACTGTGATCTGCCCTTTGAGTGAGTTGCCATCAAGGACAACACCTGTGCCATAGTGCCAAACCTGTGTCATAATGCCAACAATCTCCCCCTTTGGACTTGATGGCAACCCCAAGTCACTCAAAATCATTCTCTGTCTTTGACATCAAGGGCAAAGTGTTATGCTCCCCTGAATACATGTTGAAATCTCTGCTCTGTTGTGCTACCCAAGCTCCTCCTGACTGTAGGCAAGGTCTGCAAGAAGATGTTCTACAAAAGAAACATGACTTTATATATTATAAATGACCTTCCTATCATCAAAGACTCATACATACATCCATCTTCCAACCAAGTGAGGACTGACTCATCTACCCAACCAAGTGGGGATACACCAAGAACAACAAGAACATTAATTCATCCATCCCAGGCATAGTGGGGAAACCAAGATAGGCTGTTACATGACCTTGATAAGAAAAGAAATACATGACATAGAGACAAAATAGCTACAGCAAGAATATGATAGTTATCAACAACTATCATTAGCAGCATCTGTCAACCATCATTCAGACCAGCAACCATGTTCTCCCTCTACACCTGTTCCACCTGAAATCAAAACAATTGTGAATGTGAACCAAGATCTTGTAAGATAATGCCAACAATGCATTATTAAACGAATATATGCTCCCCCTGAACCTGTGCCAAATGGTCTCTGCCAGACCCATATCAGACTCTTTTCATCCTGAGCCTAGCCCACTGTTTGTCTTTAAACCAACATATACGCGATTGTATCTTCATAAACCGGCGTATGTACGTGGATCCTCCTCATGAAACTCGCGTACAACCACTTTTCTCTGAAACAGACAAGATTCAGCAGCAAGATGATGCATCAACTACCCCCAGCTTCTGTCTGAGGTATTCAAATGTTTCCCTGGGCAGTGGTTTGGTGAGTATATCAGCAACTTGTTCCTTAGAGGGAACATACTCCAATTTAACCTTTTGTTCAAGCACTTGTTCCCGAAGAAAATGATACTTGATAGGTATGTGCTTAGTCTTTGAATGCATGACAGGATTCTTTGAAATACTGATTGCACTTGTATTATCACAAAAATGGAGATAGGTGGAGTACAAGTGATTTGAAGGTCTTGCAATGTTTGCATCATCCAAAGGAGTTGTGTGCAGCAAGATGCAGCAGCCACATATTCTGCTTTAGTTGTCGATAATGCAATTGAACTTTGTTTCTTGCTGAACCAAGATACTAATCTGGAACCCATAAAGAATGCACCACCACTAGTGCTTTTTCTATCATCCACGCTTCCTGCCCAATCTACATCTGTATATGCATGAAGTGTGAGATCTATATCTCTAGGATACCATAAGCCATAGTTTTGAGTTCCTTGAAGATACTTGAAAATTCTCTTAACTGCCTGAAGATGAGTTTCCTTTGGATTTGCCTGAAACCTTCCAACTATTCCCACTACATGCATAATGTCTGGTTGGGTACCTGTTAGATAGAGTAGACTACCAATCATGGATCTATAGGTTGGTTGATGTACTACTGTTGATTCATCATTTGCGCTGAGGCTGCATCCTGTTACCATAGGGGTGCACACTAGTTTCGAATCCTCCATCCCATATTTCTTCAAGATCTGCTTGAGATACTTGGTTTGTGATAGAAAAATACCATATTTGTTTTCTTGGACTTGTAAACCAAGAAAATATGTGAGCTCACCAAGCATGGACATTTCAAACTCTTTCTGCATCACCAAGGCAAAATTTTGACTCATGTCTTCTTCATTGCTACCAAAGATGATATCATCAACATACACAACAAGTATTAGCAACTTATCATTGTCAATTTTTATATATAGATTGCTATCTATTGATCCTTTTGTAAAACCTTGTTGATGGAGATACTTATCCAGCCGATAATACCAAGCCCTTGGAGCCTATTTAAGGCCATAGAGATCCTTTTTGAGTCTGCATACAAGTTTTGGATCATTTCCAAGAATAAACCCATCTGTTTGTTCAATATATACTTCTTCATCCAAGTCTCCATTCAGGAAGGCAGACTTCATGTCCATTTGAAATACTTTGAACTTCTGAAAGCTAGAAAGAGCAAGGAACATTCTTATGGCCTCAAGTCTAGCAACTGGTGCAAAAGTTTCTTCAAAGTCTATACCTTCTTGTTGAGCATACCCTTTACAAACAAGTCTGGCCTTGTTTCTAATCACATCTCCATTTTCATTCAGCTTATTTTTGAATATCCATTTTGTTCCTATGACATTCTTATCTTTTGGTCTAGGAACCAACTCCCAAGTGTTATTCTTTTCAATCTGCTCAAGTTCTTCCTCCATGGCCTTTACGCAGCATTCATCTTTGCATGCCTCTGTTACATTGTGTGGTTCAGTGGAGGAGAGTAATGCTAGATAACTTGAAGCTTCTGAAATGGTTCTTCTTGTTTGTACACCTACCTCCTTTTGCCCCAAAATTTGGGTTTCTGGATGATTCTTCTGAACGTACTTGGATGGAGTCTTTTCTTCTATTCTTATCTATTCTTCTGGTGCCTCATGGGTTTCTTCTTCATCATGAATCTGATTTGATGTTGAAGGATAGTCTTCATCATCTTCGAAATCTTCAGATTTTACTTGCCTAGGAGTGTTCCCTTCTTCATCAACCACTACATCAATACTTTCAACAATTTTTCCAAGTCTTTTATTGTAACACTTATATGCTTTGCTGTGAGGAGAGTAACCAAGGAGAATGCCTTCATCTGCTCTAGGTTCAAACTTGCCAAGGTTTTCATCAGTCTTTTTGATGTAGCATTTGCTTCCAAAAATTTTGAAGTATTTAACTGTGGGAGTCTTACCATACCAAAGTTCATGAGGAGTCTGAGTGTTGTTTACCCGGACGTTTGTCTTGTTGAGAATAGTAACTGCAGCAAATGCGGCTTCACCCCAAAAGGTTGTGGGAGTTCCAAACTCATCAAGCATAGCACGAGCCATTTTTTGAACCGTTCTGTTCATCCTTTCCACTACTCCATTTTGTTGAGGGGTCCTTGCAGTAGAGAATTCCCTTCTTATTCCATGTTCTTCACAAAAATCGAAAAATTCATCCGAGGTAAATTCCCCTCCTCGATCAGACCTGAGGCATTTGATTCTCCGATCTGACTCGTTTTCAACCAAGGCTTTGAATGCTTTGAACTTATCGAAAGCTTCGTCTTTATGCTTCATAAGTCCTATCCAACACATCCTGGAAAAGTCATCAATGAACAATATAAAATATTCTTCTCCTCGAGGTGACCTTTTCCTAGATGGACCACATACATCAGTATGGACAAGTTCAAGTGGCCTGCTAGTTGATCCTTCCTTCTCAGGAAAATTAGTTCTGGTTTGCTTACCAAACTGACATGATTTGCATATTGTATTGTCTGGAATTCTGATGTCAGGGAGATCACGAACCGCCTAATATTTGCATGCTTTCCTTATCCGAGAGAAGCTTAGATGCCCTAATCTTCTATGCCATAGCTAGTGTTCATCATTCTTGCTTAGATAGCATTGTTGTTGTCCTCCCTTGAGTATGTATAAATTATTTGGAGTTCTTATGCCTTTGATCACTGTTTCTCCTGTATCAAGCTCACGAACAATGCATCCATTTGATCGAAATATTACTTCATTTCCTTGATCACACATTTGACTGACACTCAATAGATTATGCTTTAAGCCATCAACATACATAACATTTCCAGCCTTGACCTTTTCTTTCAAAAACACAGAACCTTTACCTTTTATGAGTGCAGGGGTGTCATTTCCAAATGAGACCTTCTTTTCCTTTTCTAAGGCACTATATGACTGAAGTTTTTCTTTATCACCTATCATATGTTTCGAGCATCCACTGTCGATGTACCACTGATTTTCCTGTCCTTCCGCATATAAGGCTATCCCACATCTTTCTGGTTGCGATTCTTTCTTTCTCCATGTTTTAGAATTCAATGAAACTTGCTCCTTCTGAGTTGTTTGCCGAAACCTACTCCTACATTCAGAATCTTCATGACCGAAGTTGTTACAAATAGAACATTCTACTTCATTCTCAAGAGCAGAAAAGTTATTGTAGGTCCTTTTCATGATCCCAGTCATACTCCTTTGTTTTTGAGCTTCTCTAGTCATGATGGTCTTGTAGGCAACACATTGAGCAGCTTTGTGACCAAAGTTATGACAAGAGAAACATTGGCCATTGAAGAAATTTTTGTGATTATCAAACCTACCAACCAAATGATTGTAGTTTCCATTGACATCCATTCTTGAGGCAAATTGAGAATGATTTACTTGTGGTTGGTTGAAGCTTCTATTCATCCTTGAAGTAGATTGCCCCCGATTTACTTGGTAATCTTTGTTCATTCTTGAATCAAATTGTCCCTAATTTACTTGGTGATCTGCATTATGCTTTCGCTGTCGATTGTCAACCTGTTCACTTTTTCTTGCTGCATCAAGATAACTTTTGGAGATGGATGGATTCTGTGCTTGCTTCTGTGCTTGGGACGCTTCTTCAGTATATCCAATACCTGTCTTGATTCAAGGAGAACGCTTCACTTTGATAATCTCATTTAAAGTTTTAGATCCCTTAGCAAATCTAAGATTAAGAGCTTTTGATTTCTCAATATCTTTTCTAAGTCCCACAATTTCACATTCTAACTTTTCATTGTGTTTTTCTCTTTCAGCAAGTTGGAATGTCAGAGTATCTATAATCATATTCTTTTCCTCTAAACAAATTTTGAGTTTAGAAATTTCTTCATAAAGACCTTCTTCATCTATAGCATCCAAGAAATCATCATCTTCAAAAGCCATCAAAAGTCTATAATCATTACGTTGTTCATCTTCATCACTATTTGAATATCCATCACTGTCTTCATGTGTATAATAGCTCTTCTTACTTACATTTTGTTTTCTATTCCATCTAACTGGTTCCTTACCTTTGTCAAGTTTATCTTTATGAGGACACTTGGCAGCATAATGACCAACTCTTCCACAAGCAAAGCATTTGAAAGGCAGCTTACCTCTGAATCTTCCAGTTCCCTGTTGAAGGTTCTTGACAAAATTTGATTCTTCCTCTTCTTCTGACATATGTCCTGACTCATTGTAATCTCCTTTTCCTGAGGCTTTGAATGCAGCTTCTCTCCTGTCTGATGGTCCCCCTTTTCTCATTTCGTAAGCAGTTAGAATTCTGTGCAGCTGTGACATGGTAATGCTCTGTAGATTTTGTTTTTCTTCTATGGCAGAAACTTTTGAATCAAACTTAGGAGACAAAGATCTTAGAACCTTTTCAACCAAAACAACTTCTTTTATTTCTTCACCCAAGTTTTTCATACAATTAACAATCTCATCTATACGTAGGAAATAGTTAGCCATGCTTTCATCATTGTGCATTCTGAGATTTTCATATTGAATTCTGAGAGTTTGTAGTTTTGCTCGTTTTACCTGTTCATCTCCTTCATAGCTCAGAACGATCTTGTCCCATATTTCTTTTGCGGTTTTGAGCTGCATAACCTTGACGAATTCTTATTGAGATAGGCTCCCTAATAGAGTATTGACAGCCTTTGCATTTGTTTCACACTGCTTCTTACCAGCCGTATCTGTAGGAGTTTCTGATGGAAATGTGTATCCTGTTTCTGTAATATCCCTCCCCTTAATAATAAATAATAAATAATAAAAATAAAAATAATAATATAATAATAAATAATACAAAATACAAAATAAATAATAATAATATAAATAATAAATCACTTAATAATAAATAATAAAAATAATAAATCACAAATGTTAAATAATAAATGATATTTAAAATATACAAGAAAATAAATAAAAATAATAAATAGTAATAACTATACTAAAGCTCTAAATAAGAATAAATAGAAATAAAACAAAGAAAACAATAAAAAAAATCAGTAAAGCTATCAAAAAAAAGAAAATAAAACAAGAAAGCTAAAAATAAAAAGAAAAGTAAAGAAATAAAACAAGAAAGCTAAAAATCAAAGTCGCATGTAGACACATGGAGTGTGTGCATGTGGTTCCCATCCAATGTTTGCTCTATTTATTAGATGGTGAGGAGGATGGGAGGCATTCCATCTTTCTGAGATTCTATCTTTCATTCTCTTGGGAGAATGGTGTTCTAAGACATAGGAGTCACTGGCAGTAGTACGTTGATTGAGGGCTCGGGGGTGGCCAGTTGTAGCAAATCCTTGCACAATTGAGCCTACGGTTGGGTGGAGAGTCGTCCCCAAAACCTTGTTGCGGTAAGCCTACTTCTACCACAGGTAAGCACTATTCTTAGTTGAATTTAATTACATGTTTATCTGGCTAGGTAAGTGCCACTCTGATTTAAATTTAATGTTAATTAGAAAAGTTAATTAGATAATTATTTTTGGACTGTTACAGTTTCCACAATATCCCAAACTTTTGTACCAAGAGATTGAAGATAGGCAGTGATTCTTACCTTCCAATAGACGAAGTTGCTCCCATCAAAAATTGGTGGCTTGATTGATGCTTCTTTTTCGTAGTTGCTCATGATGATAGATCTTTCTTCAAGTGATCAAGCTTCTTCTGAAGGACCTGCTCTGATACCAATTGTTGGAAATAATACTAAGAGGGGGGGTGAATCAGTATTATCAAATCAATTAATTTCCTTTTCACAATCAGATTTGTATACGCTACTTCGGCTATGTGAAACTATGTATATACGCTACTATGTCTAAAGAAACCAGCGTATATCAGAAAACTTAAGATTCATTAATTGTTTGATCTTTAATCAGTGCATCAGTACTTCATTAATCATAAGAACAGTAAGCAGGAGCAGTAAAACAGAACAGATCATCACACACATGGACACAAAGATATAAGGTGGAAACCCAATGTGGGTGAAAACCACCTGCTGCAATTTGTCTCTATCTTCTTTTAAATTAGAAACTTCCTTTTACAATGATTCTGTACTGGTGTAGTCTTATACTAGTACGCAGGATGCTACCTGCAGAAGGCTACAACCTTCTCTTGTTCTCCAGCTTCTCTTGGAAGGGAGCTACAACCCCCTTAGCTCTTGTACTAGCTGAGGTACTAGTACGTAGGTGCTAACCTACAGAAGGCTACAACCTTCTCTTTTCTTCCAGGGACCACGTTTCATAAATTTTCAGACTGGATCCATGAATATCAATCAAACATCAAGTATATCTGCATTAACCAAACTCCTTTGTACAAACAAATGCTAAATCAACCAATAACTTCTCAGAATGTTGTAACCAAAAAACAGTACCAGTAACCAAACACCAATTCTAAACCCAGAACACTGCAACAATAAACAGAAGCAGCTAAAACATATTTCATGAGATGTATGCTACTTCAATATGTGGAACCTACGTGCATATGCTTCTGTATTAAGGCCAACCAGCGTATACGCTGTTTTAATATAGTGAACCAGTGTGTATACACGCCTCTGTTGCGCTGAACCTACGTACAGATCTATAAAAGATAATTTACCCTTTTCACTTATTCAGACATCAGTTATACCCAGATTATCATATTTATAGATCACGTTATGCACCAAATATAACAGATCAAAAATTACACAAAGATACTTCTCTTCAAGCCGCCTTAAGATCTTGACCCATCAATAGGACTTATCCTTCTCCTTGCGCTCAAGTTCCTAATTGATTCAGATCTAGTTATGCACCATAACCCAATGACAATATTCTAGATCTTGCTCTTCATAAGATATTCAATGCTTCAGTTCCTTCCCTTGCCAAATGATCTCCTTCCCTTTTTATAGTCTTAGGCCTTACTCAAACCATGATCCAAAACCATAGAGATCCAATACTAGGGACTCAATACCTGGGTTCAACACTTTGGATGCAATACCAAGGACCAAAACCATAGGTTCAAATATGTCGGACTAAATACCATGGACCAACCATAAGTTTTCCCACATGTACGTGCTTTTCTTTGCATGAAAGTGCGTGCATACGTATATGCGCCTTTTGATCGGTACACCCGCGTGTATACGCGATTTTGTTAAGAGGAACCTGCGTATACCTCATTTTCTTTCATTCTGAGAGCCTAAACTGTGATCTGCCCTTTGAGTGAGTTTCCATCAAGGACAACACCTGTGCCATAGTGCCAAACCTGTGTCATAATGCCAACAAAAATATCATTGTGCGTCAACAAGTGATGGAAAACGCATCATCACTACCACACATGATTTGCAAAAATAAAGCCAAACACTAATGTTGCTTTAACGGTGATGGAAACACAACATCACTTTCACATTTAAAAATGCATCACAAAATAAGACTAGACATCATTGCTGCTGCAACAAGTGACGGAAAACACATCATCACTTTTATAGTTTAAAATGCAACAAATGATTTACAAAAGCACGACCATGATAAGCTACCATATCTAGAAACCATTTTTCACTTATCCACGTGAATGGGTCATCCCCTGTGGTGGTTTTGCTTGTCGAATAATTGTTTCCCCTGGTTCATGCATGGATGCTTTGTCCTTGAGGCGTTGCTCTGGATGGAGCCTCCAACATGTGGCTCTTTGATGGCCACCTCTGTCGCAATGACTACAATAGGTCTTCTTCCTCCAGATCTGCTTTACCTTCTTCTTTCCCTGATTTTGAGAGGGTCTTTCACGCCTCATCCTTTTTTGTGTTGCTATTCTTTTCCAACACTTAGCAAATATATGGTTATGTAAACCATAAAAGGTACATGTTTTTCTATTCCTTGATTTATTTCCATCATTAACAACATGATTATAATCAAAATGAACATTCAAATATTGACACTGGTTAAACCTTTCCTTTTTGTCTCTGGTGTCATTATGGTAATGAGAGCTTGCCTCAGCTCTTTCCCTACAATGGCCACTGCCATTGGATGATGGTGATGTGTTCCCATCATTCTCTTTCCTCGACAATTTCAATGATGCCTCGGAAGCATCTGACACCTTCAAGCATTCTCCTTCGGTGTATCCCAAGCCTGCAAATCGAGGTCTCTGCACAACCTCTAATGGTTGAGTTATACCTTGGCTATTAACACGAAGTTCTTCTTCTTCCTTGTACCTCATCCTAGTAAGGGGCCTAATGTTTGTCCCTGTAATTGGTTTCTCCACATTTCCAACAGAAATCATACTATGTGAAGACGAAACTGAAGGAAAATCGACATCTTTTACTTCCATTGTCAATTTGGAAAGAACTGATGAGAACATCTCATCATCTATTGTTGGTGGTTTGTTGGCTGTCTTGGCGCATTCCCCAACGTCCTTTCCGACATACCCAAGTCCTGCCTGACGGGGTAATTCTTCTACTTCAATGGGATTGACAATGCCTTGGCCATTAATGCCCAAGCCTTTTCCTTCATACCCCATTTTATTCAACAGTTTGGAGCCAATTCCTGTGGTATGATTTTCAAAAACAGTAAAATCATCATCAGGAAACATACATGAATTCAGAGAAATTATTTTTACTTCACATGGGTCATGTTGTAGCTTTTCCAAGGCATAGTCCTTAGCTTGCAGCTGTTGTAGCAAACTCTGTTTCTCCTCTTTCTCTTCATGTAGAAGCATCTTCAATTTAGCGTTATCTGCTTGAAGACTTTGGCTGTTGTGCTTCAGTTCTTCTAGGGCCTCTTCCATGGCTCGCAACTGAAGCTGCAAACATTGTTTTTCCTCTGTCTCTTCTTGTAGAGCTACATACATTATTTCCACCTTTTTGGATACTCTGAGCATGGTCTCGTACATCGCTTTGCCATCCTCCATCATTGCACGTTCCATTGTTCATGCTCGCAATTCACATCTACGCGAAGACCACCCTAATACCAAACTTGATCCGAGTTGACTCAACTTCCGAACTTAACCAAGATCTTTTGCTTTCTTGATGTAGTTAGAATTTCATTAAATAGCATAAAGGAACATATATGCATGTTGTAAAGAAGAGGGAACATGACAAGAATCAGCAACATAAAACACAAGACTTTGATAACAGAGTTCATCTAGTGTGGACTACGTCTCTAGGCCCGATGTCAAGATGTTGTTGGCGACTTCATTCAGTGCTGGAAATGGTGAAGATGTACATGGACTCTGTTTTCTGTCATGCAAGGATATGTGCCCTCTACATGAGTGGAAAAGTCTCACCACGAGATGTTCCTCTTCAGGAACTATCATTCACAACAGACCTCCTATCAGCACGACATAATCTGACACATGGTGAGAATGATTATCCCACCATCATGGCATCAAAGGGATCTCAACCAAAACACCCATGGTGACAATGAGTATCTTGCCATCATGGAAACAAAGGGATCTCAATCAAAACATACATACAATCCATGATGAATACATCTCACATGAAATAGATACAAATATTTCGCATCAGACATCAAGCAAGAATCGAAACAACATCGTACATCTCACAGCAAATGATCAAATAAGTACATGACAACAAGACTCCATATACCTCAACTCTAATGCTAGTTGATTAATAGAATGCTCAGTTGCTGGATCTGAATGCACCATCGAAATCGTGGAGTTGGATGGCATAGAATCAACTGTCCACACTTTGATATCTGACACCATCACTCCAATCTGGAAAATGGCCAAAAAATAGAAGGCTCAACTACAAAAACTGACTGTAGCACTAAATTTGTGTCGTCGAGGGGTGTAAAATTGACTATCCATTCATCGAATTCCGTCACCGAAAAAATCTAGGTCTGTAGGAACCTTTTAGATTCCCTCGCGATTCTCCAAAGATTCCATCCTCTGGGTTGACTGGAGATTTGCAACTCAAATCAGAAAACTAATCTCACCATTGAGATCCTTGTGAAATTCTGAGAAGAATGAGTATAAAGTTGGCTACATTCTGGATCTGGTGAATTTCAGCGTCCAAGGAATCTAGAAGATTCTGTTAAGATTCTCTTCAAATGGGAATCTACAAATCCGCTTCTCAAAAGGTGAATCCAACCTTGCCATTGCGTTCCTTGTGAAAATCTAAGAAAATTGACTATAAACTTGATTACATTCTGATAAAATGAATTTTTACCTCCCCAAAAGATTCCTATCTCGAAATCTATGCCACATGGTTACAGCTCCTGGTTCCCCCTTGGGCTACTGTGCAGTGCTCCACATTCCGTCGATTCTCCGTTCATTCTCCATTCTCCCCGTGCAAATGAAAGTCAGGTCTTTTTAAATGTTTTTTTGGGCGAAGGTATTCATGAAATGGTCGTTGGCGCGCTAGTTACAAATAAATAGTGGTTGAGGAGGGGTTGTCGAATCAAATCCACCCCTCCCATTTTAACACATAGAACATTGAAGACTCTATTCTGATATGGTGCAGTTACATTGTAACTATTGTTATTTAAAAATGACATGGTTTAAATATGGCGGAGTTTTGTTTGTTGTTTTGTTTTAATCATTGGTGTTAAATGGGGTTGCCGCGTGGTGGCAGGACGGCCCACGTGGCCGGTGTGGGTTTGATACCCACCAACCTCCGTATATATATTAAAATTGGTATGGTGCGGTGTAGGCCACGTCCACCGAGGTGGCCCGCCCACTGTCCGTTAAAATATATGTGTTAACGCTATGCAAGTTGGGGCCAACGGGGGTTCGCACTCAGATTTGAGTGTCGTTCACACCGTTGGAATCATGGTAACGAGCACTTAAGTCTGGTGCTAGTTTGGGAGCATTCTGACCACCTTGAATTTTGACCCTTTCTGAGTCCTCTGGAACTTTTACATCTGTCTGGAGCCACCTGGATTAATCCTCCCCACTGAGGAGATTTTGGTCCTCCAAAAGCATGAAAATAATCTGCAACTTCTTTGTACCTTGTCTGCACTTACAAGTGTTTGATAAGTCACCCTTCCTTCTCCTTCAACTTTGTCCTTCGGAGCCATAAGCGATGAGCCAACACCTGCACCCTCTGCAAACATGTAGTACAATTCTGCAAATTACATGCTTAATTTACATGACCAAATAATGACCTAGGTATCCCATACTTGCCAAGAGTTTATAACACATACTCGGCGATCAAGTTTACATCAAAATGGAAACAATACCCTAGCTATCAATAACAAGGCCAAAATATCATTGTTGCATCAACAAGTGATGGAAAACACATCATCACTGCCACACATGATTTACAGAAATAAGGCCAAACACTATTGTTGCCTTAGCAAGTGAAGGAAACACAACATCACTTTCACATTTAAAAATGCATCACAAAATAAGACTAGACATCATTGTTGCTGCAACAAGTGATGGACAACACATCATCACTTTTACAGTTTAAAATGCAACAAATGATTTACAAAAGCACAACCATGAAAAGCTACCATATCTAGAAACCATTTTTCACTTATCAACTTAAATGGGTCATCCCCCTGTGGTGGTTTTGCTTGTCGAATAATTGTTTCCCCTCATTCATGCACAGATGCTTTTTCCTTGAGGCGATGCTTTGGATGGAGCCTCCAACATGTAGCTCTTTGATGGCCACGTCTGTTGCAATGACTACAATAGGTCTTCTTCCTCCAAAACTGCTTTACCTTCTTCTTTTCTTGTTGTTTAGAGGGTCTTTCACACCTCATCCTTTTTTGTGTTGTTATTCTTTTCCAACACTTAGCAAATATATGGTTATGTAAACCACAAAAGGTACATGTTTTTTGATGCCTTGATTTATGTCCATCATTAACAAAATGATTGTAATTAAAATGAACATTTGAATATCGAGACTGGTTATACCTTTCCTTGTTGTCTCTGGTGTCATTATGGCGATGAGAGATTGCCTTAGCTCTTTCCCTGCAATGGACACTGCCATGGGATGGTGGTGATGTGTTCCCATCATTCTCTTTCCTCGATGATGTCAATGATGTCTCGGAAGCATCTGACACCTTCGAGCATTCTCCTTCGGTGTATCCCAAGCCTATAAATCGAGGTCTTTGCACACCCTCCAATGGTTGAGTTATGCCTTGGATATTAACACCAAGTTCTTCTTCTTCCTTATACTTCATCCTGGTAAGGAGCCTCATGTTTGTCCCTGTAATTGGTATCTCCACATTTCCAACATAAATCATACTATGTGAATACGAAACTGAAGGGAAATCGACATCTTTTACCTCCACTGTCGATTTGGAAAGAACTAATTAGATCTTCTCATCATCTGTTGTTGGTGGTTCACTGGTTGTCTTGGCGTATTCCCCAACTTCCTTTCTGACATACCCAAGTCCTGCCTGATGGGATAATTCCTCTACTTTGATGGGACTGGCAATGCCTTGGCCATTAATGCCCAAGACTTTTGCTTCATACCCCATTTTCTTCAATAGTTTGGATCCAATTCCTGTGCTATGATTTTCAAAACAGCAAAATCATCACCAAGAAGCACACATGAAGTTGGAGAATTACATTTTACCTTACATGGGTCATGTTGCAACTTTTCCAAGGCCTCGTCCTTAGCTTGCAGTTGTTGTAGCAAACTCTGTTTCTCGTCTTTCTCTTCATTTAGAAGCATATTCAAACCAACATTCTTTGCTTGAAGACTCTGGCTATTGTGCTTTAGTTCTTCTAGGGCCTCTTCCGTGGCTCGCAACTGAAGCTGCAATCGTTGTTTTTCCTCTGTCTCTTCTTATAGAGCTACATTCATTATTTCCACCTTTTTGGATACTCTGATCATGGTCTCGTACATCGCTTTGTCATCCTCCATCGTTGCATGTTCCATTGTTCACACTCACAAATCACATCCATGCGAAGGCCGCTCTGATACCAAACTTGATCCGATTTGACTCAACTTCCGATTTAACCAATATCTTTTGCTTCCGTGATGTAGTTAGAATTGCATTAAAAGAGCATAAAGGAACATATATGCACGTTGTAAAGAAGAGGGAACATGACAAGAATCAGCAACATAAAACACAAGATGTTGATAACAAAGTTCATCCAATGTGGACTACGTCTTCGAGCCCAGTGTCAAGATGGTGTTGGCTGCTTCATTCAGTGTTGGAAATGGTGAAGATGTACATGGACTTTATTTTCTATCATACAAGGATGTTTTCCCTCTACATGAGTGGCAAAGTATCTCCACGAGACATTTCGCTACAGGAACTATCACTCACAACAGACCTCCTATCAGCATGACATAATCTGACACATGGTGACAATGAGTATCCCGCCATCATGGCATCAAAGGGATCTCAACCAAAACATCCATATTGACAATGAGTGTCTCGGCATCATGGCAACAAAGGGATCTCAATCAAAACATACATACAATCCATGATGAATACATCTCACATGAAATAGATACAAATATTTCGCATCATACATCAAGCAGGAATCGAAACAACATCGTACATCTCACAGCAAATGATCAAAGAAGTACATGACAACAACACTCGATATACCTCAACTCTAATGGGAGTTGATTAATAGAATGATCAACTGTTGGCTCTGAATGCACCATCAAAATCATGGAGTCGAATGGCATAGAATCGACTGTCCACACTCTAAAATCTGACACAGTCACTCCAATATGGAAAATGGCCAAAAAATAGAAGGCTCAACTGCAAAAATTGACTACACCACTGAATGTGTGTCATCGAGGGGTGTAAAATTGACTATCCATTCGTCAAATTATGTCACTGGCAAAATCTGGCCATATAGGAATCTTTTAGATTCCCTCGGATTCTCCAAAGATTCCCTCCTCCGAGTTGACTGGAGATTTGCAACTCAAATCAAAAACTGATCTCGTCATTGGCCTCCAAGGAATCTAGAAGATTCCTTCAATATTCTCGAAAATTCTCCTCCACTGGGAATCTGCAAATTCGCTGCTCAAAAGGCGAATCCAACCTCGTCATTGCGTTCCCTCTGAAGATTTGAGAAAATTGATTGTAAACTTGATTACATTCTGATAAAATGAATTTTTACCTCCCCATGGAATCTCAAGGATTCCTCACAGCATCAAAATATTCTTGTCTCAAAATCCGTGCCACATAGTTTCGGCTCCTAGTTCCGCCTTGGGCTACTGTGCGGTGCTCCACATTCTGTCAGTTCTCCATTTGTTCTCCATTCTCCCCATGCAAATGAAAGTAAGGTCTTTTTAAATGTTTTTTTGGGCAGAGGTATTCATGAAATGGTCGTTGGTGCGCAGGTTTAAAATAAACAGTGGTTGAGGAGGGGTCAAGGGATCAAATCCACCCCTCCCATTTTAATACATAGAACGTTGAAGACTTTGTTCTGAGATGGCATGGTTACATTGTAATCATTGTTATTTAAAAATGGAATCATTTAAATATGGCGGAGTTTTGTTTGTTGTTTTGTTTTGAGCATTGTCGTTAAATAGGGTCGTCGCATGGTGGCGGGCTGGCCCACGTGGCCGGCGCGGGTTCGATACCCGCCGACCTCCGTATATATATTAAAAGTGGTATGGTGGGGCGTGGGTCGGGTCCACCGGAGGTGGCCCGCCCACCGCCCATTAAAATATATGTGTTAACGCTATGCGGGTTCGGGTCGACGAGGGTCATGGCCTGTCGGCCCTTTTTTTAATTAAAATTTGTTTTTTTTTTAATATAAATTTTTTCATATGGTCCGATGGAGGTGGCGGGGGTCATGGCCCGCCACCTAATTTAATATTTTTTTTTATAATAATAAATATATTTTTTTTATTTTGTCTAATATAAGGGATATTAGACAACTTAAATAGCAACAATTTCGCCCGCTCTCGGGAGCTAGATTCCATGTTCGGGACTCAGTCAATTTGTAGGACATTTAAACCTGGCCCACAGCCCAACTTTCACTGCAACTTTGACTGGCTCTTTCTCCCTCATACGAGCTCGGATTTGAGTGTCATTCGCACCATTAGAATTAAGGTGACGAGCACTTCGGTTTGGTGATAGTTTGGGAGCATTCTGACCACTTTGAATTTTGATCCTTTCTGAGTCCTCTAGGATTTCTGCATGTGTCTAGAGCCACCTGGATTAATCCTCCCCACTAAGGAGCTTTTGGTCCTCCAAAAGCATGAAAATAATCTGCAACTTCTTTGTACCTTGTCTGCACTTACAAGTGTTTGATAAGTCACCCTTCCTTTTCCTTCACCTTTGTCCTTCGGAGGCATAAGCGATGAGTCGACACTTGCACCCTCTGCAAACCTGTAGTACGATTTTGCAAATTACATGCTTAATTTACATGACCAACTAATGACTTAAGCATCCCATACTTTCCATGAGTTTATAACACATACTTGGTGGTCAAGTTTACATCAAAATGGAAACAATACCCTAGCTATCAATAACAAGGCCAAAATATCATTGTTGCATCAACAAGTGATGGAAAACACATCATCATTGCCACACATGATTTACAAAAATAAGACCAAACACTATTGTTTCTTTAACAAGTGATGGAAACACAACATCACTTTCACATTTAAAAATGCATCACAAAATAAGGCTAGACATCATTGTTGCTACAACAAGTGATGGAAAACACATCATCACTTTTATAGTTTAAAATGCAACAAATGATTTAGAAAAGCATGACCATGACAAGCTATCATATCTAGAAATAATGGATCATCCCCCTGTGGTGGTTTTGTTTGTCGAATAATTGTTTCCCCTGGTTCATGCACGAATGCTTTTTCCTTGAGGCGTTGCTCTGGATGGATCCTCCAACATGTGGCTCTTTGATGGCCACCTCTGTCGCAATGACTGCAATAGGTCTTCTTCCTCCAGATCTGCTTTACCTTCTTCTTTTCTTAATGTTGAGAGGGTCTTCACGCCTCATCCTTTTTTGTGTTGCTATTATTTTCCAATACTTAGCAAATATATGGTTATGTAAACCACAAAAGGTACATGTTTTTCAATGCCTTGATTTATGTCCATCATTAACAACATGATTGTAATCAAAATTAACATTTGAATAT
Source organism: Pinus tabuliformis (assembly GCA_031772625.1). Lineage (NCBI taxonomy): Eukaryota > Viridiplantae > Streptophyta > Pinopsida > Pinales > Pinaceae > Pinus > Pinus tabuliformis. The sequence goes on from CM062819.1 coordinate 828,575,447, forward strand.
CGAGACTGGTTATACCTTTCCTTGTTGTCTCTAGTGTCATTATGGCGATGAGAGCTTGCCTCAACTCTTTCCCTAAAATGGACACTTCCATGGGATGATGGCGATGTGTTCCCATCATTCTCTTTCCTCGACGATTTCAATGATGTCTCGGAAGCATCTAACACCTTGGAGCATTCTCCTTCGTCATATCCCAAGCATGCAATCAAGGTCTTTGCACAACCTCCAATGGTTGAGTTATGCCTTGGCTATGAACACCAAGTTCTTCTTCTTCCTTGTACTCTGAGCATGGTCTCGTACATCGCTTTGTCATCCTCCATCGTTGCACGTTCCATTGTTCACACTCGTAATTCACATCCATGCCAAGACCGCTGTGATACCAAACTTGATCTGAGTTGACTCAACTTCTGGATTTAACCAAGATCTTTTGCTTCCGTAATGTAGTTATAATTGCATTAAAAGAGCATAAAGGAACATATATGCATGTTGTAAAGAAGAGGGAACATGACAAGAATCAATGACATAAAACACAAGTCGTTGATAATAGAGTTCATCCAGTGTGGACTACGTCTCCGAGCCCGATGTCAAGATGGTGTTGGCCGCTTCATTCAGTGCTGGAAATGGTGAAGATGTACATGGACTCTATTTTCTATCATACAAGGATATGTGCCCTCTACATGAGTGGCAAAGTCTCTCCACGAGACGTTTCACTACAGGAATTGTCACTCACAACAGACCTCCTATCAGCATGACATAATCTAACACATGGTGACAATGAGTATACCTCCATCATGGCATCAAAGGGATCTCAACCAAAACATCCATGGTGACAATGAGTATCCCACCATCATGGCAACAAAGGGATCTCAATCAAAACATTCATACAATCCATGATGAATACATCTCACATGAAATAGATACAAAGATTCTGCATCATACATCATGCTAGAATCGAAACAACATCGTACATCTCACAGCAAATGATCAAAGAAGTACATGGCAACAACACTCCATATACCTCAAGTCTGATGTTGGCTAATGAATAGAATGCTCAACTGCTAGATCTGAATGCACCATCGAAATCGTGGAGTCGAATGGCATAGAATTGACTATCCACACTCTAAAATCTGACACCGTCACTCCAATCTAGAAAATGGCCAAAAAATAGAAGGCTCAGCTACAAAAACTGACTACACCACTGAATTTGTGTCATCAAGGGGTGTAAAATCAACTATCCATTCGTCGAATTATGTCACTAGCAAAATCTGGGCATGTAGGAATCTTTTAGATTCCCTCACGATCCTCCAAAGATTCCCTCCTCAGGGTTGACTAGAGATTTGCAACTCAAATCAAAAAACTGATCTCATCATGGAGATCCTTGCAAAATTTTGAGAAGAATGAGTATAAATTTCGCTGCATTCTAGATCTTGTGAATTTCAGCCTCCAAGGAATCTGGAAGATTCCCTCAAGATTCTTGGATATTCTCCTCCATTGGGAATCTGTAAATCCACTACTCAAAAGGTGAATCCAACCTCGCCATTGCATTCCCTGTGAAAATCTAAGAAAAATTACCATAAACTTGATTACATTTTGATCAAATGAATTTTTACCTCCCCATGGAATCTCAAGGATTCCTCTCAGCATCAAAAGATACCTGTCTCGAAATCCATGCCACTTGGTTCCGCCTTGGGCTACTGTGCGGTGCTCCACATTCCTTGGGTTCTCCATTCATTCTCCATTCTCCCCATTGTTAGTGTCAGTCTTTGCAACCTTCCTCTAGTCATCAAACATGCTCTTACAAAATGATTTTAAGGTGTCAAGGTCAAATTTTGTCATTTTAGTGAGTCTTCAAGCAAAATTTGGTCATTAGGTATTAGGTCTAGGGTTTGCTTTTACTCCTTTCAAAGTTGTCCAAATTTCAGTCCATGTCACCATTCAGCTGAGTGTACCATCATTCAGAGGGTTGTCATCATCATGTCAAGTTCCACTGGGTCATTTTACACCTTGTTCACGCTTCAGTTGCGCCTAGGTAAGGTTCATTTCCCTCTCCTAGGGTTTTGAGGGTAATTTCTCTTGGATGGTCAAATAATCAGTAAAACTTGTATCCTGATGTTCATACACCTTCCCCTATCCTTAATTTACCTTATTAAACACTTCCCATCACTGAGATCCCCCAAATTCCTCATTTTTCCACAAACCCTAGTTTCTTGCTACAACTTGACAATTTTCTAGACTAGGCCTATGTTTTGCCATTTTGGACCCCTTCCCCTCACTCAATATTTGAAATTTCACTTTCCCCTACTTCCTAATATCCCTCCCTACTTCCAAAAATTTTCTCAAGAATTTAGAAGCCCCTTATCCCCTTCATTTTGCTTCATTTCGACAAATCCCCTATTCCACACATCGAGATAGGTTTTACTCAAATGATATTTCTGAGCAAGAAAAAGATGAATTTTGGAAAAATGAGAGAGGTTTTTTTCCAAAATAGGCCAAGGAAGAAAAACCTCGTTCACTTTTTACACAGGTGTCATGGTTTTAGAGAAATGTCAAAAATACAGTTGCCTCGGGAGAATTGATGCACCTCTAAAGTGACCTTGGGAAAATCAAGATTTATCCTAGCTTGGTTGGCCAAATGACTTGATTAATGCGTCAAATGATAACTAGACACAAATATCTTTCCAATGAGCTATCATGAGCTCAATTTGGAGTTGAGGAAGACCTTCAAACGTTGATTGCAAAAGCACTCTGCCTCTAGGCAGTCTCATTTGGCACATTTTGACCAGTATTGGGAGATTTGATTTTTGATAGGGAAAATGAACTCCAAATTGAAAAATTCTAGTTGGGTTGGAAAGTAGACTCAAAGACCTTTCCAAAGACCTATCCCATGCCCAATTGGGACACCGCTAAGGCCTCCAAAAGTCTCATGGAAAAAGTGTGATGCATTGGGCAGGTGGCGCAGCGCACATAACTGGCGCGACGCATTGGGCTACAATTTCCAGTGCAAATTTACACTGGCACGGCACATAGAGAAGGTGCGGCACATTGGGTTTGTGGCATGGCGCATAGATCTACCAAGCCCAATTTTATCCTAAACTCTCTTAAGTTGCCAAAATTGCTTAAATCTTCGAATGTGCAAGTAAGTCACCATCTCTTCATTGCTAGTGGAGGAGTTTTCTTTAAGGTTTATGGTGATTGTGTAAAGATGAATCAAACCCTACCTCTTGTATCTCTCAAAGGAAACAGTACCTAGGGTTTGCACTGTTGTTTGGCCACCAATTCATTCCCTTACCTTGCCACTCCCTCACTCATTTTCCTAGTTTCTTCCCCTATTACCTAATTCCCATAATCCCAAAACAAAATCATATATCCCTATCCCCAATCCTATTTTTCCCAAACCACAAAATTCCCTAAACCCTAATTGTTTTCCCAAAATCTAAATATCATTCCCTAAAACCCCCTCATTCCCTCAAAAGCCCTACAAACAATCTACCCAACCTCTCATACACAATTCTTCCACATTCCCTCCACAGCCCCTCATACAAACATACCTTTGGCAGCAAAAACCTAATCACCATAAATCTCATCAAGAAACCTCACACATTAGCAAGCATCGGGAGTCTTGGCTTGAAAGAGCCAACATCCACTTAGAGAGACTGTTGGCGAAGGCAAACAAGGACAAGGACATGCTCAAGCACATGAAAAACCATTATTGGGCACAAACTCATGTTTGCAAAGCAAGGATCAAAATCATGAAGGCAAGACTAAGGAGGGCACTAAAACGACGCAAAAGGCATGATAGGCTACAAATCTTGGTCGAAGCTTCTTTGGTTGAGCATGATACTTGATGATGGACCTTCAGTCCAAATTTCAGCAAATTTGGAGAAAATTTTGTCAATTTTGAATTTTTTGGCTTCAAAACAGATTTTCCTACCCAACGCGTAGTGCCACTTGGCGCGCGCTTATAATTTCGAGATCCTTTGGAGGAAAGCTTTGTATTTATGGATTTTTTATGAAAATTTATGCATGCTCATGAATTACCTAAGGATTTCATCAAGTTCTGGGTTGCCTAAAGGGTCAAAAACACACAAAAAATGACCTCTCTGCCACCTTTTGCACCTACAGGAAGCAGTGTTGGGAGATTGAATTTTTGGAGGGGCAAATGGACACCAAATCTAGAAATTCCACTTGGGTTGGAAAGTAGACAGGCAGGGCTTTCCAATGAGCTATCATGAGCTCAATTTGGACTTCAGGAAGGCCCTCAAAATCAGCCTCAAAGTTGTGCTATGCATACAGGTTTCAGGTGCGGCGCATAGGGAAATTTGGCCTATTTTTCACTCAGCAGCTCAGGATTTCGCCCAGTTTTGACTAGTTTCACTTTTTCATATAACTCTTGACTTATCTTGATGTAAATTCATGACTTTGATGTAATTTTGGCACATTGTTACTCATCCATGTAGATTCATTCACTAAAAAGTAAAAAGATAGTGAATGAATCAGTTTCCTTTTATATAGAGGCAAGTTGTTTCATTGCCTATTTTTCAATTCCTTGTTTAGATATGGTTGAAACAGCTCCTAGAATGATGAGCTCGACCCCTAGAGGCATGGGAAGGAGTTAGGCTTGTCTATATCATGTAATTTCTCAGTCATTTTCAGGGTTGGACACTTGGGATTGCTTGGCACTCCATTGTACATTTGATTTCTGCATTTTTGGCAAAGGAAAGACCAGGGTTTGCAGCGCTTTTTGGGATCCTTGTGGTTTTTTGTTTTGATGGTGTTCTTCTCTATGTAATTTGTGAGTTCACTGATATTTATGTGTACCATTTCCTTTCTCTTTTGCTTCTGAAATCAAACAAATGAGTGACAAAGGTAGAATTCATTAGCTTGTTGTGCTCTGCCTTATAGTTTTGTTTAATTTTCAATGTTTTCTCCAGTTTGAAGAGGATTCTTGATACCCTCTCGCCCTCTTCAGCTTCTCACCAGTTTGAGCCCTCCATCTTTACAAATCAAAGCATCAAAATGATTGCCTTTCTTGCCCCAATCAGAACTCTGCAAAACTGGCCTTCATCCCCGAACCCAAATTTGCCTTTCCCTTGATTCCAACAAAACCCCCAAAAAATCAAATCAAATCCTTGCACTTCATACCTAGCCTAAAATTAGTTTTTATTTCAGTCATCTCAAGCCCCATCGATTATCTTTTGTTGAGATTGACCCGGAGAGAGCCCTCTCCTGTCCTCGTAGGGCTAGCTATGAGGCTGAGCGTGGTTTGATGTTGGTCCTGGATCCTACCTTTTCAGCCTGAGGTAAATCTAGGCACTAACACCCTTGCAAATGAAAGTCAAGTCTTTTAAATGTTTTTTTGGGCAAAGGTATTCATGAAATTGTCGTTGGTGCGCTGGTTAAAAATAAACAGTGGTTGAGGAGGGGTCGGGGGATCAAATCCACCCCTCCCATTTTAATACATAGAACGTTGAAGACTCTGTTCTAAGATGGCATGGTTACATTGTAACCGTTGTTATTTAAAAATGGCACCATTTAAATATGGCGGAGTTTTGTTTGTTCTTTTGTTTTGAGCATTGCCGTTAAATGGGGTCGTCGCATGGTGGCGGGTTGGACCACGTGGCCACCGCGGGTTCGATACCTGCAGACCTCCATATATATATTAAAAGTGGTATGGTAGGGCACGGGTCGGGTCCACTGGAGGTGGCCCGCCCACCACCCGTTAAAATATATGTGTTAACATTGTGCGGGTTGGGGTTGGTGGGGGTCATGGCCTATCGACCCTTTTTTAATTAAAATTTGGTTTTTTTTTAATATATGTTTTGTCATATCGTTCGAAGGAGGTGGCACGGGTCATGGCTTGCCACCTAATTTAATATTTTTTATTTTTTTAATAATAATAAATATATTTTTTTTAATTTCTCTAATATAAGGGATATTAGACAAATTAAAGAGGCAACAATTTCGCCCTCTCTCGGGAGCTAGATTCCATGTCCGGGACTCGGTCAATTTGTAGGATATTTAAACCTGGCCCAGAGCCCAACTTTGACAGCAACTTTGACTGGCTCTTTCTCCCTCCTACAATCTCGGATTTGAGTGTCGTTCGCACCGTTGGAATCAGGGCGACGAGCACTTCAGTATGGTGCTGGGTTAGGAGCGTTATAACCACTTTGAATTTTGACCCTTTATGAGTCCCCTGGGACTTCTACATTTGTCTAGAGCCACCTGGATCAAAGGTTGATCATTAGAACACAAATGGCGAAGCCAAGGAAGAAAGTATCCAATCCTCCTAAATATGTGTCTCCCTCAACCACCGAAATTGACGTCAATCAATTTGTGAAGGCTCCATTGTTCAATGGAAACTTTGATATATAGGAGGCAAGAATGAAGAATTTCTTAAAAACTCAAGGCATTGAACTCTGGAAATTGGTGATTGTTGATAGCATGATGGATGGAGAATCCAAGGAACATAATACAAGAGTAATGAAAGCAATCTTAAATGGGCTACCTGATTCTATGAAGGCCAATTTTGAAAAAAAATTGTCAGCAAAAGGCACATGGAATAAACTTCATGATCTTCACTCAAAAGGAGTGTTGGCAATGATCTCTAGTCAATAAAATGATGGAAAACAAGAAGGAAATCAAGAGCCCATCAAGGAAGTTGAAGATAAGAGTGATTACATCAAGGCTAAATAAGACCTAAAAGATGAAGAGAATGAAAAAGATTTTGAAGAAGATCTCCTCACTAAACTTATGATTTCCATGGAAGAGATTAACAATTTGAAAAACGAAAATGAGGAACTTAAGAAGAAAGTGCAAGTCAGTAACCAAGACAAGACAAGGAAGGAAGTTGACCTTGTCAAGCTTCAAGTACAAGAAAGAGATGAGGAGCTCGCCAATATTAAGGAAGAATTTCATCAAAACAAGAGAAAGCATCATGAAGAAGTCATATCCATGACAAATCAATTGGATAAGGCAAAGAAATGGGAAGATACCTTGTCAAGCTACCTTGAACAAAGGCACATAAGCTTGAACAACTTGAAGAAGAGATTGGTCAATACAAGGAAGAGGTCTCCTCCCTTATATCTCAACTAGAAGAAGCAAGGAAACAAGAACAAGGAGCTGAGAAGGTGATGGAAGCTTTGACATTCATAGAAGGACAAGTTGATGAAGCAAAAAAGGAGAGAAACACCATGATATGCCAACTAGAAGAAAAGGATGATGACATCACCAAGTTAAAATCAAAAATCACTTCTCTTAAGGCCCAATCGTGTGAAGCAACCAAGATGAAGGAAGAAATGGAGATCATTCTATCAAAGAAGGATGAAGAATGCAATAAAATGAAGGAATAAATTGACTTTCTTAAAAAGGAAGTTGACTTGCTAAATAAGAACTTGAAAATTTCTCAAACCTTAGATGACATCCTAAGTCATCAAAGGTCTCCCCTTGATAAATCAGGTCTTGGCTATGCAAGTGAACCCTCAAGCAAGAATGATGCAAACCATAATGCTTCAAACAACAAGGATGTGAGGAAGCTTGGAAGAAATGTTGATGCTCCCAGTTCCAGCAAAGGCAACGAGAAGAGTCAAGGCAACTATGGAAGAAACCCTCCTCCAAGAAGAAATGCAGATGGTGTCAAGGATGCAAGAAGCAATGGTTATCATCAAGGGATCCCAAGGCAAAAAGACTTCAGAAATACATCAAGGAAACCTTCTTCTCCCAAGTACCAAAGTATATTTCTTGGTTATTGCTATTCTTGTACAAATTTTGGGCACATGGAAAAAGATTGTAGGGCATATCACAAAGACATATTTAATTGCCCCTGTCAGTCCCCGTCAATCTACAAGAATAAATTTTGCAAGAAGAAGTCATGAATTCTTATTCATGAACAACATAGAGTGCTTCAAGTGTCATAACATTGGACATATGTCAGGTGATTGTAACTTGACTTGGGCCCCAACACAAGGAAAAACCATGCCATAGAAGAAATTTATACAAGTATGGAGAAGGAAGCAAATTGAATCTGGAAGTCCCTTGAACACTCTATCCAACAACACATGTTGTTGACTTGATGAATTCATCCTTGATATTCCAAGTATTTGATGGGGAGACTCTACCAAAAGGAAGACCATGCATACAGTTAGGGGGAGCTTATGATGATTAAGCATTCTTGCAGAAGCTATCCGTGAATGGGCCCTATGAAATCCTTGATGAGCCACATGGACAATCATCCTTTGATAGATCGTCTCTCGGGAGCATTTCCATTAAAGAACATGATCCCTTATTCATCCATGAACTACTTGATCACTAAGAAGGTAATCTTTCATGAGCTAGAGGAAGTCGTGCAGATAGGGGGAGTTGGTTCATCACATGAAGAATTTAAGCACATCTATCATGGACCACATTGTCAGAAAGAAGAGCATCGTGACAGCGGGAGGAAAATACCTATGAAGAACTACTAGTCATGAAGAAAAGAAGAAGCTTGACAAGGGGAGTACTTGGGTACCCCATTTTCCATTGATGTCAAAGGGGGAGAGAATATTTGAAAGGGCTAGAATATTTCCATCAGTGGAAAAGGGGGAGATTGTTAATCTAGGTTTTCATTGATGTCAATAATTGATTGTTGACATAGCAGTGACTGGATGGCAAATATTGTTGAAGATGCAAGAAGATGACTACAACTCTGTAATATTCCTCCCCTTAATAATAAATAATAAATAATAAATAATAAAAATAATACATAATTCAACATAACTTCGGGACGAAGTTCCTTAAAGGGGGAGAGTATGTAATATCCCTCCCCTTAATAATAAATAATAAATAATAAAAATAATAATAATAATATAATAATAAATAATACAAAATAAATAATAATAATAAAAATAATAAATCATAAATGTTAAATAATAAATGATATTTAAAATATACAAGAAAATAAATAAAAATAATAAATATTAATAACTATAGTAAAGCTCTAAATAAGAATAAATAGAAATAAAACAAAGAAAACAATAAAAACAATCAGTAAAGCTATCAAAAAGAAGAAAATAAAACAAGAAAGCTAAAAATCAAAAGAAAAGTAAAGAAATAAAACAAGAAAGCTAAAAATCAAAGTCGCATGTAGACACATGGAGTGTGTGCATGTGGTTCCCATCCAATGTTTGCTCTATTTATTAGATGGTGAGGAGGATGGGAGGCATTCCATCTTTCATGAAAGAGAATCGAGTATTGTAAATTCGTTTTCGTTAAAATTCACATGATATATTAGGAGGAAACTCCCTAAAGTAAAAGGAATAATTTATGGGTTATCACGCAAGGGTTTTAATAATCAAGGAAAGAGGGGCTTTACAAGAATAGAGAAAATTTGGGATTATGGACAACTACTACTTGCATGCATTCTTTTTTTTTTTATCTATTTAAATTAAATTATTTCACTTCATTAAAAATAAATAAAAAAATAAAAATATGGATTAATTTAATTAAGGTAAAATAAAAAATTTCTCTTTTAAAACCCCATGTTGTGTACAGTTACAAAGCTTTCCATGCCTCCATGGGCTCTACTTGAGAATCCCCAACAATTCCCAAGAAATTTGATTATAAATAATTGGGTGGTCTCTGGATTAAGAAAATTGGAATAAACAACCAGTAAAGATGCAGGGGACAACAAGAAGGAGCCCGGATATGAAAATATGTACATGATAAGATTAGCTGTGGAGATTACTCATAGGAATGACTTTAAAAATGAACACCATCAAAATATAACTATGCAGTAAGTATGCACTAAATAAAAATTTACGTGTATAGCGAGGGTTTGTAGAAAAAATATGCGGCCTCCTGGAAGTAACTTCAAAACAAGTCAAGTTAAAAATTCCAACAAAATAATTTTTTTCTAAGATGCTCATAGGCCCTAAGGGTTGAGCCAAAACTCTGATACCATATGTAAGAGCCCTCAATCAACGTACTACTGCCAATGACTCCTATGTCTTAGAACACCATTCTCCCAAGAGAATGAAAGATAGAATCTCGGAGAGATGGAATGCCTCCCATCCTCCTCACCATCTAATAAATAGAGCAAACATTGGATGGGAACCACATGCACACACTCCATGTGTCTACATGCGACTTTGATTTTTAGCTTTCTTGTTTTATTTCTTTACTTTTCTTTTTTAGAGCTTTAGTATAGTTATTACTATTTATTATTTTTATTTATTTTCTTGTATATTTTAAATATCATTTATTATTTAACATTTATGATTTATTATTTTTATTATTTATTATTAAATGATTTATTATTTATTATTTATATTATTATTATTTATTATTTATTATTATATTATTATTTATTATTTATTATTAAGGGGAGGGATATTACAAACTCTTGTTTAATTTGATGAAGTGTCAATCATGCTTCTTGATTACATGTCTATGATAAAAGACTACATAATGACTTATGTGGAACATAAACATGATGGCACGCCCTACCTCGAATGATCTTCATGATGACACCACATGATGACAAACTTCCAATATGTTGAAGGAAACAAGGTGATGAAGAAGGCAAGCATGATGGTGACCCTACATTGAAGAAGGAAAGAACATAATAATGGTGACCCTATGAAGACAAGGACATGACAAGGACAAGATTACTAACGAAGGAATCACCATGAAGAAGCCCTACACTTTATTTATGCACTCATAAAGGACCAGTCACATTAAAAATTATTTTTGACCTCCTTAGAAGCAGAATCTCACCATGGGACCTTCACCATCTTAAAGAGCATAAGTTTTCATTTCCAACAAGATAGTACTTAGCCTGAAACTCCAAGCGGTTTGGGAGAAGTGAACTTTTGAAGTTAAGTTATTAATTTTGGACATGGAGCCAACCTATGCTAGAGTCCTCATGTTGGCCTACCGATAGAGACATGCCTATTCATTTAGCATGACAAAAACCCTATATATTTGGTGTTGGCATTTTGGCACAGGTGTGGCGCTACGATCCAGGTGTTGTCCTTGATGGCAACTCTCTTTGATGACAGATCTCAGTTCAGACTACAAGTATGAAGAGAAATTTCATATACGCAGGTTCATTAAGCCCAAGTTGCGTATACACGCAGGTCCTCTATACACTACGTCGCGGATACGCTGGTTAGCCATATACGAAGTCGCGTATACACGCAGCTACATGAACAGAAAAGTGCGTACATGTCGAGAAGCTTCCCTTTGGTCCGTGGTAGTTAGTCCTCGGTACTTGAACCTATGTCTTTGGACCAAAGTATCTCGACAGACGTGTTGATCCCTAGTTTTGAAGTTGATGGTATTGGATTTCTATGGTTTTGGCCCTTGGTATTGAGCAAGGCCTAAGGCTATATAAGGAGAAGAAGATCATTAGGCAAAGACAATGGAAAAAGTCTTGAATATCTGATAAAGAAAGAGATCTTGTATGCAGGTTCTGGGTTGCTTGATCTAAGCTAAGGAGAGATCACACTGGTTGACGGAAGACTAGATCTAAGGATAGATCGGGATCAAATGGTTTGAAATTAACTATCGGTATATGGTTGATTACGCATATCTTTAGATCTGCATACTGACGCAATGTTATGTTCTGAAGTATGACTGATGTCTGGTACAGCTGCAAGTTATGAGAAATTATCTTTAGATCTGTACGCAGGTTGTCTTTGGTAAAAGCGCGTGTATACACAGGTTGATTTCATTGAAGTAGCGTATATCTTTTGAAGCTTAATTTTTGGGGTTGCAGTTGGGTCTGACTGTTATTGCAGAGGTTCTGTAGTCTGCTCTGTGTTCTGGTGACTGGGTGTTGACAGGGTTTCAGTGGTTCAGTGATTCAAAGATTGATGATGCTAGTATTGGTTGTTTTGAGCTTCAATGACTTATGAATGAATTGTGGTCTTCAGATTGTAATGTTGTGCTTCAGGAGTATCCAGTCTGAAAATTGATGAAAAGTGGTACCTGAAGGAAAGAAGATTGTAGGGCAGCACCTACATACTAGTATCTTAGCTAGTACAAGAGCAAAGGGGGTTGGAGCTCCCTTCCAAGAGAGTTTGGAGAACGAGAGAAGGTTGTAGCCTTCTGCAGGTTGTAGCCTGCGTACTGGTATAAGGCTGCACCAGTACAAAAGATTGTAAACTGAAGTTTCTTATTAAAGAAAGATAGAGACGACTTGCAGCAGGTGGTTTTCACCCACATTGGGTTTCCACCTTATATCATGGTGTTCATGTGTGTGGCTTTTGTGTGATGATCTGTTCTGTTATACTGCATCTATTTTATCTGTAATATGGTTAATAATGTTCTGATGCTGAAGATAAACTAACTAAATCATAAGATTTCTGGTTATACGCTGGTTGCTTTAGATACAGTAGCGTGTACACGCTGGTTCACTTAACTGAAGTAGCGTATATGTTTCTGAGTATTGAAAAAGCTTTATTGATCTGATAATACTGATTCACCCCCCCTCTCAGTATTATTTCCAACAATTGGTATCAGAGCAGGTCCTTCAGAGAAGCTTGATCGCTTGAAGGTAGATCGTTCATCATGAGCAACTACGAGAAAGAAGCATCAATCAGGCCACCGGTTTTTGATGGGACAAACTTCAATTATTGGAAGGTAAGAGTTACTGCCTATCTTCAATCTCTTGGTACAGAAGTTTGGGACATCGTAGAGTCAGGTTACACTTTTCCTTCAGCTACTCCTACAGATCCAGCCGAGAAAAAGAAGTATGAAACAAATGCGAAAGCAGTCAGTACTCTATTAGGATGTATATCCCAATCGGAATTCATGAAGGTAATGCACTATAAATCCGCAAAAGAAATATGGGACAAAATTGTCACGAGCTATGAAGGAGACGAACAGGTAAAGCGTGCTAAACTTCAAACTCTCAGGATTAAGTATGAGACTCTCAGAATGTATAATGATGAAAGTGTGGCTAACTATTTCCTTAGGGTAGATGAGATTGTTAATTGCATGAAAAACTTGGGTGAAGAAATAAAATAGGCTATTGTGGTTGAAAAGGTTCTAAGATCATTGTCCCCCAAATTTGAATCTAAAGTGTCTGCAATAGAAGAAAAGGAAAATCTACGAATTCTTACTATGTCTCAGCTTCACGGAATTCTAACTGCTTATGAAATGAGAAAAGGAGGTCCTTCAGACAGAAGAGAAGCTTCTTTCAAAGCTTCAGGCAAAGAAGATTATTATGAAGCAAGTCACGTGCCAGAAGATGAAGAAGAAGAATCAAATTTTGTCAGAAATCTTCAAAGGGGTTCTGGAAGGTTCAGAGGTAAGTTACCCTTTAAATGCTTTGCTTGTGGAAGAGTAGGTCATTATGCTGCCAAATGTCCTCACAAAGATAAGAATGACAAGGGAAAGGAACCTGTTAAATGGAACAAGAAACAGAATGAAAAGAAGAAAAGCTATTACACTCATGAAGATAGTGATGGTCTTTCAAATAGTGACGAAGATGAACAGGGTTATAGATATAAACTTTTAATGGCTTTTGAAGATGATGACTACATGGATGCTATAGATGTAGAAGGCTTTTATGAAGAAATGAATAATCTCAAAGTTTGCGTAGAAGAGAAAAGTGCTATTATTGATTCTCTACAATGTCAACTGGCAGAAAAGGAAAAACATCTTGAAAAATTGGAATGTGAGATTGTTTGTCTTAGAAAGGAGATTGAGAAAACAAAAGCGATTAATCTTAAATTTGTTAAAGGATCTGAAACCTTGGATGAGATTATCAATGTGCAGCGTTCTCCTCTGATCAAGACAGGTCTGGGATATAATGGAGAAACATCTCAAGCTTCTACCTCTAAAAGTTATCTTGATGCAGCAAGGAGGAGTGAGCAAAGACCAAACAAAAGTCATCAGGTGAATCAGGGACAGTTTACCTCAAGAACAAATAAAGACTATCAAGAAATTCGGGGACAAGCTACCTTAAGGACAAACAGAAGCTACAATCAGCCACAGGTAAAATCTTCCCAATTTGCCCCAAGAATGGATGTCAATAGAAGCTACAATCGTTTGGATGATAGATCTGATTATCGGAGAAATTTCTTTAATGGCCAATGTTTTTCTTGCCATAACTTCGGTCATAAAGCAGCTCAATGTGTTGCCTATAAGACAATCATGACTAGAGAAGCTCAAAAGCAAAGAAGTATGACTGGAACCATGAAAAGGACTTATAACAACTTTTCGGTTCTTGAAAATGAAGTTGAATGCTCTATTTGTAATAACTTTGGTCATGAAGACTCTGAATGCAGGAGCAGGTTCTGGAAGACAACTCAGAAGGAACAGACCTCAAATGTCAGAACATGGAGAATAAAAGAACCGCAACCAGAAAGATGTGGGATAGCCTTTTATGCAGAAGGTCAAGAAAGTCTATGGTACATTGACAGCGGATGTTTGAAGCATATGAAAGGGGACAAAGAAAAACTTGAATCATATACTACATTGGAAAAGGGAAAGAAAGTTTCTTTTGGAAACGATATCTCTGCAGCTATAAAAGGAAAAGGTGTTGCTCCATTGAAAGAGAAGGTCAAAGCTGGAAATGTTTTGTACATCGATGGATTGAAGCATAATCTTCTGAGTGTCAGTCAGATGTGCGATCAAGGAACAGAGGTAATATTTAGATCAAATGGATGTTGTGTTCGTGATCTTGATACAGGTGAAACAGTGATCAAAGGAAGAAGGACTCCAAATAATCTATACATATTTGAAGAAAAACAACAACAATGCTATTTGAGCAAGAATTATGAACATTGGCTATGGCATCGGAGGTTGGGGCATCTAAGCTTTCCACAAATAAGGAAAGCATGCAAATATCAGGCAGTTCGTGATCTTCCAGATATCAAAATTCCAGACAACACCATATGCAAATCATGTTAGTTTGGAAAGCAAACCAGAACTAATTTTCCTGAGAAGGAAGGATTAGCTAGCATGCCTCTTGAGCTAGTACATACAGATATATGTGGTCCATTCAGAAAAAGAACACCTCGAGGAGAAGAATATTTGATATTATTCATTGACGATTTCTCCAGGTTTGTCTGGTTAGGACTTTTGAAGCACAAAGATGAAGCATTCGAAAAATTCAAATCCTTCAAAGCCTTGGCTGAAAATGAATCAGGACACAAAATTAAGTGCCTCAGATCTGACAGAGGTGGGGAGTTTACTTCAAATGAATTTTTTTATTTCTGTGAAGAACATGGGATAAGAAGAGAATTCTCTGCAGCTAGAACTCCTCAGCAAAATGGAGTTGTGGAAAGAATGAACAGAACAATCCAACAAATGGCTCGTGCTATGCTTGATGAATCAGGTACTCCCGCAACTTTCTGGGGTGAAGTTGCACATGCTGCGGTTATTATTCTCAACAAAACAAATGTCCGAGTAAACAGCACTCAAACTCCTCATGAGCTCTGGTCTGGTAAGACTCCTTCGGTGAAGCACTTCAAAATCTTTGGGAGCAAGTGTTATATTAAGAATACTGATGAGCAACTTGGCAAACTTGAACCAAGAGTAGATGAAGGCATTCTTCTTGGTTATTCTCCACATAGCAAGGCATACAAGTGCTACAATAAAAGACTTGGCAGAATTGTTGACAGCATTGATGTTGTGGTTGATGAGAAGGGATACATTCTTAGGCAAGTTCATCATGAAGACATCGAAGAAGATGAAGGCTATCCTCAAAGACAGAATGATGAAGAAGAATCTCAAGAAGAAGAAGAACCTCAAGAAGAACCAGAGGAGCAGACAAGAATAGAAGAGAAGACTCCATCCAGATATGTTCAGAAGAATCATCCAGAATCTCATATTGTGGGGCAGAAAGAAGCAGGAGTACAAACAAGAAGAACAATTGCGGAAGCTTCAAGCTATTTGGCATTACTCTCTTCCACTGAACCACAAAATGTGAAAGAGGCATGCAAAGATGAATGTTGGGTCAAAGCAATGGATGAAGAACTTGAGCAGATCGAAAAGAAAAACACTTGGGAATTGGTCCCTAGACCAAAAGATAAGAATGTCATAGGGACAAAATGGGTCTTCAAAAATAAGTTGAATGAAAATGGAGAAGTAATTAAAAACAAGGCCAGACTTGTTTGTAAAGGATATGCGCAGCAAGAAGGAATAGATTTTGAAGAGACTTTTGCTCCTGTTGCAAGACTTGAGGCCATCTGAATGTTCCTTGCTCTCTCAAGCTTTCAAAACTTCAAGGTATTTCAAATGGACGTGAAATCAGCCTTTCTGAATGGAGACTTAGAAGAAGAAGTATATATTGAGCAGCCAGATGGTTTCATTCTTGGGAATGATCCAAACCTTGTGTGCAGATTGAAAAAGGCTCTCTATGGTCTCAAACAAGCTCCAAGGGCTTGGTACTATCGTTTGGACAAATATCTTCACCAACAAGGTTTTTCAAAAGGATCAGCAGATAGCAATCTCTATATGAAAGTTGAAAATAACAAATTGCTAATACTTGTTGTGTATGTAGATGATATTATCTTTGGCAGCAATGAAAAGGCTATGAGTCAAAACTTTGCCTTGGTTATGCAGAAAGAATTTGAAATGTCATTACTTGGAGAATTGACATACTTTCTTGGATTGCAAATCCAACAAAATGAAGGAGGTATTTTCTTGTCTCAAACCAAGTACCTCAAGCAGATCTTGAAGAAGTATGGCATGGAAGATTCAAAGCCAGTTTGTACCCCCATGGTTACAGGATGCAGCCTCAGTGCAAATGATGAATCAGTAGCAGTTCACCAACCAACTTATAGATCCATGATTGGGAGTTTGCTTTATTTGACAGGTACCCGACCAAATATTATGCATGTAGTAGGAATTGTTGGAAGATTTCAAGCCAACCCAAAGGAAACTCATCTTCAGGCAGTCAAAAGAATCTTCAAGTATCTTCAAGGGACTCAAAACTATGGCTTATGGTATCCTAGAGATACAGATCTCACTCTTCATGCTTACACAAATGCAGATTGGGCCGGAAGTGTTGATGACAGGAAAAGCACAAGTGGTGGTGCTTTCTTCATGGGTTCCAGATTAGTATCTTGGTTCAGCAAGAAATAGAGTTCAATTGCTTTATCTACAGCTGAAGCAAAATATGTGGCTGCGGCATCTTGTTGCACACAACTTCTTTGGATGATGCAGACCTTGCCGGATTTTCAAATCACTTGCACTCCACCAGTCTCTATCTTATGTGATAATACAAGTGCAATCAGCATTTCAAAGAATCCAGTCATGCATTCAAAGACCAAGCACATACCAATCAAGTACCATTTTCTTCGGGAACAAGTGCTTGAGCAGAAGGTCAAGTTGGAGTATGTTCCTTCTAAGGAACAAGTTGTTGATATTCTCACAAAACCACTGCCCAGGGAAACTTTTGAATATCTCAGACAAAAGCTGGGAGTAGTTGATGCTTCATCCTGCTGTTGAAGCTTGTCTGTTCTACAGAAAAGTTGGTATACGCAAGTTACATAAGGGATATCCGCGTATATACGCCGATTTATGCTGGGAAAGTCGCGTGTATAATGTGCGCGTGTTGTAGAAAGCATATTCGCGTACATACGTTGTTTTATGCAGGAGAAGTCGCGTATATGGAGTTCTGAACAGCAAGGGCAGACTCTGGCTGGAGAAGGTCCGAGATGGGTATGCCAGAATTCTTCAGGCACAGTTTCAGGAGGTGCAGCAGGCACAGGTTCAGGGGGAACAGCTTAAAGTCTCATAAAGCATTGTTGGCATTTAGATGCTTTTGGTTCTAGTACACAACTGTTGTTGGTTTCAGGAGAAGGAGCTCAGAAGGAAATCTTGGTTGCTGATCTAAAAGATGTTTATCAGATGCTACTTGTGACTTTCATAAGTCTTGGTCTAGATTTGTGTCTCTATGTCATGTATTTTTTTGTGATATCTCTTTTATGGTGTCAAGGTCATGTAACGGCCTATGTTGGTTTCCCCACTATGCCTGGGATGAATGATGTAATATAATTTGTTGTTTCTGATGTATCCCCTCTTGATTGGGAGTATGGATGTATGTATTGGGTCTTTTGGTGATAGGAAGGTCCCTTATGGTGTATAAGTCTTGGTTCTTTTGAAGAACATCTTTTGCAGATCTTGCCTACAGTCAGGGGGAGCATGTTTCAGCACAGCCAAGCAGAGATATCAGCATGTACTCAGGGGGAGCACAGCCCTTTGCCCTTGATGACAAAGGGGGAGAATGATTCTAAGGATCTTGGGGTTGCCATCAAGTCCAAAGGGGGAGATTGTTGGCATTTTGGCACAGGTGTGGCGCTACGATCCAGGTGTTGTCCTTGATGGCAACTCTCTTTGATGACAGATCTCAGTTCAGACTACAAGTATGAAGAGAAATTTCATATACACAGGTTCATTAAGCCCAAGTTGCGTATACACGCAGGTCCTCTATACACTACGTCGCGGATACGCTGGTTAGCCATATACGAAGTCGCGTATACATGCAGCTACATGAACAGAAAAGTGCGTACATGTCGAGAAGCTTCCCTTTGGTCCGTGGTAGTTAGTCCTCGGTACTTGAACCTATGTCTTTGGACCAAAGTATCTCGACAGACGTGTTGATCCCTAGTTTTGAAGTTGATGGTATTGGATTTCTATGGTTTTGGCCCTTGGTATTGAGCAAGGCCTAAGGCTATATAAGGAGAAGAAGATCATTAGGCAAAGACAATGGAAAAAGTCTTGAATATCTGATAAAGAAAGAGATCTTGTATGCAGGTTCTGGGTTGCTTGATCTAAGCTAAGGAGAGATCACACTGGTTGACGGAAGACTAGATCTAAGGATAGATCGGGATCAAATGGTTTGAAATTAACTATCGGTATATGGTTGATTACGCATATCTTTAGATCTGCATACTGACGCAATGTTATGTTCTGAAGTATGACTGATGTCTGGTACAGCTGCAAGTTATGAGAAATTATTTTTAGATCTGTACGCAGGTTGTCTTTGGTAAAAGCGCGTGTATACGCAGGTTGATTTCATTGAAGTAGCGTATATCTTTTGAAGCTTAATTTTTGGGGTTGCAGTTGGGTCTGACTGTTATTGCAGAGGTTCTGTAGTCTGCTCTGTGTTCTGGTGGCTGGGTGTTGACAGGGTTTCAGTGGTTCAGTGATTCAAAGATTGATGATGCTAGTATTGGTTGTTTTGAGCTTCAATGACTTGTGAATGAATTGTGGTCTTCAGATTGTAATGTTGTGCTTCAGGAGTATCCAGTCTGAAAATTGATGAAAAGTGGTACCTGAAGGAAAGAAGATTGTAGGGCAGCACCTACGTACTAGTATCTTAGCTAGTACAAGAGCAAAGGGGGTTGGAGCTCCCTTCCAAGAGAGTTTGGAGAACGAGAGAAGGTTGTAGCCTTCTGCAGGTTGTAGCCTGCGTACTGGTATAAGGCTGCACCAGTACAAAAGATTGTAAACTGAAGTTTCTTATTAAAGAAAGATAGAGACGACTTGCAGCAGGTGGTTTTCACCCACATTGGGTTTCCACCTTATATCATGGTGTTTATGTGTGTGGCTTTTGTGTGATGATCTGTTCTATTATACTGCATCTATTTTATCTGTAATATGGTTAATAATGTTCTAATGCTGAAGATAAACTAACTAAATCATAAGATTTCTGGTTATACGCTGGTTGCTTTAGATACAGTAGCGTGTACACGCTGGTTCACTTAATTGAAGTAGCGTATATGTTTCTGAGTATTGAAAAAGCTTTATTGATCTGATAATACTGATTCACCCCCCCCCCCCCCCCCCCCCTCTCAGTATTATTTCCAACATTTGGCCTCCGACTTCATTCTTTCACTATAATTTTTGGTCAAGATTTCAGAGAAGATATAAAACAACAAAAAGAGTTCACAACTCATGAACTAAGAAGGTCGAGGAGGAGAGTTTAGGTTAAATCTATGATTGGGTTATCTTGAATACCTCGGACCTGTAGAAGTGAAAACCTCATAACCTTACTTGTGAATTCGGATTGGTGATCATTGTTGGAGACTCATTGAAATATTGTTGTGAAGTGAAGGCTTAGGGATCAGACTTGAGCATATCTATGACAAGAGAACAGTCAGACTAGATCAGAACCTCGTACCTATGGGACAACCTACAATTGAGTGCTCAAATTAGTTGTAGAGGCTTGGACAGGCAATGATACTTGTTTATAGCTCAGATTTGTGATAGGTCTGCTTATGGAGCTTAAATATTGAAGAAGGATGCTCAAACAGTCATCCCTCGAGTTCAAAATAGTGTTGTGGAGAGGCTCGAAGGTGCTCGGACCTATGGTTTTCATGTTGTGGTTTGAAGGCTTAGTTTCAAGCTCGGACAAACCTATTGGAGGCTCATTGAAGCTCAGACATGTGGATAGTTACAGTGGATGGCTCGGATTTGTGGACAATTACATGTGAGGGCTCAGACATGTGATCAGTCACCTCGGAGGCTTGGTTTTAGGGCTCAGTGCTATAACCTCACACAGTGATTTAGACTTTGGTTGGTATACATCACTTTAGTCATCAAGGTTTGGGTATCTCTGCCTCGAAGTATATTTCAAACCATCACTGTGGTGCAAAATAATAATTGGTGCAACAACCCACATTATAGAAGCTCAGTTGTTTGACTATGGTGTAAGATCCTTGACTGTGATATGAAATAGCTTGCACTAAGGTGCAGTTTCAGTGGCTCGACTTCATTCAGCATTGGACATAGTTTTGGAGCTCGGAACATTGTGAAGACCTCAACCTTAGACTTCATTTTTGGACCAAAATTTGAACCATATTCTCGGTCCTGTAGCAGCGTATCAAAATTCGGATCAGTAAATTGGTGCAGCATGGTGCCAGAATATTATTGCTGAAGTTTTGGTGCAGTAAGGATACTGGTGAAGTTTTGGTGCAAAAGTCTTGGTGCAGTACTAAAATCTTGGTGCAATGTTGAAGTCTTAGTGTAAGAACATTGGTGCAGAATTGATGAAGAAGTGTGGTGCAGAATAGATGGTGCAGTATGGTGTATAAATCCTTGTGTAGAAGTATTGGAATAGTTTGAACAGTGGCCTGGTGCAGTGTGGTGCAATGACATTCGTAAAGAAGAATTTTCACAATCTAGTGTTGAATTCTTGGTGCAACAATGGTCCAATAGTCTTGAGATAATATGGTGTTGAAATATTGGTGCAGTGCAGAAGTCATGGTGCAAACTTTGGTGCAGACCTTTGGAGGTAACTTGAAGTAATCTTTGGGACTAACCTTGGACCATATTTGAAGAAGGTGCAGAACTATTATTAGAGCTGGTGTAGAACTTGGTGCAATTCATTGAAGACACATTGAAGTGTTGTATTGAAGATCATAATGCAGTGTTGATGTCATGATGAGGTAACTTGAAGAGATTGATTGGATATTATAAATAACAGTGGTGACACTTTCTGTATGACAAGATTGTCATTGATGATGTGACGTGGAGACTAAGTGAAGGGATAACTAAAGATTGACAGGGTTCGGTGAAGAAGACTTTGGGAGCCGTGAAACCAAACATATCTTGACAAAGTGAAGCTATAGGATTGGTTTCCTTGGAGTTGGTGCTCCTAAACTCAAGGTTGGTGCCTTGGATAAGATAGGGTCGAAGCCCTAGAGGTCGGAGCCTCACTAAAGTCCAAGTAGGTGCTTGGCACATCCCAAGTTGGAGCTTGGGTGTCTTCTTCTAGGGTTGGAGCCCTACCTATACTGTATTTGATTCATTTTAAAAATTATATTAATAAAATCATTTATTTATATTGTTCATTTTGAGTTCTAAATAGAAGTGATCTAACTGGTAAAAGTAACAATTGAAAATAAATATTGATTCAAACCCCCCCCCCCCGGCTCTTAGTATTTCCAACACATACTACCTCTTTTGTTTTTCCATGTTCACAATGTAAGGGTTGTGTTCAGTAGGAATCCATTTTTTGTCAATAAATTCCTCTTTGCATGCCATATGTGAGCAGTCAACTTTCTATTCGAATGATCCTAGAAACCCTGTCAAACATAATTACATTTTCACACACACACATACACACATAATCATGTATGCAATACATAAGTACATGTGTGATAAAGTCAGGGTTAAGAGAAGTCCCTTCTATTGGCCATCATTTCCATGGAATCAAGCATCCTACTTGTTTGTCACATTATTGTTATGTGGCAAATTTCTAACCATTTACATTTGCATTTATGCATGTTATCATGTTCATGTCAATTTAGCAATAGTACTTAGTATGTAATTATATATTGCTCCCTTCTCAAATATATGTGGCTTCTCTGCCACCTCAACCAACTTGCTCCAAGGCCCCAAGTATGTAAATAAAAGGGAATTTATAAAATAAGAAATCAATGCAATAGGAAAAATAGAAAACAACATCGTAAAAAGAAATAGAATCCATAACCATAATTGTAAGATAAAACCACACAAAAAATAGCATTTCCAAGCATATGCAGCAATCAATTAATAGTCAATCACAAACTTAAATTTTAAAGGCATAACATAACAATTTCAAAATAAGTAGTCTAAAAATTGACTCAATGTCCCGAGTCCAATACTCATGGCACTCTCGGCCATCATACCGTGCATATACAGGTATAACAAAATCATATTCCCTTCTTTTTCAGCTTGTGGGGACAATCTCATTTTAGGTGCTCTTCCCCAAAATACCAACACAAGATGGGTTTCGTTCCCATCTCAATCTCGAGGGACCTTTTCTTTCCATCATCACTTCTCTTTTCCAAGGATTGAATCTAGTACACCAATTCCTACAAGCATCCTTCCAGTTCATAGTTCCAATCTATCAGTTCTTTTTGTTGCCTTCTAAGGTTCTTTATCTCTGCATTACAAATCTTGAGCTCGATTTCCAATTCCTTGAGTTGAGCCTTCAAGTATTCAATTCTTTCCATGTGCTACCACACACACCCAATTGTTATTTCATAAAAGAAAATAAAAATACATATATCAGTGATCATCTTACCAAGTGAATTCAAACATGTTGTCATGTAGTTGTTCACACATCAATACGATTGTTATCAATTATACCTCACAATCAAACCAACATCTATATAATCTTGCTTTCAAATTCAGAAACACACATGCACACACATATGTATATGCATGTTAGTCATAAATATCATCTTAGAATTGCAATATTATAATCCAATTTGTGATTCATACTAACAAAGTAATGCAATTCAGCCTTTTTTTTTTTAATCGAGACTATCATTACCATTTTAAATCGGTTGTTAAAGCACTTTAGGAAGGTTTGACTCTCTTATTAAGGCCTATAGTCCTAGTACCTGCAATCTCATAGTTTGTTAGGATACCACATCAAATCGGTGTGCATTAATTCTTGAATTTTCGCATTCATAAGAGAATGCATCCCATGACCTGCAGACAATCTCAATTAGCACATAATCCTTCTATATTCAATGCCATTCTAGGGTTGGATGTCTTGCAAAGGAAATTATTTAAAAATCTATAATCAAATAAACCCTAATTTATCTTATAATTTTAGCCCTAATTTCCATTGCTTATCACGTGTTATACCCAAATCCCACCAATAGAAGAAGCAATATAAGGTTTCTTCCTTTATGCAAAACTTGGCCAAAATTTACAACAAAGTCTATGACATACTTAAGTAAACACAAGACAAGTACAAGGCATTACATGATGGACATCAAATACCTCCTCATTTTTAGGTTGGTGACAAAGCTTAGGATCATTTTCACCAAAAAAAAGTTCAAAAATCAACAAAATCAAAAACTCAAGTCAATCCAATATGAGCAATATACCACCATGTGACAGGTTTCCTATATGCCTTCAAAATGGTTTTTCTACCTCAGTTTGCTATCCATGATTGGTGAGTTTTAATTAGGTCAAGTTGCATGAGCCTCAATATTTGAAGGAATTAATTTTAGTCACACGTCAATACACCAACATTCCTCATTTTCAGCCTCCTTTGCTTGTAGATACACTGCTTGATCTACTAGACAGTGTAAAAACATAACTTACTTAGTGGTATGCACAGGATTTTTACCCACTTGATCCAAGCATTATCCTAATTAGTGTTTGAGTAGTAATTCCCAAATCTATGAAAAAATTACTAATTAGGGACAATTTCCTCAAGGAAGAAGAACTATGAAACTTGGTCAAATGGACCTTGTCCAAATATGTATCATATATGTGCTTTACCTTTTGCATTTTGTCTTGTATAGCTGACTTCATAAAAATGAACCCTCAACTAAATTTTGTATTTTCACCTTTGTACATCTAGGAGACATGGTCAAAGATGTTTCCCAACAATTTTGCATTCTATACATAATACATACACACACACACACATATAAAGTGTGTGCAACATGTATAGTTATGGAAATCTCCTTTGAACTGTGTGTATATCAATGATAGATAGAGCTATAATATTTTTGGTATTTTATAATCTAGATGGAACAACATTCCTAAAAGTTTCTTTGGTCTAATTTTCTATTAGCATTCGGGACCACAAAGCGAAAGATCCTGGGCCAATGAGACAAATTCCTTTAACTCTGTCTAAGGTAATATGCTACCAAATAAAAATGGGCCCATTGGAAAATGAAGAAACTAAATGAAAACACTAATAGTGTAAGAAGCAAATTTTTGCCATAATGGAAGATATTATACCCTCTAACCAAATGGCCAACTTTAAATCTAACCACTACCATAATCATTATTTGAGTATAAAAGTAAGGATGTATATATTTTACCATGCATATTTTATATAGTACCCATAGGGGCAATCCAAATATTGTGAAATATGGTACTTAGTGGGATAGGAATTTAGATTTTGCATTGAATTTTCCAAACTAGCCTTGCCAACAAAAATTAAAAGACAAGAAAATAAATTCAGACTCCTACAGTCTATTTTGTCTTTGCAAAATGTTTAGGGGACCATTGAATTCAAGTTGGTTCTTGAGTGGTTGATTTTGTGCCCTTAGTGCAGGTCCTATAAGCGCATATGAAATTTTCTCTTATTTGACATTTGAGATTCCATTGGCCATAGATCTCAGAAGCTTGGACTCTTCCTCCAATGACAATATATCTTGAGTGGTTGAAGGTGTCTTAGCCTCTTTCCCACATGTCTTGGAAATCTCCTCTTTCAAGGGATCTTGATTGGTTATGGGTTATATTCCTGAAGCCTTCATATTTCTCTCCATCTCTTTGGGGAACAACCTCTTGAAAGCAAGAAGATAAAATTATTTTGTCAACCCCTCTTGATTTCTAGCCCCACAGACCATGGTGGTATGCTTGTTATCCAAGAAGTTAGTCTATTTATATTGGAAAGGATGAATTGTTGAGATGGATTCGAATTGACTACAAATCATATATTTTACAATTTTATTCCCTCCCTATTTATGATATGGATTGCACCAAAGAGTATGGAAAGGAAGCATAAGTTTTCCATCGTGAGACTCTTGTTATTTCAGTTAGCTTATCTAGAAACCTAGACACAGTTGAATTCCTTTTCCTCGCATAATTCACAAGTTGTTTTAAATAGAGTAAAGCCAATTTAATGTTACAAAATTGGATAAACAAGTTTTGATTGAAGACTTGTCCTAGGCTTGGTTTTATCCTATCATGTTTATACCAACAATTAGACAAGAAAGCATAGTATCATTAGAAAATTAATATAAATTTTCGCTCGATGACCTAGTATGGGCAAGTCATAGACCTCAACTTTAGTCATCACAATCCACTAATTAGGACAGAGTATGGATGTATAATTCAGACTAAATAATTCACTAAAGAGATCAAAGAAAGGCATCTAAAACCCAAAACTTTCTCTTCAAAATGTGCACTATGAAAGTTGAGGAATCACCCCACAATAGTCAATACATTATTTTTTTCAATGTTTCATCAAAATATATGAGACTTGAAGTTTGAAGGAACTATAAACTTTACAACAAACCAGTGATGAAACCCTAAATACAAAGAGAAGAGGAATTTTTTACAATGTGTTAAAATTAAGAAAAAACTATGTTAGAGTCCTCTATCAATTGTGTAACAATTGATTTATGAAGGTGTCCATCAAATTACAAATTTCAGATTCATATGTGACACTTCAATTAAGTTTCTTGGAAAATAACCTTAGAAGGGAAATGTAACTTCTTAACATGCATTCAGATCGTATTGAAATAGAGACTAAGGTCCAAAGATGAATTCAAGTTAGTAAACACAACAAAAGAGTGTCTTGGGCCAAGTCTTCAAGTTCTACTTATATCACTCCTACAATGATATAAGGAAAACAATCATAGTAAAAGCAGCTACATCTTGGGGTAAAAGTATTTTTTCTAGGTTATAGGATGCATGGCCACTCAAACAACGAATACATAAAGCAACAGAGTTCTAACCAACCAATGGTTTTAGTCATAGAGAAGTAGCTAGAAATGGAGGGGAAGGATGAAATTGTACTTTTAAATCCCATTGCATATTATCATCACTTGGTCTTTGTTATGTGATGTTCAAGCTACAAGGAGGAGTAGTAAAAAGGATTCGGTATGTCAACTTTTAGTTGACACTGTACGATTTCCTGTGACATCTAAACACCCTTAGCTCAACAATATAATGTAAACAACAGTTATTAACAACATATGTTGTGTTACATTTTCCATCAAGCCTTTCATTGATGTCATAGAATGCATCGCTGCTCCAATGGATGGTTGTGACTTGCTTCTTGAGACTCCATATCAAATAAGATTGCAATGCCTTCTAAGATGGGTATAACAAGATATATTGGTTGAAAAATACATTACTAGATATAAAATTTTACCTTTTTTTCTACACTAAAACTCACATTCACTCGCATACGAGAGCTAATAGATCTTGTTCTGGGGGATATCAAATTAATTTTCAAGACAAAATTCTTTGGCATGAAAAATTTCTCCACGTTTGCTTTAAGAAACCCACTTTGATATTCTTTTTTAATTTATAAACCTGCTACGTTCCATGTGCACGAAACTCAAAAGTACATATCTTATATAATATGTTTGGCAAACATGATAACTCATTTGATTATGCAATCATACAAGTTTATTTTGGAATAGGTCATGTCAAGATGAATATAGAAACCTCTAATGTTAAGCAAGTCCTTAGCAACATTGATAAAAGGCAACAAAATTTACCACATCGATTCCACATATATGCCCCAGGGGGGCAACTGGAATTCTATTCTATCCAATTTCAATCATGAAAATCCTAGTTTTTAAAAACCAATTTCATCCTAAGTAATCAGTAGTTATGTATCACCAATATTGGTAGAATTTATTGACAAATTACATATCTTCGTTGCATTAGGAAAACCCTTACTCTAGGCACAAACAAGACTCACAACAATACATTATGAAAGTCAGTCATATAAACCCTACCAAATGATGGAGAAGGGGGTTAAATAAAAGATCTTACCATACTCTTGTGATTATAGGGAAACTCGTCGAAGATCACAATTCATTGTAAACTATTGCACGACATTATCTAACTTCTTATTTCAGAAACACAAATAATAATAATAATGATAATTGTACATAAGTTCCTTAAATACTGAAAGCATCTATTAGTCCATATCCCATTCGGTAGGAAATATTATAATTAATTGCATTCTTAGTTAGTTATAATACTCAGGAGCTATAGCTCCACTCCTTTCCAGTGGTTCTAACCTTGAGCCTCCTACTTAGTTAACTTTTAGTAGGGTGCTAACTTATATTAAGAATTATAGGTTTAAACCTTTGGTCTTCCTTTCCTTTTGTGATAGAGCCCAGTAGGTCCAAGTGTTGAACCTAAGGGCTCTGATACCACTTTGTAACACACCCCCTTGTCTAATCAAAGGTGGTTACTATGTTAACCCAACCCTAAAAGCGTAGTTATGAGAATGGGTTAAAAAAAAGATTAAATCTAAGATAACTATGATGCAAGTTATACTTTCTTTCCTCATTGCCACATCATGTCTTTATGGGTTTTAGTATGGGTATTATCCATGAAAACCTAGGACTTTTACTATTTATCCTCATATGTTGACCAAAGGCAGTTTCTAATTGCAGAACTACAAATCATAATCAATGTTGAAAAATATATCTCTAAAACAAATATCCATAAAAGGAATAGTATCATATATGTTTTGTTGAGAATTCCATTTGTATTTGATATAATGAATATGGTTTCGACATTGTAACTAGCCATTCAAAGCATTATAGAAAACGTGTTCTCTGAGATTGACCTGACATATTCACTATTCTCATTATAGTCTCTCAGAACTGTCAGAAAAGTTGTTTAACAAAATTTTTATTTTTATCTTGTTGATTCCAAAAGAACAATGAGCATAGAGGCGTCTTTTCACATTTATTTAAAAAAAACTTCATTAATATAGCAATCTAGTAGAAGATAACATGTTCTTTAACAAGCTCTATAGAGATCTTTCCCATTGGAATAACTTGGGTTTTTAAGACTACAAGTTTTCTGGTAGTTATGGGAAAATATATACAGTACCTCTCATTAACCTATAAATGGTGGATCTATGGCCTATTCATCTCATCAACATGGATGCTTACTATGGAATAAATCTTAATGTTTCTGCAATTTTCAACAAACTAAGTTTAGGTTTCTAATGCTCTATTTCGATTGGTTTCAAAGTTGGTGTCTTTGCTTGTAATGTTGAGATCATGTCTAGCAAAAATTCAATTGCAATCTGTCCCTACATATCTATGTTCAATACAACCAATCTCAAAAAATAATCAACAACACTTTATTATACCAGCAAAATAGCATAATCTGCCTTTTAAGTATGCAACATGGCCCTCTATAGTTTTTTGGTTTTTTAATGCCAAGAAAAAGGCAAGTTGGGACTAATTTCTTACTTATCATGTTGTCTCCTCAAGAAAATAGTAAACATATCACTCCAACAACAACTAATCACTCCCACAGTCTTGTGGGTGAATTACTTCACTATGGGATGGTAATATATGGCTGAAACAAAACTAAGAGATGGTTGTAGAAGGCATACCCTTTTCTCTACAAATAAGATAAAATATAACTAGTTGATGTAACTATAACTAAATTCCTCCAACAAGATTTTTTATTTGGTGTTGTTGGTAGATATCAAATCCCATGGGTTTGTACTAGTCAAAGGGGTTGATGGCACCACTATGCAATGCTCTCACATACATGATTAAGCCAGGAACCATTCAACGCTTAGTTGAAAACGTGGATGAGTCTATGCCTAGGCATAAAATGGAGAAGCCTTGGCACTCAAGGATAAGCCTCGAAGAATCAAGATGGAGAAGGGCAATACTATTTCCAAATATTTGAACAAGCTCACCACCTATAGAGATGAGCTTGGCAGTGTAGGAATAACTACTACCGATGATGATATGGTGAGCCTCGCTCTCCTTGACCTTCTAAAGAGTTGGAATAGCTACCAGGCCTCTGTGAATGGAAGGGAGAAACTTTCGGATTGGGAACGACTGTGGTCATATTTTATGCAGGAGGAGATTAGGAGGAGCACACGAGATGGTTCTTCATCCAAGAATGATGATGAAGAAAATCTGGCCTTAGCAAGTAAGGCAAGGAAAGGGAAGGGGAAGGCTTCCCATTTCAAATCGAATTCTTCTCATGGAGAGAAGAAGGGTGACATGTCTAAAGTAAGATGCTTTAATTGTCACAAGATGGGACATTATGTGACTAATTGCCCATTGAAGAAGTCCAAGAAGGGATCCTCGAAGGATCGGAAGGTGGGGCATTAGCCCCTCAGTTCGAAATGGACTTTACCCTCATCGCATGCATGGTGTCAATGATGATGGGTTGTGTCTGGTATCTTGACAGTGGAGCCTCATTCCACATGACCGGTGATAAAAATTTATTCAGTGCCTTGGAGGAGAAAGACCTCAAGATGCGCATAGAGATGGGTGACGATGGAAGGTATAGTGTTTCAGGAGTGGGCACGGTTGCTTTTCAGAGGGAGCATGGAGCTCCTCTCACCTTGACAGATGTGATGTATGTGCCTGGACTGAAGAAGAACTTGGTATCAGTCGCGATGTTGGAGGATAAAGGCTACGATGTTGTCTTCAATAAAGGAAAGGCATTCCTAAGACACATAGCCACAGGTCAGACCAAGAGGATAGGAATTCGGGTGAAGAATCTCTATAAACTAGAGGTAGATTATTGTGCAGCATTGAGTACAAAAGCAGAATTGGTGCAAAGCCAAGACATTGGCGAGTTGTGGCATAAGCGGTTGGGCCATTTTCACCATGGGGCTTTGAAGATAATGCAGTAGATATCTATAGGACTTCCCAAAGGTAAACTTGAGCAAGCTGACACATGCAAAAGTTGTACCTTGGGAAAGTACACCAAGTCTTCCTTTCATGATCGAGACAGTCGAGCAGAGGCTATCTTAGAGTGAGTTCATACTGATTTGTGTTGACCCTTCTCAACGGCATCCACAGCAAAGCAAGGGTATTATGTGATTTTCATTGATGACTATTCTCGTAAATGCTGGATTTATTTCATGCAGAAGAAGGACCAAACTTCCACAAAGTTTTATGAGTTCAAAGCTTTGGTCGAGAAAGAGTCAGGGAAGAAGATCAAGGCCTTGAGAAGCGACAACGGTGGAGAATATGTCTCTCAAGAGTTTAAGGACTTCTGTGCAGCAAAAGGAATTAAACAAAAGTTGACAGAACCTCATAACCCACAACAGAATGGGGTGGATGAGAGGAAGAATAGAACTATTGTAGGGGCAGCACAGGTAATACTGCATGACTAAGGCCTACCACTTCACTTGTGGGCTAAGGCATGCAACACAACGGTCTGTTTGCATAATAGAAGCCCGCATCGCATACTTGGGATGAAGACACCAGAGGAAACTTTCTCCGGTAAGAGACCAGATGTGGGTCACTTCAGGATCTTTGGCTCATCGGTATATTGCCATGTGACAAAGGATGCACGAAAGAAGCTTGAGCTAACAATAGAGTTGGGGATATTTGTGGGGTACACTGATACACCTCACAACTATTAGGTGTACTTACCTACCAATCGGAGGAAAGTGGTTCGCAGAGATCTTAAGTTTGATGAGCAGAAGGCCATGCGAGTTTCACTTGAGAGGGAGTTCCAACTACAGGATGTGGAGGAACTATTGGTTCCTAAGGAGGAGGAGCCTCAGACTGATGCGGAGCAACTGCATGCAGAGGTTCTAGGAGTGGAGGCATCCACTCAAGCAGAGTCTTCCAGAGATGGACGGAAGCGCACAAGAGAAGCTGACAGATTGTTGGAGGATGCGAGAGAGAATGTGGGAGCACCATCTTCTCAGTGCAGACAGAGGAGGTCACCTGAGAGGTACACTAGATACATGGCCCTTACTGGGGAATGTGTTGAGACCGAGCCATCTTCCTTTGAGGAAGCAGTGCAGCAGCCGATTTGGGTTGATGATATGGTGGAGGAGTATGACTCCATAGTTCGTAACAGTGTTTGGGACGTGGTTCCAAGACCGGAGAACAAGTCAGTTGTGAGTTCCCTGTTGGCTTTACAAGGTAAAGCAAGCTGTTGATGGTAGTGTGGAGAAACATAAGGCAAGATTTGTTGCCCGTGGCTTTTCACAGGTCAAGGGGATTGACTATGATGAGACTTTTGCTCCTGTCGCAAGGTACTCATCTATCAAATCTATGTTGGCACTATCAACACAGATGGGTTGGAAGATCCATTAGATGGATGTGAAGACTGCATTCCTCAATGGCCAGATTGAGGAAGAGGTGTACATAGAGTAGCCGAAAGGTTTTGAGACCTTCGATCGTGAGTCGCATGTGTGCCAACTCAAGAGAGCGTTGTACGAGCTGAAGCAAGCACCTTGTGCTTGGTACACCAGGATAGACAACTACTTCACAAAGAGTGAAGCAGATGAAAACCTGTACCACATCGTGGTGAAAGGTAAGTTGTTGATCATCGTACTTTATGTTGATGATCTCATATTAACTGGTGATGATCAGTTGATCGTGTCTTGCAAGGAGGACCTTGCAAGAGAATTCGAGATGAAAGACATGGGTCTCATGCATTACTTCCTTGGCATGGAAGTGTGGCAAAAGATGGGGAGTTGTTTGCATCTCAAGGCAAGTATGCCAATGAGATACTCAGGAGATTCCACATGGAGAAGTGCAATCCCATGCAGACTCCTCTAGCAGGTAACTAGAGGAAGGAGGTTTTTACTTCAAGAGAAGTGGTAGAGGCTACTATGTACAGGCAGCTTGTGGGTTCACTGATGTACTTAATGAACACACGACCAGATTTGTGCTATGCGGTGAACCAGTTGAGTCAAGCGATGGTTCAGCCTACCAAGATGTTTTGAAAGGCGGAAAAGCATGTATTGAGATACCTCAGAGGCACATCTCAGTATGGATTATGGTATGGACAGACAAAGGGAGTGAAGCTACAGGGATTCACTTATGCAGATTGGGAAAGGAGTCCATCAGATCGGAAGAGCACATCAGGATGGATTTTCAACCTTGGGTCAGTGGCAGTTTCTTGGTACAACAAGAAACAGAGATTGATTGCACTCAGCTCGGCAGAGGCAGAATACATGGATGCAAGTCAGGCAGCATGTGAGGCCATCTGGATGCAGAAAATCCTAGTTGGTTTGTTTGATCAGAGGATGGATCCAACCGTGATCTATTGTGATAATCAAAGTTGTATCAAATTCTCTGAGTATCCAGTATTTCATGATAGGTCCAAGCACATCGACATCCGGTATCATCATCTCAGAGACTATGTAGCAAGGAGGATCATGTTGCTGCAATATATTTCGACAGAGGAGCAAGATGTCGACATTTTGACAAAGGCATTGTCAAAGTGTAAATTCGAGTTCCATAGAGACGGGATCGTGGTGGCAGATAATCCCTTTCTTGTTGAGATGGAGTGTTGAGATATGGAAACAAGAATATTCCAATTTAATTTGTACTTGAATTAAATTGTGAATTAAAATCGAATTTAGTCTTAACAACTACTTGGAAATAATTAATTTATTTATTTTAAATGAATTAGTTGGAGAAATTCAAGTTAGAAGTCTTTCTGAAATCATGTAAGAGTTATCCCTTAAATTAAGGAGATAAGATTGAGTTATATTTGAGTTGTAATCAGTTAACTCAGTTCACTGAGTTAAGTCCAGTTAAATTAGTTCCAAATTGTTTGAGGAACTAATAGTGAGTTAACAGTGAGTTGATGCATTAATGCACTCAACTAGTGCTACTCCAGTTAACTGAAGATTCCCTCATTAGAAAACACATGCATGTCTATTCTGAGAAAGACCCAGTTGAGATTAATGTTCAAGGACAGTGTACTATCAGTTGCATGTGTTTTCTCATGGAGAAAACTCATGCATGCAGTCAAGAATTCATCCTTGAGGATTGCGCAGTTTTGAAGGCTGGGTTTTCCACTTGGTAATAGGCAAATCATCTAGAAGGAACAACGCAAGGAAATAGGAGCTTGGAGGGCAGAGAGGAAGGCTGGAGAGAAGCCAAGATTGCCTGTGAGCATTTGTGAGGATTGTACTGAGAGCTGGCTAGCTGTGAGAGATAAGGCTTTGTATAATTCCTATGTATTTCCACCATGTATGATAATACAATAGTGTGCGGTTTTTAGCTGAGGCTTTCCCCAAAGTATTTTCATGTGTATTGTTCCATTGATTCTTCTTCTTCTGGTTATATTATTCAGCTCGATCTTTAAGCTTCCACAAATTGATAGTAGAAGTAGGTTATAGTATTCTTCTTTGATTTATATTACATTATCGAGTTAACCTATCACAGATTTTCTACACCATGTAATACAATTAATAAATTATGAGACTATCGATGGTTGCCATTTCTTGATCTCCCTTTGAAGGCCCTACAGGAAGAATCATTATCAACATTCCTCAACTCCACAGAGATTACACAAGGGAAAAAGTGAAGATAGGTAATACACATTATTCCTAACACTCCATACTATATTGCATACATAGGACCATACACAACACATTACGAACATAGTGTTATATGAGCATGGCATACATAAAACTCGTAATAACATTTAAACATACATAAATAGCTACAACACACCATAAGTTCATCATACTAATAGCAACAACAATTCATTATACAATTAACATGATAGAAACACTTACCTCAGATGAAGACCCCGGATGAAGATAGGCAACTGAGTCAGGGGCAGTAACCCGCCTCCCAACCATAAATGATTTGTAATCAGAACTCTTGTGCGGTTGTCACTCCCGAGATAGATTCCAAGGCTTGAGAGGACTGCTCCAACCAGTTGGACTAGGGATCCCATAAATGCTACACAGTAAGATCGAACCCCTCTCTGTTTGTCTAGATCTCTTTAGTATCCATTTTATGCATTCTTCGCACGGATTTAAACAGAGAAATATTATTAACATTGTTTGAACCACTTCTATGCTTATAAGTGTTGCCTTAGGAAGGATATAGCAGCCATTATTTGGTTGAGAACGTATAGACAAGGTCTAATAGATGTGTGATTAGAGTCTTTGTGTTCTTCCACTCTCCCTCATCTCCATTTGGCTCTTTTTCTTCTATCTTAAGTTATTCAAACTCTACCTACTGGTAGTCAATGTCCAGTCTAGTCCAGATTCTTTGGACCAATGAAAAATGTTCCATCTTTCCTCTATTTCCATATTTTTGTGGTGATTGGCCTTATCATCATTAATTGGTTTTTTTGTATCTTTCAACCAAGTCTTGTAAACCAATCATCCTATTTCCACTTAACCTTTTTCCCCTTTCTCGCCACCTGTCCTAAGAAAAATGTCCTCCTTAACCTTGGAATCAGTTGTCCCTTTGACTCATCAACCCATGTGACTATATTTTCCTTTCAAAATATTCACAACCTCTTCAAAAGGTGAAAAGTGACCGAGTACTTCCAACATCTACAATACTACCCACAAGCTTTTGTAAGGATCACTTATATGATACAATTTCATCCTCATCGATAAGTACATTAATAATGTGTGAAATAACAAAAGAGTTACCCACTAAGTACATATATTATAAAGCTCTTTCATTTTGGGTAATGTTTCAGGTAAGCAATAATGGAATTAACATTCACAATTCACATCTTCATACATGTTAATATGTCTACAAAAATCCATTTATTTGGGCCAGGAAAATCAAGGAAATAAGGTTTCATAACCCACGTCTTCAATTTCAGGTTTGCTTGCAAAAGATCTGAGGAAATAATGGAATATGAATATCTCCTTTAGAGGTATTGACTTATCAAGGTAGATTAGACCCTAGTTGAATTGAATTAAGTAAATCATGCAGTTGTGTGTCTTTTGTAAATTGTGTATTTGAGCATCTTCCTTATAGCATGGCTTACTCATCGCTTATTTCTGCTAGGTTCTCGACCAGCAATGCACAAATTGAATATAAATAAATTACAACATGGGTATAAATTACAACATGAATATAAATTTCTCTTTCACTACCCTTTCTTCTTCTTGTGGACCTTCTTTTCCCGAGGACATGAACTCTATAAGTGCCCTATTTAGAAACATACACAGCATCGAAATGCAGTGTTTTCATAGTCTAAAACTTGGTACCAATGGAGGTTCTTGTGATTCAGTACAAGATGATTTGGAATCCCTTTACGGAGATCAATCTCCACACATATTTTGGAAAATGTGATGAGACTATTAGCCATTCTCCCTAGGTCCACTTTTTTGAATTTTCTCAAAATGTTTCTAATTCCCTCCAAAACTTTGTGGTGCTAAAAAGGAAGGGGGAGGTCAGGGAAACTCACCCAAACTGACATAGTAGAAACCACCATGGTTGTAGCATTGAACTTGAGGAACCATGGAGTAATGAATAATCTAGCTCTTCCCCAGAACCAAGGCCCTACATTTAAAACAAAATCCAAATCCTTTTGTGCTTTAAATTAGACAATAAAGAAGCCCTTTTAGCATAATAAATGACAATGTTTTGAGTCCAAAAGGAGTAAACCATTAGAATAAATATTTCGGTTTTGGCCAAAAGCCATTAAATCTACATATAACTGCCTTATATTGGAGGAATGAGAAGAGAGAAGAAACCTCATCTAAATTGGCATCCATAACAGGAGATTCCTCCATTTGCTCTACTATATAGGGACCTGGAATGTATTGGTTTTTATCAGTAGAAGTTGACTTATTTCCTTGTAATACCTCCTTGAATGAGGCAGAATTCCCATTTGTGGGCTTGGTTCCCTTCACACCCCCATTGTTTAAGGATGAAATACTTTTGCGGACATAAGCAGTCTCCCTAGAGCCAGTGGTTTTATCTAGAAACAACCAAGACAAAAATGATTTGCTTTCCTTAGAGAGTTGAAATATGGAGGAAATACTTACTTAGGAACCAATGCAAGCTCTTTTCTTCCCTCCGCTTGTAAGCTTTAGCTCCAATTCCAAATGCTAAAATTGGAATCTGCAAAACATCCAAAACAAGCAAGAGAACTGTAGAGTCTCGTGACTGTTTTGTTTTTGACACCATTTCCATCAATTTTTCCTCTTTTCATCATTTCTATCAACTCAAATAAATAGTAAAACTATATATTTTGACATGGTAAGGTACTCAGATGTCTTATTTTTCATATTTATTAATGTGCCTTAATAAAGTTAAAGATTGTAATAGCTACGGAATTAACAAGAATTTGTAGTTGTTTAATGGTTCCGCAGCTATCTCCATGGTTTGTCGAATTCCAGTATGCCAACCAAGAAAAGAAGCATATGGGCATATAGGGATTGATCTCCTCATGGATCTCCTCCTATTCGTTTGAGCCAAATCATCAAGGAAATCACCCAGTGGCACATTCAAAGAAGAAGGTCAATGCGTGGATGTACAGAGCAGCGAGAGTTCAAATAGATCATGACTCTCCAATTTGCTTTCCAAATAGAAAATTGTCAAGAAACGTTAAATTCTATGTTATCATATTAGTATTTAGATTGGGATTGTTTTTAAGTTTTTAAGGCATGAAAGTCTCAATATGTTGAGCATGAATGCAGACATATATGTAATTTTTAATTGATTGTTTGAAGTTTCATAACTCTGTTCCTTTTTAATTGAAGAAGTATTCTCGTCGATATCATGCACAGTTAGCTATTGAGATAAAGTCTTAAAACCTGTTGTTTTGTGGAGGGCCCCAGCAAACAATCGAGGTTCATTTGCTTATTATTCAGTTCAGTTCAATTCATTTCGTTTTTTATTTCCAGAATTTCATTATCATAGTTTCATTTCTTTGTAATTACTTGTTTACAGTTTTTCATTTGTTGTCTGTCGATTTCAAATCATTTGTATGCTTTCTAAAATAGGACTATGTACATAATCTCCTTCTTTTCATAAGTAAATATGTTTATTTAGATCGCATTCTTTCTACTTTTATTTTTATTATTTCAAGTAAAATTGTTAATTGCAGTGCATAGATCTTAACATAGATTGCTTTATAAATTTCATCCTTGAATAGAAGTAATTCTTTTTAGAGTAGAAGTAATTATCTTTCTAGAACATTATTTTAGGTAGCTCTGTTTTTATCATTTTACATAGCAACTAACAATAGTCAATTAAAGAAGATCATGATAGCTTGTCTTACTTTCCTTTTCAAAATTTGATTGTAGAAATTTAATTGTAAATCTTCAGTTTTCATTAGGAACAAAGGAAAAAAGAAAATCCTTAAAACATCCTATTGTAGTGGCTACAACCACCCTCCAAAATTTTGCCTTAGCCTCGTTTTGGAGCCTCCCTTCCAACCTTCACAACAGCTTGCCTTGCTTCATCAAGTTCACAAGCTTCAGTATCTTTCTTGCACAAAGGCAGCATGTCAGTTATAGCTTGATCCATTCCCCTCACAGGTTTTTCACCCAAACTTGGTCCAGTTGTAGGCTGAGCAGCTTCCACTTGAAAATTGTGCATTTCTAGAGGGCAACCAACCTTCCCTCCAGAAATTGTGCAATCCTCTCTAGCAGCCTGTTGGGCTCCAGGATTGCGCAATCCTACCTGCCAACACTCCCAGCAGGATTTGCGCAAATTTTCCCAGCAAGGCTGCTCAGCCCAAAATTTGTGCAAATATGGGTAGCAGTTAGCTGCTTTGCCCAGAAATTGCAAAAATCTCCTAAGCAGCCAGCCCAGCTCCCAGCAAGAAATACGAATTTTTCTCCAACAAACGAGTAGTCTCTTACATGTGCAGTTGAGTTGACTGGTTCCCTCTGGGACTGAGCAAAACAGACTTGCATGCATGGGTTGCTTCTCCCAAGGAAGCATGCAAAGGCATCCCTTGTTTCAGGGATCTATGTTTAGCAGTTGGAGGTTACATGCAAGGAGCAATTCTGAAACCTCCCACCAAGTGTTGCTTCCCCTAGATTCGTGGCATGTGCATCACAACCTCGATGTTATCAAAACTCATCAACCAGACGCTGCAAAGCTCATTCCTCACATCAACCTTGCAGCTCTGACATCCCACATCACATCTAGGAGCAGTCGACACATTCAGCTAAGATGTTTTTGGGTAAGCTCGCTTCCCATGCCTTGTGCTACATTTCTGTCACTTTTTGTGTTTTCGTTTATGGGAGTACTGTTTGCTTGATTTCTTTGAATGCTTGTTGTCGTTTACATATATACTAGCTTATCCTAGCTCTGTTTCAGTTTTCTTTTCTATCTCACTATTTTCACATGCATGAAACTATTTTGCACAGACATTTGCCCAATCGGCAAACTACCTCACCCACATGCATGTTGATCTGTTTGTTGAATCTTTCATTCATGTTTTGCATGCGTTGTTAATCACTTTTACTACACTTAGTGTCGCCATGCATTTATTGTCTTAGTTGCTTTCAGTTGTCCGTCGGCGAGTTGGGCCAACCTTGGCCCAGACACTGCCTTCACCAAGGCTGCATTGTGCAATCTGGGGAAGGAAGGCTCACCTTCCTCTCTAGATTTAAGCATTCTTACCCAGCTCTAGCCTCCAGGACTGTTTTGCGCATTTATGGAGGACAGTGGCTACTTGGTCCAAGAAATTGCGCAAATCTATCCCTATGCCAGCAATCCTTCCCAGCTAGAATCGCGCATTGTGCAATCCCAACAGTTAGCAGCCAAACTGGACTGTGCATTCCACAATTCTAGTAGTCAGCCAGTCTCCCAACAGCCCAGACTGTGCCTTGTGTATTCTTGGCAGTCGGTCTCCCGACCTCCTGGCCGAAATTGCGCAACCTTCATGATCATGCACCCAGGTATGTTGCAAGTCAGTTCTCATGTTCATTTCAATTTTCGACTCACAGATTACTTGCCGTGAGTGTTGCCATGTCTCCAGGTATCCCAGGTGTTCATCTACCTCTCAACAATATAGGTACAATGGTTTCCAGGAGAGCAGAGACAAAGACATCGTTCAGAGCACACTTGGGGATGTAGTCGATCAAGTGTCCATGGACTTGCCTACCACGAAGACATCAAGTTGTTCGTAGACAAGGACATCAAGGTATGACAGCATCAGCATCACAGCGAGTAGCATCATGAGCAGCAGCTGAAGACAGCATACCAAATGCAACGAATGCAAGAGGAGGGTTGTTGACAACACGGAGGCGGAACAAGGTTGCAAGCTCAAGCAGTTCCATTGATGATGAAAGCAACTTTGGAGACTTCGACTATGAAGTGATGGCACGACATGAAGATCACGTGAAGGAAAAATATGGAACAAAGAAGGAGTTGCATGTGTTGAAGCAGCAACTCAGGAAGAACATGAAGCTGCACAGACAGACGAATGAGTTGCAAAAGGAACAAGAACAGCAGTGGGCGCAACATGCACTCACGGATGAAACTGCGCCCGTATAAGTGAAGGATCCATCGCAACAGTTGACACAGAGTAGACATTGAGCAGTGTTGTTGATCACATGCAAGGGATTCAACAGCATACATGTCGGTGAGCACACGCATGCAATCCAACCCATTAAACACACTCACCAAGGTGAAGACAAGAAGCAAGTCGAACTGGGGTTGAACATGTATTTCGGCAAGTTGATGCACATGACCACCAACACACACTTGAAGATCCGCACGGACACTATGCATCAATGTGTTGTCGGTTCAACTGTACCCAAGAAGACGATGCGCATGTTAGCAGACTAGTTGGATGAAGGGGCTGAACCAATGCACCGGTTGTGCAACGGAGGCAAGAGTTCACTTCAGCAAGATGTCACCATGAGGTGCATGCACACCATCACAGACAACCAAGCTTGGCATCAGCTCACCACATTCACCATCACAAGCATGTCAAAGAGTTGGTCTCATCACAGCAGACCGAGTGTCAGCGATGTCTTGCAAGGCTTGCTCAAGCTATGTTGTCTCACATGAGTACATGTGCATTGTAATGTTGAGTCATGTCAAGTGTAAGTCAAGTGTCAATGGTTGGATGTAACAGTCATAGAGTAGGTGAAGGGTCATGAGGGTAGTTGAACTATCACAAAGGGGAATGGCAAGGATCACCCCACCCTTTTCTTTAAATTGTCCCTCATAACTCATTGTAGGGGCTTTTGGTTAGCCAAGCTTCTACTAAGATTATCTTGAAGAAGGCTTAGACATTATTGTAATGCGCCTTAGCTTCTCCACTACACGGAGTTAGTACATCACTTTGGAGGAGCAGGCAGATGTGGTTGTAACGTTCCACTGTTGGGGCTAGTAGGTTTACAGCGATGTATTGTATTATTGAGACTTACACTTCTTTATATAATAAGAGCCAACACATTTTCATGCATATGTTGTTATTGTAGTTGGACTGCTCTGATTTCCTTGATGATATATGTTGTTTAACTTATGTACTTGTGTATAAACTGATTTTCATGAAATTATATGAATCTTGTTGTTAATGTGTTGATATGTTGTTAATGTTGTCACTATCCATGTCAACTGCTCTGCCGGACATCAAACAGACCTTTCACATGAACCTTGTTGTAACAACCGTTGCACTCATCTTGGACTGATCTGTGAGTGTTGTACGTGTTATCTTACCTTGTATGATGTGACTGCCGCATCTGAGTGGACTGCTCCGCTGGAAGTTGTGCATGTCCTTTTGTGTTGTGTGTTCCTAGCCGAGTTGGGACTGATCCCTTTCAACCTGGAACTCACCTTCACCTCCTTCCCCCTTCGAAGTGTTAGAACCTCTCATACACCTTCCTTGACTCACTACATCAGTCACACCCTTGCTACTGACAGAGTTATCTTACTTGCCTCTGTGCGACATCGTGGTCAAGGCATTACCTTACAACCCACTGCTAGGACTCCTACACCAAATGGTCTAAGGTCTAATTGGGACTTCTTACCGAGGAGATCCCCTTGACATGTTGGTGGGTCTAGCACCGTCAACATTTTTGGCGCTAGAAGGAGGGCCTGATGACAAGCTATGTCCTCTCATCCAGTTTTGAACCTTTACATATCTTTCATGGAGTCTTGCACTCTTCTTCCCCCGCGGTGTTTTTCGAATCGTGAAGATGTCTCCATCTCGGGGAAGCTTTTCGATCTCTTGTCCACTCACATGTATGATGGTGAAGGCGAAGTGGCCTGGCCTAAGCACTTACATAACTTTCTTTCCATGATTCATGAGGAAGATGAGTTTTCTGATGAACAGGTTGGTTTGTTGCTTGCATACACACTTTGTGAATCTCCATTTTGTTGGGTGCTCAGCCTACCGGCTGACACTGTGCACTCATTTGAGCACTTATGTGATCTTATTGAAGAAACATTCTATCATTTTGATCCAGACCATCTTGACCGGAAACTGTTACAGCAATAGAGGGCTCTGCATGAATCCATTATTGATTTTTGGCAGCGCTTCCATGACTTGCAGTTTCAAGCTCCAAGGAGCCAGATGAAATTTTCTTATCTTTGGGACTGGTTCGAGTACTACCTTAAGAAATCTGCCTATCCCAAGAGAAAGTTTGAGATCAAGCCTCACTCAACATTCTTCATTGATGGAGTTGCGCAATCTCATGTGGAAGCAAGCACTATCTCAACTGACTGTCCGCCTTCCTCTTATTCAACAGCTCCACCACTGCCTAGTGATGTTGAGGATCATGCTCACACACTTGTTCATCCTTCACACCCTCCCAACATCACTTCACTCAATTTTCGCGCAGATTTGGTTGTGAGTCCTTCGAGTCCTCATATGCATTATTTTCTACGACCTCCGTCTTCGCACCCAGGTGTTCCTTCGGATGATGTTGTCTTGTGTTCATCCATTCCAGACTCTTCACTTGTTGTGAATGAGGAACAAACCACTAATGGAGTTGGTGTTGCACAACCAACATGCATTGTCATTCACGAAGAGTATGAGTGGGAGCTTGAGCATCAACACTCAGCAAAGGATGACTCCCTTCCATCCGAGCCCCCTCCGTTCTTTCCTGACATCGTTGGTGAACCTGCCATCCATGATTTTGCATGTGTGTCTTCATCCACAGATGCACCCGTTGTTGATCTTTCGCAGGACACACCATATGTTAGCCCGTCACCCAACAACGGAGAGGACCATTCATTCATTGGAAATCCACTTGATCTTTCATCTGCTTTTTCCGAAAAAGCAGAGGGTGAACATCCTTCCTCCTCATCTACCCATTTATGTGATTCATCAAACCATGAGGATGTCGACCAACATCCTGAATTTTCTGATCTTGGTTGTCGTGATATCTTCACCTCATCATCCGATCATGATGCTGATTCACTCATTTTTAATCGTCTAAGCCAATGGTCTACGAAGATCCATCTGTCAACGAAGTCGAAACCCCACAAACCGTCGAGGCACTTCAACCCGAGCTGATGGTTATGTCAGGCCCTCATTGTCCTGAGGTTGGTTTCGCTTCTGATCAGGAAATTGTTCAAACACTCAAGGCTCCTCATCACTCATTTGTATGCACTCAAGATCAATCTAACACTCAGATTTTACTTCCTCCACTCGAACTACACGATCCCATTGCTCATGCATTGGAGGAGTCTTACATTACAAGCACTCATGTGCAACACAAGTTATCTTTGTTTCTTTCGTTTGCTTGCATGTCACATTCAAGAGTGTGCTTATGCTTCAAAGTTGCACGTAGTGTCACACAACACCATGATAAGTCCACGGACTTCCCGTCATACACATGCACTCACTTATGTCTCATGGGCACTTTGAATCATGAAGTGTGGTTGTCTTCATTGTTATATCTTTCTTGCTTGCTAGTTCGCACAACTAGGCTGCTCACGGACCAAGCCTTCGCCAACACGGGTCTATCAATGCGTCGGTAGCTGCATTGGAAGTATCAGTTCACGTGATCAGGCCCATGTACCGTTAGTTTAGGAGTAGGAGTAGTGTTTGCTTTCAGTTGTTTACTTGCATGTTTGTTTCCTT
Source organism: Pinus tabuliformis (assembly GCA_031772625.1). NCBI lineage: Eukaryota > Viridiplantae > Streptophyta > Pinopsida > Pinales > Pinaceae > Pinus > Pinus tabuliformis. Next base: position 828,618,881 of record CM062819.1, read on the forward strand.
ACATGCTTTGTTTGCTTGTTTGTTTGTTTACTTGCTTCGCTTTCATTTTTGCTTTTGCTCTTTCTTTTCTTTGTTCATTGTTAGTTCTTTTGCTTGTTTTGTTCATAGATTAGTTTTGCATGAAACCATGTATGATTCTTGAAGAGAGCTAGGTGAAGTACAAGAGGGCTTGTACAGCTATCACTACTTGGTTATCTATCATCTTGCCTCTGTATGATGAGCTTTTAACTTTCAGTCCATGATACATTGAAGGAAAATACGTCCTTTTCGAAGTGAACCTTGGTGTAAACACAACGCTTGCGCGCTAACTAGTGTCACCTTCTTTAGTCGATTGTTTTTGGGTTAACCCTTGTCAGCTCAGTCAAGTAGAGTAAGGTAAGGGGGAAAACCTTAATAGGCACGTCAGAGATACAATAAACTACTTATCTACTGGAACAACCTCTTATCCTCTCAATAAGTCAGGATCCCTCTTCTGCCTCTGAAATGAATAAGTGTTATTCACAGTGAAAAATGAATAAGGCGAAAGAAGAGAAAGGCTTCCTATGCAGAGAGGTGATGCAAGTAACTCCGCGGGGTACTGACCAGGCTCGCTGGCAGCAGAGCCATGCTTATGTTCCTATGTGACTCCACCAAGGTACTGTCCAGGCCTGCTGGCAGTGGAGCAACACCATAGATGAAACTAAGACTCTGACGACTATACTGCTTGTGCACCTATATACCCCTCAACCCCAATCGAAACAATTGTTGGCTTGGAATGTGTTAATCGACCAAGGGTTTGGCAGATGCTACATCTTACAATTAAGTATGTTGCAAGTCAATTCTCATGTGTATTTTGGTTTTCAACTGACAGATTTCTTGCCATGAGTGTTTCCATGTCTCCAGGTATCCTAGGTGTTCATCTACCTCTCAGTAATAGTTTCCAGGAGAGCAGAGACGAAGACACCGTTCAGAGCACACTTGGGGATGCAGTCGATCAAATGTCCATGGACTTGCCTACCCATGAAGACATCAATTTGTTCGTAGACAAGGACATCAAGGTATGATAACATCAACATCACAACGAGTAGCATCATGAGCAGCAACTGAAGACAGCATACAAAATGCAACAAATGCAAGAGGAGGATTTTTTACAACACAAAGGTAGAACAAGGTTGCAAGCTCAAGCAGGTCCATTGATGATGAAAGCAACTTTGGAGACTTCGGCTATGAAGTGACAGCGCGACATGAAGATCATGTGAAGGCAGGAGATGGAACAAAGAAGGAGTTGCATGTGTTGAAGCAGCGACTCAAGAAGAACATGAAGCTGCACATACAGATGAATGTGTTGCAACAGGAACAGGAATAGTAGTGGGCACAACATGCACTCACAAATGAAACTATGCCCGTACAAGTTAAGGATCCATCCCAACAGCTAACACAAAGCAGACATGGTGAGTAGTGTTGTTGATCACATGCAAGGGATTCAGCAGCGTGCATTTCGTTGAGCGCATGCATGCAATCCAACCCATTCAACACACTCACCAAGGAAAAGACAAGAAGCAAGTCGAACAAGGGTTGAACATGTACTTCAGCAAGTTGATGCGCATGACCACCATCACACACTTGAAGATCAACACAGACATTATGCATCAGTGTGTTGCCGGTTCAACTGTACCCAAGAAGACCATGTATATGTTAGCAGATGAGTTAGATGAAGGGGCTGAACCAATGCACTGGTTACAACAGAGGCAAGAGTTCGCTCCAAAAGACGTCACCATGAGGTGCAAGCACACCATCACAGACGACCAAGCTTGGCATCATCTCACCACCTTCACCATCACAAGCATGTCAAAGAGTTGGTCTCATCACAGTGGACCGAGTGTCAGTGATGTCTTGCAAGGCTTGCTCAAGCCATGTTGTCTCACATGAGTACATGTGCATTGTAATGTTGAGTCATGTCAAGTGTAAGTCAAGTGTCAATGGTTGGATGTAACATTCATAGAGTAGGTGAAGAGTCATGAGGGTAGTTGAACTATCACAAAGGGGAATGTTAAGAGTGATCCCACCCTTTGCTATAAATAATCCCTCATAACTCATTATAAAGGCTTTTGGTCAACCAAGCTTCTACTAAGATTATCTTGAAGAAGGCTTGGACAGTATTGTAACGCGCCTTGGCTTCTCCACTGCATGGAGCTAGTACATCACTTTGGAGGAGCATGCGGATGTGGTTGTAACATTCCACTATTGGGGCTAGTAGGTTTACATGGATGTATTTTATGATTGAGACTTACACTTCTTTATATAATAAGAGCCAGCACATTTTCATGCATATGTTGTTATTGTAGTTGGACTGCTCTGGTTGCCTTCATGATATATGTTGTTTAACTTACGTACTTGTGTATAAACTGATTTGTATGCAATTATATGAATCTTGTTGTTAATGTGTTGATATGTTGTTAATGTTGTCACCGTCTGTGTTGACTGCTCTGTCGGACATCAAACAGACCTTTCACATGAACCTTGTTGTAACAACCGTTGCACTCATCTCAAACTGATCCATGAGTGTTGTACGTGTTATCTTACCTTGTGTGATGTGACTGTCGCATCCAAGTGGACTGCTCTGCCGAAAGTTTTTCATGTCCTTTTGTGTTGTGTGTTCCTAACCAAGTTGGGACTAATCCCTTTCAACCTGGAACTCACCTTCACATCCTTCCCCCTTCAAAGTGTTAGAACCTCTCATACACCTTCCTTTACTCACTGCATCAATCACACCCTTGCTACTGACAGAGTTATCTTACTTGCCTCTGTGCGAGATTGCGGTCAAGGCATTACCTTACGACCCACTGTTGGGACTCCTACACCAAATGGTCTAAGGTCTAATTGGGACTTCTTATCGAGGAGATCCCCTTGACATGTTGGCGGGTCCAGCATCGTTAACACATCCACAATCATTAATTTAATAAACTCAAAAAGGCTTCTAGCATATATAGTGCACTTGGTCTTCACAAGTTTACCAACTTCGGTTGATAATTTATGTAAGCAATTTAAGAACATTGAGTTGACTAAACAAGAACCAAAACATACAAATAAAATATACAAACAACTCTAAACAAGAAGCCAAGGATTCATGCTCTACCTATGCATAAATAAGACATAATGTATAGGAAAACAAGGCATTTTTATATTAATAAAAGTAGGAGGAATATTACAACCCTTTTAGGCCTTGACCTTGTATATCTCTCCCGGTTATCTTGTCCTTCCTTTGCCACAATAGAAAGCCTTCAATCACACCTCAAGCAGATGGATGGATTATGGACCTCTAGACACAAATGAGCAGCATAAGGGAATAATTCAGAGTCTCCAAAATCCAACCCAGACACTATGGGAGGCAGTGAATTTATAGGATAAATGAGGTGGTTTGGATGACTGAAGTGCTTTACCAGAAGCAGTGCTGAGGACTGAAGTGCTTTACCATGTGGAAAGTTTGGATTAAGAATCTACTAGTTGAGATCATCAATTGATTGTTACAATACATTATCATCATGATATCATTGTTGAGGTAGACATACCCATACTCAACATATAATCCATTTTACATGTACAATGATCAAAGTCACATCCATTGATTACATATAGTGGACCCATGTTTGGATGACTTACTATAGGATCACAACCATCATACTTTGTAGATCTTGTATGGATCTTGAAATCACAGTCGTAATGGATGAAACTAGATTTAGGGTCTTCCACCTCGTCACTTGATAGTACGAGTCTAACCATGTGAATAGATGTGTTGGATTCAAACATGGTAGACACCATCTGATTACCGACCAATGATGAAAGTTGTTAACAGATGCAAGAGGAACCACTGATAATGATAATGTCGCTCAAGGAACTTAAGCGCAATCTATGAGGTGTGAATGAATGAGATGAAGCCTAAGACCACACAGAATCTTACGGTCGAAAGCCAACGATGAGAACCTCTCACTGAAAGCAAGGAAACTTTCCATTGAGATATGCAAGCTCCAAGGCACTACAGGGAGTTTCTAAGTCAACTTCCTAGATAATGTGCTGATGTCAACAGGAAGCTACCCATTGCAGGAGGGCTTTAATGTATCCCCCATAAACGACACCAAATGGGTATCAAGATTTGAGACAGAAAGTGATGATTCTGAGTTGGTTCAGGGGTGGTAGACATGAAAAGAAGGCTTAAGGTATTGTAGCAGATATCAACTAAGGGTGTAATTTCTCTTGAACATATTAGCAACACTTATATGGAGTTGGCATCATTGACTCAAAGACCCATCATGAAGGCTTTCATTAAGGTATGACCAACAAAGAGGCAAGTGGATTTCCCAACCCAAAACAATCACAAAGGTGAGAGAGTGTCATGTTCAAGAGCGACTTGTTGCCATAAATAGGTTTTATGCCATGCTTCCCCAATTTCCCAACCATTTATGTCCAATACCTCTTTATTTTTCAAAATATTGAGGAGGATAACATATGCTTGATCTATAAGTTCATCTTTCGGATGAATCCTTATGAGTATTTTTAACGAACCCTAAGAAGGAGTGGTTTGGTCTTGTCATGCTCGATGAGTCCTACGCTGTTTAATGGTTTTATGAGTCCAATGAAGGTATAACTCGACTTCTTTTTCATGTTTAGAGAGTTTGAAAAAGAGGCAAAAAAGAAAACTCCAAGAGGTTCCTTTTCATAAATTTAGTCTCTTAGGCCCGAAAAGGTATAAAACAATACCTAGGAAAACCTTTTATCCATGTTCAACTAAAGTATTCCTTTTTCGTAATTAATCCATCCAATCCGAAAAGGGTTAAACTTATACTAGGCAGATGTCTTTTCATTTACTTTAACGAGTGTGAAAGAGACAAGCGCTTGGTAATCTTTTCATATTTTGGGAGTCTAAAAAGAGCTTAAAGAGGACTCCTCCTGGAGGAATGAATGGTATAAAAGGTAGCAACGGGTTCTGGTCATGATGGAACTACTCAAAACATGTAGAGGTCAAGAGGCAAGCTAACAATACCACTCATCATAGCAATTCCTCCAAGAAAGGGTAAAATACCAAGTGAAAGTGAATGATCAGCCAAGCAGATGGTGACGATGGAATGAGAAAACCAAGGCTCATCTCGTAGAAATAGGTTGATAAAAAGTGGAAGTCACAAGAATAGTTTTCATTTTTATACAAGCTTGAAAGAAAGGATAAATTATGCTTGAGAGTGTGTGTGGTTTCATTTTTATGCAAGCTTGAAACAAAGACAAAACTATGCTTAAGAGTGGCTTCATTTTTACATAAGCTTGAAACAAAGGAAAAACTTTGCTTGAAAGTGGTTTCATTTTTACACAAGCTTGAAACAAAGGAAAAACTTTGCTTGAAAGTGGTTTCATTTTTACATAAGCTTTAAACATGGAAAATTTGCGCTTTATATAAATACATTTCCCCCAGCATAATGGTAGAGGCATGCCCCCCCAGCTTTGTTTCATCCACCAACTCTTCTCATGGAATTAGATAGGTTGTTGGTGACTGATAGAAATATGTTCACCAGGAAGAAAGGAAGAAGATCATGTGATAAGATGAAACGAAGGTGACATAAAAAAATAACTATGTTCATAAATTTGTTTCATGTTTATGCAAGCTTGAAACATAGAATAAACTATGTTCGAGGTGACATGTTTCATTTTTTAACGAGCTTGACACAGTAAAAGAACTATGCTCAAAGCACCTTGTTTCATTTTTTAATGAGATTACCACAAGAAAAGGAACTATGCTCATGGCCCCCAAGAGGCCATGGCTTCTAAGAGGTTCTCATCAAATGGGAGAACAATGATCTGGAAGGAATACATATCAAGGAATCCAATGGAAAGATCAAGATCCAATGACCCCAGTAAATAATTCACCATATCACCTACTGAATCCAGGTCAAAAGAAGTTTAGCAAACAATGAAAGACTCTCTTTCATCAGTATGTGTGGGCATGGGACAGGTTGCCACATAATTGACCTGTGGCAGGGGAGATACCACTTGCATATTTGGAACATTTAGGGAAGTTGGATGATTAGCAGTCAAATCAGGACCAACAAATAAAAGTTCATCAATAATCACAATTTTTCCATCATGTGGGAAACACATCACTAGAAAGAGTGTAGATGCAATAGTGTTCATAGCATAAACATAGTCACATCCAAGGAGTAAATTGAAATCCAAGGGGCCTAGGACTACCATAACATTAACACACACAGTTTTTCCTTCCAAGGCAATAGACAGTTGAGGAAGGATCGTTAAAGGTTAACTGGTTCTTCTGCTAAAATCCAACAGATTTGGAGCAACAGACACAAGTTGAGGGGAACCTATAGCTTGCCAAGCAGTCGAGGATAAATTGCTAACAAAATCTCCATCATCTATAACAATGCGATAGATGTTTTTATCACAAGCCTTCACCATGACTTGAAAGGGCATGTAAGAAGGGAGATGAGGTTCTGTTAAATTAATTCCAATCAAAGGCAATGACCTGATTACTTGGAGGGGGTTTCGTGAAAATGGAAGATATACCCCCTTGTTCCTTATGATCTAAAGAAACCAGAAGAACCTGAGTTGTATGAAGTTCATTCTCTAAGGGGAGAGTACGATCAACAACTTCACTCTCAAAAGGGAGAGTATGATCAATAGAGGGTGAATCGAATCAACCACTTTTTCAACCAATGGTTGGTTCGAAACATACTCATGGGATTCATGTTCAGAGAGAGTGGGATTGATTGAAGATGGATTTGGATCAATCACTTCATCAGCTATTGGAGGGTTGGGATAAATCTTTCGATAGCCAGTGGGAAGTTGTTGTTGAGAAGCGGTAAGGTTTTCCAACAGGTTGTATGCTTCATCCATATAAGGTAAAAGGTGAATTTAATGGTTCCCTTCACATAACCTACAAGGAAAATTAAGTTTACCCTTATTCTTGGGAACCTTATTATCACTAGTTGATGGTTTGTCACCTACATGATCTCCAAAGGCTGATGGCAAGGGTTGATGCGATCCTATAGACCACACTTCTAATACTTTTGGAATGTTAGGATAATCTCTAAGAAGGTGATCACCCCTACAAAGCATGTAAGGGAATTTAACTTTATGGGGCTTGTTGGAAGGTTTCTTGACATTAGCTGCATTCGTAGCAATGGTTGCTTGGTTGCCCCCTTACTTATTTGGCTTATTCTTCTTCTTCTTCTTAGCTTCTTGGTTACTAGTATCAATATTTTCACCAGGCAAGGAAGAAGAAAGGGAGGAAGATACATTGGGCGAAGAAGGAAAAGGGTCAACTTGAGGTTGACGTTGTTCAAGTGGAGGATTCAGTTGTGAAGGAGTTTGGACATTCAGAAACAAAGAGGTTGAAAACAACCAAACTGGTAAACCTGTGGTAAATCCAAGAAGGGACAAAGTAGCCATATAAGTAGCACCAATATTTCCAAAAGAGGGAAAAGGATTGGGATTCCCATCAGAAGCGTTTCCTTGACTGGTAGACTTGAGAATTGTTGCCACCATATTTAACCTAAGGTCTACTAAGGAGTAGAGAGTGAGTTTATTAATTGATTACGAAAAGTAAAAACACAAATAAAAAATAAAAGGGGTAACTAGACATAAAAGGTTTACCAAGTAATTGTGAACTACAATATACGGTTAAGTACGTGCAGGAAATCTCCATGAATGTTGTGTTTGGTGTATCACAGTTAACAAGGCGACCGACTCGGTTACCTATGGTGGGTTTGCAACATAGTGGGGACTTCCAAAATATATCGGGAGGTATGTGGAAGCACAGTCCATAGTAGTGTTGTCTAATGCATAACCATACGATGGGAGAATTCCTATATACTCATTGTATGTGGAGAATTGTCATATATACCCGAAGGTGCGTGGAAGAATGTTTTGGTATACTCTGATGTACATGGAAAACCAACCATCCCTGAGATGTAACGCTAATAAGTAATGACAACTCCTACATTTAACGATGTTGGAACACGTCTTCTAGACTAAACCACTAAATGTGTCATTAATGTTCCAAATGTAACTTAGGATAATTGATAAATTTTAATGTTGATCTTAATTAAGGTTTCAATTTCAAGGCTCGAAATGAATTCACCTGAACTGCTAAAATGCAACTAGCATGCGAAAATGAACTCTTTTCATTCAATGAAGATCTATCTAAGGAAGGGAAGAATTTCCAAACAATAATGCAGCAAACAAGAACTTCCAAACAAGATATTCAACTTTCATTATTCCAATGTAAAGATGCAAAACCCTAATGCATGAAGAAATGGAAGTTTTCTTTTCTTTTCTTTTTCAATTTTCAATGTAATGAAAAAAAGAAACATGACTAGATTATTGAATAAAAAACATTCACACGGATAATAATTGTAACATGAAAGTATTTTAATAAATCGATAACCAAGTTAAATGATTGGAAACCCTAATTGACAAGAAGAAACAAAAAGAAACAAACTCTCATAAAAAAATGCAATCAAACATAATTCTAAATAGGTTGTTGGCTTTACAGAGATCTTGGACAAACTAGAGAGTCAGGAAGGCACTACAAGTAAAACAGAATTCGAAATAAGGCGAAATGCAAAAATTTTGCACTTACAGGATCATCGCGGTAGCATAACTGCACCAGAAAGATGCATTGCACTTAATATACAGGAAAACTGAAATGCATCACACTTAATACATAGAAAAATTGTAATGAATCCAATCATTGCACTTATTACACAAGAAAACTGTGATGCATCGAAACTGCAATGAAAAGCATTGTCTCAGGAGAAAAAGCGTGATGGGGCTAATTGTGCTTAAAACATGCAAATCAAACCCTAACCAAGCTCAAAATCAGGCTTATCTAAGTCCAATAATAGTTTGAACAAGCAAAAAAGAGTCGATTTCAGAGGTCCTAAAAGGCTAGACAAAGGAAACCACTAAAGAACATCATGTCCCCTAGTGGAGTCACCAGGTTGTGTTATGGATAAGTACCTTCTACGGACATAAGCAACCTCCCTAGACCTAGTGGCTTGATCTAGAAACAACCAAGACAAAATTGTTATTCTTTCCTTAGAGAACTTTGAAATATGGAAAAAAGACCTACTTGGGAACCAATGCAAGCTCTCTTCTTCTCCCTGCTTGCAAGCTTTAGCTTCAACTCCAATTTCTATAAGTGGAACCTGCAAATCATCCAAAATAATGAAGAGAACCCAAACATATTAATAACATATACAAACAACTCTAAACAAGAAGCCAAGGATTCATGTTCTACATATGCATAAATGAGACATAATGTATAGGAAAACAACGCACTTTTGTATTTATAAACGTAGGAGAAGATTACAACCCTTGTAAGCATTAACCTTGTATATCCCTCCTAGTTATATTATCCTTCCCTTTCCACAATAGCAAGCCTTTAATCACACCTCAAGCACATGGATGGATTATGGAACTCTAGGCACAAATCAGCAACATGAGGGCATAATTAAGAGTCTCCAAAATCCAATCCAATCCCAATAGTAGGTAATGCATTTATAGGAGAAATGAGGAGGTTGTAGATCCATTGAACTATGGTAAGATCCACTTTAGAAGGGGATAAGATCCATGGGATAAGTGATAAGACCTTAATTATAGGAATTTTAGGACATTTTTAATATAGAATGGAAACTTCCACGATAGAAGCCTCTAGAAGTGGAAGCCTTGAAATTATATTTAATTATTTCCTCATTTCAAGCGTCATTACAATTATAGTGAAAGCAATTTGCGTTGACCAACAGTTTTCCCTTTGATGCAACCTATGCCATCGCACTATCTAAACTAGGAAAGTGCGATGAGGACCTAAATTAGGGTTTTTAGCCAATATGATGCTGAATTTTTGGAACTTCTAGAAAGGGGATGATTTTGTCTTTGTAGGAGATGATTGAAAAGTGTGAATGGATTATGATTGATCCAGGTTCAAGGTCATTTGGTTGAATGTGACAAAATGGCCTATAACTCTCGTGAAGCCTTATATTTAGAAAAATGGTTGAGTGCCTTTTAATGTTGTAAGATTTGAGCTCCTGGGAGTCATGGAGAACCTACCCTTCAAATTGCAAACACAAAATATGTGAGGGAAAGCCCCATTTGTCTTGGATTCTATACATTAGGCAAGAGATGAATTATGAGTCACAGACCTAGAAAACAAAGGTCTTCCCATTTATATTCTTCACAAAAATTTGGAATAAAACATTCAGGTCACTCTCTATCAAAGGTGATGGGGGCTTAGGATGGCTGGGGGAAGGGAGATTATAAGAGGAGGGATACTTAGTGGAGGCATTGGTGGCAGAGTCTTCTCGGAATCCAAAGAACATAGCACCAGATAAATGAAATTAACTTGAACAATGACTTTTGTTAAGAAGAACCCCCTGTTTGAAGTCACCTGGCACACATTCTTTTCACATACAAAGATATGAATGAAGATATGAGAGTGAGAGAAGAATGATATCGCCGCAAGAATAATAGGGTGGCCATTTTCTAGCCCACGAGCATCCTCAGAGGTCAAGTGATCCGCTCTTAAAGCAAGAAGCACCAACAACTAAAGGAGAGGGCCATCACGCAAAGGGGGACCATTACACCTCAAACAATTCCATGGAGAGATAATTGTGGAGGCAACAAGAGACGTGGGTGCGGTGACAAAAAACAGAGAGCTCAAAGACGACAACAACCTATCCTCCATCGCGCCTTTCCAACCACCCTAATTTCATTACCTAACTTCAAAATGAAAATCATTATGTATTTTTTATTTTATTTGTTTTAAAGGATAAATCATACATGGAGTTGTAAGGATTAATTAGGAAAAATGTGGCTTTTTAGTTTTGTGTGGTGTTTATTTAAGATTTTGTTTAAGGATAAAAAAGTACATTTGATATATCTAGATGAAAATAGGATATACACTCTAAAGTACTAGGACTCTATTTTGTTTCTACAAAATAAAGGTTAGAAGTTCTTTATCATTCTACAAACTCATGGTCCATTTATTTATTTGGATGTAGAAGAGGCATATAGCAATTCAAAAATTACAATAAGACTAGCTCCTAGCCATCAAAATTACTAAGAGAACTAATTAGGAGCAACTTCCAGAAATATGAATTTTAGACTCCCTTGCATGGTAAAGTTTTTAGTGCATGGAATTGGTTTTTGCTAGTAGAGTTCCACTTTAATTGGATGTAATTATGACAATAAACCTTTTGGAAAGAGCAACGCTTCCTTTTATAACTCATTATTTTTTTCCTTTAGTTCCGTGTATAAATCATTGAATGATATGCTAACAAAGGATATTTTTTCTTCTATGTTTTTCCCATGATTGGGAGTAAAATTAGATTTTCCATAATGATATTTTTAGTCACCCAATTAATACCAAGATTACAATCCCTAAATATTTGATTGTGTGTCATTCCTTTTTTAGCAACCAACTTTAACAAGATCCATAAGGCACCTTTCTTTAATTTATTATCTGAAGTTGGTACAAATGTTGATTTGAATGAAATAGATTGATTTCTAGATAGATGTAGCATCCCTCGTGAACCACATTTTCCCAAGTATCCTTGGATACTCTAATCAAAGAATCACCTTACCTAAAAGCACAATGTAGAGGAAGAATATCCTTCCTTAATAGCTCATATCAAATATGGCTAGTCATAAATCCCAAGCCACTAAACATGAAAATGCTCTATGATCCATTTTTTTGTTGGTGTTGCTCTAGTTCTTAAAACAATCTACATTAGTCTTCCTCTCCCATTTCACATCTCCATGTATTATCTTCAAGAATTATTTCAAAGGTTCTCTTCAAAATGAATAATGAATGGGTAAATGGTTAATGACGTCTTCAATATTTTTGCAAAGGCTACATATGCTAGGGCCCTCCCAATATATTTTCCTATAAATATGCTACACAAAAAAATTATTGGAGATTCTTATACATACAAGTATTTTAGTTTTTAAGGGACATTTCAACTTCCCAATATTATTTCATCACCATGCTCTTTTACCCACAAATTCATTTATCTTAACCCCATACTTTATAACAATAAAATTTCATGTAGTTTTAATTTTGGAACAAATAATCTCACCCTCCTTTTCCCTAAGTTTTACGCCACCTAAATTGGCTTTTATGAGTGTACTAGTTGCATTCTTCGACTAAATTAAGTTGTATATGCAACAATGTTTCATTTTTCCATGCTTATCCCCAAGTTGAGTGTCGAGAAATGGCAACAAGAAATTCCAGTTTAATTTGTCCTTGAATTAAACTGTGAATTAAATTCGAATTCTATTCTCATAGCAACTTAAAATAGTTAAATTAAGTTTATTAAACTTACTTAACTTAGGAAATTCGAGTTGGAAGTCTTTTGGAAGTCATGTATATGTTATCCCTACTTTGTAGGAGTCCAATGTGAGTTAATTATGAATTGTAAAATAGAAGACCCAGTTTCATGAGTCAGTTCAGTTAAATTAGTTCTCAAACTGATTGAGAGAACTAATAGCGAGTTAACAGTCAATGGTGATACTAATGAACTCCGCCAGTGCTACTCTAGTTAACTGAATATTTACTCATCAGAAACTCATGCATGTCGATTCTAAGAAAGACCTAGTTGAGACTAGAGTGCAGGGATAGTGTACTATTTGTTTTAGATTTTTCTGAGTTACACTAGTAATGCCTACAATCAGGAACTAATCCTTGAGGGATTGCGCTATTTTTAGAGGCTTTATTTCCCTTTAAATACAAGCTATCCTTCATAGGAATTACACATTGGAATAGAGACTTGGAGAGCTTGTGAAGAGGCTAATCTTTGGCCTTGAGCTTGCTTATGAGTTGGAGATTGAATTTGCTAAGTGCTAGGATTGTTCTAGAGAGAACAAGCATTGTAACTTTATCTTGATTTTCCGGATTAATACAAAACAGATAGTGGGGTTTTGGGTTGTGGCTTTCCCTGAATATTTATTGTGTCATGTGCCTTTGAGTCTCTTCCTCTATTGATTATTGTTTTCTCGATGTTTATGGGCTTCCGCTGTAAAGAGTAGAAGTAGATTCTTGTCTCTTGCTTTAGCAAATTGCATTAGCTTGTGAATCTACAAGATTTTCTACATGGTATCAGAGCAAGATTTTTTTTTGGGCCGAGAATTTGCAAGCAGATCTGATCATTTCTATGCAAAATTTTAAGAAACAAATTGCAGATCTGGATTCCTTGGGAAAATATGCCCAAATTCAAAAAAAATAAAGCAGCCCAATCGAAGTTCGGATGAGGGAGATATCGTTGATTTAAAATCATCTCTTTATAGGAGAATTTGAAGTTTTGAGTTTCTGGGTTACAGGTGAAAGTAGAATTCGCATACATACTTCAAGATCGGCAGATGGTGTTCCATGGGTTGAGGCTTGAGTATGCCTTGGAAGGCAGCTCAAATTTTATAGCCTGGCGAGACAGGATGGAGGTTGTGCTAGAAGACAATGGCTTGAAGGAATTTGTTGAACAAGAAATTCCTAAGCCAACAGCTACTGATGCACAGAACTTGGCCGAGTGGAAGAAGTGTGTGGCAAAGGCAAGGCGGATAATCCTTGAGGGAGTTCGAGATCATATTGTCTAGAGTCTCCATGGAAAGAAAACCCTGCATGATATGTGGAAAACATTGACAGACTTGTATCAGAATTGCAGTGATCAAAGGAAGTTGGCACTGAAGGATAAACTTCGTAAAAACAAGATGGAGAAATGTGAGACGATTCCAAAGTACTTAACCAAATTCACTCAGTGTCGGGATGAACTTGGAAGTGTTGGAATCACGGTTATCGAGGAGAATATGGTGAGCCTTACTCTTCTTGGACTCCCAAAGAGTTAGCATAGTTATTAGGACTTTGTCAATGGTAGGGAGAAGCTTCCATATTGGGAACAACTATGGTCGGATTTGATACAGGATGAGATCAGGAGGAACACCAGGGATGGCTCTTAATCAAAGACTGGTGATGAAGAGAATTGTGCCTTAGCAATTAAGGCAAGGAAGGGGAAAGGTAAAATTTCTTGTCCCAAATCATATTCTTATCATGGAGGTAAGAAGAAGGACATGACGAAATTTAAATGCTTTCATTTTCATAAGATTGGATGCTTTGCTACAAATTGTCCATTGAAGAAGTCCAAGGAGAAGTCCTTAGGAGGAGCGGCAGGTGAGGCTTTGGCCTCCCAATTTGAATTGGACTTTTCCCTCATTGCATGCATGGTGTCTTCAATGATGGGAAGTGTATGATACTTAGACAGTGGAGCTTCTTTCCACACGACTGGTGACAAAGAGTTATTCAGTGAACCGGAGGAGAAATATCTCAAGATGCATATCGAGATGGGTGATGACGGTAAGTATAGTGTTACTAGTGTGGGCACTATTACTTTTTAGAGGGAGCATGTGGCTCCACTCACCTTGAAGAATGTTATGCATGTACCTGGACTGACGAAGAACTTGGTATCCGTTTCCATGCTTGAGGATAGAGTCTATGATGTGATCTTTTTGAAAGGAAATGTGTTCCTTCGACACACAACCATGGTAAAAGTAAAGAAGATAGGGATTCGAGTTCAAAATCTCTATAAGATAGAGGTAGAGGATTGTGTTGCTTTGAGTTAAAAAGTAGAAAAGATGTTGAGCCGAGACATCGACGAGTTGTGACACAGGTGATTGGGCCACTTGCATCATGGGGCTTTAAAGATATTGCAGCAAATCTATACAGGTCTTCCCAAAGGTACGCTTGAGCAAGTTGATACATGCAAGGGTTGTACTTTGAGAAAATACACCAAGTCTTCCTTTGGAGACAGAGACAGTCAAGCAGAGTCTATTCTAGAGAGAGTCCATTCAGATGTGTGTGGACCATTCTCGACAGCGTCCACGGCCAAAAACAGGTATTATGTTATATTTGTTGATGACTATTCTCGTAAATGTTGGGTATTTTTTTATGCAAAAAATGGATCAAATTTTCATAAAGTTTTGTGAGTTCAAAGCATTGGTAGAGAAAGAGCCTAGCAAGAAGGTTAAAGCTCTATGAAGTGATAATGGTGGTGAGTATGTCTCCAATGAGTTTAAGAAATTTTGTGCAACGGAAGGGAGTAAACGAGAGTTAACAGTACCCCATAACCCTCAACAGGATGGGGTTGCCGAGAGGAAGAACATGAGCATAGTAAGGGCAACAAGGGCGATGTTGCATGATCAGGGCCTACCACTACACTTATGGGTTGAGGCATGAAACACAACGGTTTATGTTCAGAACCATAGCTCACATCGAATACTTGAGATGAAGACACCAGAGGAGGCTTATTCTGGTAAGAGGCCAGATGTTGGTCACTTCAAGATTTTTGGGTCATCGGTTTATTTCCATGTGACCAAAGATGCATGAAAGAAGCTTGAGCCAACAGCAAAGTTGGGGATCTTTGTGGGGTACATTGGTACACCCCACAACTATTAGGTGTACATGTCGACTAGTCGGATGACAGTGGTTTGCAGGGATATCAGGTTCAATGAGGAGAAGGCCATGCGAGTATCCCTTAAGAGGGAGATTGAGCCATATGCGGATGAGGATCTTTTAGCTCCTAAGGTTGAGGGGCCTCATATTGATGTGGAGCAACCACATGCAGAGGTTCAAAGAGTGGAGACATCCACTCAGGCTGAGTCTTCCAGAGAGGGAAGAAAGCACACTAAAGAGGCTAACAAATTATTGGATGATGCATGGGAGAATGTGGGAGCACCCTCTTCTCAGTGCAGACAGAGGAGGTCACCAAAGAGGTACACTGGATACATGGCATGTATGGGTGCATGTGTTGTGACAGAGCCATCTTCCTTTCAGGAACCATTGCAACAGCCGGTTTGGGTTGATGTAATGGTGGAGGAGTAGGACTCCATAGTTCGAAACAGCATTTGGGATGTGGTCCCGAGACCGGAGGACAAGTCAGTTGTGAGATCCTATTGGCTTTACAAGGTAAAGCAAGTTGTAGATGGTAGTGTGGAGAAGCATAAGGCCAGATTTGTGGCCCATGGCTTTTCACAGGTAGAGGGGATTGACTATGATGAGACCTTTTCTCCTGTTGCAAGGTACTCGTCAATCAGATCTATTTTGGCACTATCAGCATAGATGGGTTGGAAGATCCATCAGATGGATGTGAAGACTGCCTTCCTCAATGACATGATTGAGGAAGAGGTGTACATAGAGCAGCCCGAAGGTTTTGAAACCTTGGACCATGAGTCGCAAGTGTGACAACTCAAGAGAGCGTTGTATGGGTTGAAGCAAGCACCCCGTGCTTGGTACACCAGGATAGATAGCTACTTCATTAGGTTGGGCTTCACGAAGAGTGAAGTAGATGTGAACCTGTATCACATAGTGGTGGAAGGTAAGTTATTGATCATTGTACTTTATGTAGATGATCTCATACTGACAGGTGATGAGAAGCTCATCAAATCTTGCAAGGAGGACCTTGAAAGAGAGTTTGAGATGAAGGACATGGGGCTCATGCATTACTTTCTTGGCATGGAGGTATGGTAGAGAGATGGGGAGTTATTTGTATCTCAAGGAAAGTATGCCAACGACATACTCAGGAGATTCCGCATGGAGAGCAGTAAACCCATGGAGAGTCCTCTAGCTGGTAACTGGAGGAAGGAGGATGTTACTTCAGGGGAAGTAGTGGAAGCTATTGTTTAAAAATAGCTTGTGGGTTCACTCATGTACTTGGTGAACACACGACCAGATATGTGTTATGCAGTTAACCAGCTTAGTCAAGCGATGGTTAGGCCTAAAAGATGTATTGGAAGGAGCCAAAGCATGTATTGAGATACCTCAAGGGAACTATTCAGTTTGGGTTATGGTATAGACAGATAGAGGGAGTGAAGTTTCAAGGCTTCATCGATGCAGTCCATCTGATAGGAAAAGCACATCAAAAGGGATCTTTAGTATCGGTTTAGCGACAGTTTCTTGGTACAACAGGAAACAAAGATTAGTTGCACTGAGTTCGGCAGAGGCAGAGTACATGGCTACAAGTCAGGTAGCATGTGAGGCTATCTGGATGAGGAAGATCATGGTTGGTTTGTTTGGCCAACAGATGGATTCGACAGTGATTTATTGTGATAATCAAAGTTGTAACAAACTCTCTGAAAATCCAGTCTTTCATGATTAGTCCAAGCATATTGATATCTGGTGTCATCATCTCAGAGATTGTGTATTGAGGCAGATCATGTTGTTAGATTACATTCCCAAGGAGAAGCAATATGTTGACATCTTGACAAAGGCATTGTCAATATGTAAATTTGAGTTTCATAGAGACAGGATCGGGGTAGTTGATAATCCCTTTCTTGTTGAGAGGGAGTGTTGAGAAATGGCAAAAAGAAATTCCAGTTTAAATTGTCCTTGAATTAAATTGTGAATTAAATTTGAATTCTATTCTCATAGCAACTTAAAATAGTTAAATTAAGTTTATTAAACTTAATTCACTTAGGAAATTCGAGTTGGAAGTATTTTGAAAGTCATGTATATGTTCTCCCTACATTGTAGGAGTCCAATGTGAGTTAATTATGAGTTGTAAAATAAAAGACCAGTTTCATGAGTCAGTTCAATTAAATTAGTTCGCAAACTGATTGAGAGAACCAATAGTGAGTTAACAGTCAGTGGTGACACTATTGAACTCCACCAGTGCTACTCTAGTTAACTGAATATTTACTCATCAAAAACTCATGCATGTCGATTCTGAGAAAGACCCAGTTGAGACTAGAGTGCAGGGACAGTGTACTATTTGTTTTATATTTTTCTGAGTTGCAATGATAGTGCATGCAATCAGGAACTTATCCTTGAGGTATCACGCTATTTTTAGAGGCTTTAATTCCCTTTAAATACAAGTTATCCTTCATAGGAATTACACATTGGAATAGAGACTTGGAGAGCTTGTGAAGAGGCTAAGATTTGGCCTTGAGCTTGCTCATGAGTTGGATGTTGAATTTGTTGAGTGCTCAGATTGTTCTAGAGAGTGTTAGCCTCCTGTTGCAACAGGGTATCATCTTTCATGATTGACATTTTTACATGACAAATATGTCATACTTTGCAAGCTGCAGTGTTCCATATTTCCAGATGAGACCAAAGAAGAAAGCCATGAAGTGTGCTGGTCCAAATGCCACTGCTGATTCCATTTTTGAGGAGTTGTCCCAGTTTTGAAGAGTTTTTCATTTAAGGGAGGTCCAAACAGTCTAATCTTGGTCTCCCTAGGTTTCAATTTCCTGTCGTAGAATATAGAGAATGCATCTATCCAAACAGTTTAACCTTGGCAGATTTTGTAGATAGGTAGAGAATCAAAGGGACCCAACTGTTTAATCTGGGCCCTGGCAGAAATAAGTGCAGATTTAGATAGGAAGCATTCAAAAGAAAAATTGTAATTCTGGGTCTGCAAGTCTAAGTGCACCCAAATCAGAAAAGAAGAAAAAATGTTAGGAAAGTAGGATGGGTAGGTAGCTGTGGTTGCAGAAAGCTGATTCATGATCAATTTTGTGTTTCAAACTGTGTTTTATCTTTACAGATCACATTGCAGGCAGTTTTCATTCAGAAAGAGATCAAAGCTGGACATCACTAACTTCCCCTTCTTCTAATTCCCCAAGTCACTTACTAACTCCCCAAAGAGGACAAGATCTGCTTGAGCCTCTCAGTTTCATCATCATCCATATCAGTTGCCTTGGTGAAGATCTGCTTCACTCAAGGACTTCATCTCTTTGCAAATTCTTTTCCCCAAAATTTAGCCTAAGGTCCCTGACCTTAGCGCCTGCTTATCACCTTCATATTAACTATTAACAGTATTATATAACTCCCTAGCAGTTTTCCCCTTCCCCTATTAAAACTATGTACATAAAACTCCCCTATGTAAATATCCCCACCCTAGCAATATAGCCATATTTTTATAAGTCCGGGGAAAAAATGGTCCATCTGGGGCTGTTTTTAGCCCATCCAAGTCATAACAGGGATTAATCTGACACCTGGTCACACTAATAACCTCTCCCCTAGCCCTAAAAGCCTCAAAAACCCCCTAATCACCCCCAAACCAAAGTTTTGTGCATAAAATATTAATCCCGCTCATTTAAAAACCCATAAAGCCCCATTTCCTAAGTCTAAAACACTAACCCACGCTCATTAAACCCGTTTAAATCTCAAACTCCGCCATTCCCATAGTTTAAACCCACCCGCGCATACATTAAAAACAGAATATTCCTGTGAATATTCCCCGCCCTAACTACCCGCCACCTCGTGTCTGCCGCCAACTGTTGGATTGCCCGCCCTGCAGATCAACGGTGGGCGGGCCGCCCCATCCCCGACCTGCCCGAAGGTTAGCGTCCGAGAGATGGGCGGTATTACCGCCGTACCTCCCGCCACGCGTCACCTTCTGGGCTGTGGCGGAGGCCCCCCTCACAAAACCACCATCTCCAAAAAGCGGTGTGCCACAATACCGCTTACCACCTCCTGCCCTGCACAGTCGCCGCTTACGTCACCCCCTACCCAGTCACTGCGACACATCAACCGCCTGCGTGGCCTCCTGCCACCGTGTCGCCGAGTCATCTGCCTGCGTGGCCCCTCGCCACGTGTCATGCCACATCACCCTTCGTACATGATGACATCATGCTGACATCATCCCGCCACATCATCATGATGACGGCATGCTGACGTCACCCGCCGTACAACGTCACATCATGCTGACGTCATCAGCACTTTTTTGGCGCGAAGGAGCAAAAGTCGCACTTCGGAGCCCCGGAATCCAATTCTGAGGCACTTCAGGGAATCTTCAGGGAATCTTTTCATCATACGGCCCCAGGAAGCCCGAAAGGCACAAAAATGACCCGTTTTCTTCGCAGAGCATACCGAAAGGATAAGAAGACAGTTTCAGAGGATGCAGAGGCCGAACAACGGCCATCAATGCGTGATTAGACCCGCAGCACATCAGAATAGCAGTCCAGATTTTGTCAAAGAGTATCAGATGAAAGAAAAGACGCCGAAGAGTATCAGCAAAGATTTTTTTAGGGGCTCGAAGCACCTGTACATTAATGAAGCCCCCAGAAAGTCAAATCAGGCATCATCAGCCCATCCTTACCTTCAAATCACAATTAAGGCATTCAAAGCCACAGGACAGCAAAGAAGCAGAAACCCATGCACATTTATTTCAGAAGCACCTGCACCAAGCCACCAAGGACTACATAAGTTATTCAGTTTTGATACGGCCGCCCCAGCGCAGCCTGAGATATTTTCATGCATTTATTTTAGATAGGAGTAGGTAAATTAATTATTCTTTATGACCTGATTAGGTCAAGATGTAATAAAGAACTCTATGGATAGAAAGTTTTGCCCTATATATACCACCCTCTGTATAGTTTTAAGGGTTGGTCGATTGAGAATTTTCAATAGAGACTCACACTGTATACCTGACTGTTTCTTTAATCAAAGATTGCAGAAAGCTTGGAGAGCAGACTGTCTGTTGTGAATGAATGTTTTGGAGATATGAAGATGGAATTCTTGTGCTGCAGCCTGAAGCAATAAGTGCATCTTACCTCTGTTTTATTGTTATCACTATCTAAATAGCAGAAAGAAAGAATAGCCTAGAATTAGTTTAAATACTCTCTATGCTCAATTTCTGCTATTTCTTTATGTTTTCCTCTGATTGAATTGGTTATGAATATGAATTCCTTATGGCTCATGTTTACCCCGATTCACCTGTGTTTGCCAATTATCTAGGGATTCTTAACTGCCCCTAGGTAGCGCCTTGTCATTTTCCCTTGTTAAGCATAATTGAGAGATTCTTAACTGCCTCTCATTACTTAGCACTTCTTTCCATCCCTTAAACCTGAAACATTGTTTCATGCTCAGCTATCTTGCTCCATTTTCCCTCACTGTTATTAAGGAAAAGCACCAGCAGTTTTTCTCCTCGACTCCACGCCCAATGGTTCGAAACCCTTAGACTATGCTTTGCCTCTCTACCTGAAATATCAATTTTCCCACCAAAAACAAAACAAAAACCCTCTGAACTCGAGACCTAGCCTAAAATCCTTTTCAACAAAGCTAAATTTTAAAGAGAGAGCCCTCTCTGATTGCAGGTTGGCTAGAACCTGCAGTCCAAAGTTGGTCTGTGGTTACCTCGGCCGTATCCTTTTCCAGAGCTTAAGGACAACCTGAGTGATAACATAATGGCGACTCCACTGGGGAACTAATCCTCAGAAAGTTTTATTGATTAAGTTGGAAGACTCCGCTGGGGAACTGATCCTCAGAAATTTTTATTGATTAATTGGGAAGACTCCACTGGGGACTTCCTCAGATAGTTTCACGAAGAAGGTAAGAAAGCTCTGCTGAGACCATAAATCAAACTTTCCAATTGTTGTTTATCTCTTAAAACTACAGATGAAGCCTGAATGTCAGCCAGGAAGCCTTTGAGACTGTTTTTTGCTTTGCATTAACAGGAGTAAATAAATGTTGCTTCAGTCAATCTTCATGCTAGTTTTAAGTTACAAACAAGCTGTCTCAAATTTTAATTAGTCCCTTGTCGATTACAAAAAACATTCCCAAGAAAAATACCCAAAAAACAATTCGGAAGCTGGCTCCCAAGAAAAATCCACGATATACAAGGTCAAATCCAGACCCCAACCCTCCAGTTGTTTTTGAAAACCCTAATATAATCCCGAAAATCCTTAGGAAGCAAGAAGGACAGGAAAATTTTGATGATTTGAGGCCTGAAACAACTTACCCTAGCTGTTTTCTGACTCCTGTCAAGGTTTTGTTCGTTCAACCCCTATTTCCATCAGTTCATCATCTACATCCCGTAGTACTCCTTCCACACCTTCATTCACTGCACATACTGACACCACTGTTGTTTCCAGCGTTCCAGTTACTCCTGTGATCCCCGTCACTCCAGTTGTTCCACTTATCCCCGTTGTTCCACTTACACCTACCAATATGGCTAATAGATATGCACCCCTGCAATTACCTGCTAATGCTGGGGCTTTACCTCAAGAGTACCAATCTAAAATCACATATTTTGACAACACTGGTCCTTTCACAGCCATTCAGCATACCAAAAAGATGCAAGACTATTTTGAAAACTATGAGATAGACGATGATAGTGTTAGGATGAGAATTTTTGTTCAGAGTTTGACAGGTGATGTAAGAACTTGGTTCAGATCACTTGCTGCAAATTCCATAACCACCCCAGATGAGCTTTACCAATCCTTTACCAACAGATGGGAGAAAAAGAAAGACCCCTTGCACATACTAGCTGAATACGATACAATCAAACGAGGTCCTCAAGATACTGTTTTGGAGTACTGTGCAAGATTCAATAATGTATATAACGCAATACCACAGAACTTAAGGCCTCCACTCGATCTGGCCTTGTACAAATTTCCTGATGGATTCCACCCGAATATGGCATACCAGTTAAAAGAAAGAGCTCCTCAAACCCTTGCGGACATGCAAAATGTTGCTGTCAGCGTAGAAGCCAATTTAATTGCCAAAAGAAACCGAGCTAGAATGGAAAGAAGAACCACCTTTAAAGAAGAACCCTCAGCCTTTGACTAGAAGCTTGATGCTATTATCAATGGCCTGCAAAGGCTGGGAGAAAGAGTAGAAAATGTTGAGAGAAAAGCATCATGGGAAGGACAACAGTCTAATACCATAAGGAACCCAAATTTTAGGAAAACACAGAACACAAATGCTGGTAGGCCTAACCAAGACCATAATATAAGACCCCCTTTCCAAGATAACTATGTGGAAGGATCCACTTCTAGTCAACCCATAGAAGACACTCACATGAATCTAATGGATCTAAAGGGTGAGCATCAAACTGTCCTGTCCCAAGAAGACCAAAATGAACCCGATTACAATCAGTTTCAGACTAAGTCTGGCGAGTCTTTTGATTTTAAACAAGGCTATGATACCGCTGTGTATGAGGTACACAAACAATATAAGCTGAGAACTAGGACCATTGACATTTCCGAACCTAGTAAAACAAAGGATGGCAAACAGCCCAACAAGATTAAAAACAAGGCTGTCATAATAGAACCAGCTGATATACCTGTTCCAAACCCGCATCAAGTGACTGTAGAAGACATAACAGACTCACAGCCTTCGGTTGAGCAGCCTTTGCCACCTTCTTCCTCAAAAGAAAATTCAAACAGTATCCCAAAAAGCACTCCTGAAACTGTACAACCACAAGCAAAAACTTCCCATAACACTAATAAACAAGAGCAGATCGCTGAGAATTCAAAGGAAACAGAAAAAACTGCCATTGTCAACACCAAAACTCCACTGGAAAAACCATTTAATTTAGAGACAGAAATAGCTAAGTTGAAGATAGCCATTCCTCTTTCAGAACTGGCTAAACACGATGTATATAGGCAGCAAATTCAAAAGTCACTTCAAATTCCAGAAAACAAGGATGATGTAAATGTTTTAGACGATACCCCAGAGCTACTATTTGGCCCAGAAGTTAACGGAAAATCAACACATGGACCTGTCCCACCTTTTTATGTCAGTTTGCATATACATGATAAGGTTTTGCACAATGCTATGTTTGACTCGGGGGCATCGCACAATCTTATGCCCAAAGCAGTTATTGAAAAATTAAATCTTGATGTTACAAGACCTTACAAAGATCTGTACTCATTTGACTCAAGTCAAGTGAAATGTTTAGGCCTCATCAAAGACTTGTGTGTCTCCTTAGTCCAATATCCCAACAAGACCATCCTCATGGATGTAGTGGTGGCTGACATCCCACCAAAGTACGGTATGCTCCTGTCAAGATCATGGGGAGCAAAGTTACAAGGATCCCTTCAATTAGACCTTTCCTACGCCACCATTTCAGTCTTTGGGCAACCAAAGAGACTGTACAGAGAAACGCTGATGAAATATGTGGTGAGTAGTGAGAGCAAGCCTGAAAATTTTCCCATTTACTCAATCCACTCTGATATGGATTCGTTTATTTTGTTTAATCATGATACAGATGTTTCATTGATAATGAGCCTTTCGCTTTAGAGCAACAAGCACACATCAATGAAGAATCAGTTGCACATACCCACGAAACTATCACAGCAGCTGATGCAACCAGCCTACCAGAAGAACATCCTCAAACAGAAATTTTAAATCTGCCCAATCCTGAGATAGCTCAAACTCTTACTACAAACCACAAGCAAGAAATCACATGGTACTTAGAGTTTGATGGCTCTGTCAACAAGTTAGGAGCAGGGGCAGGTGTCTGGATTCACAACACATACAATAACCATGCAGAAGGTCATGCCTACAGACTGAACTTCAAATGCACAAATAACATGGCAGAGTATGAGGCTCTGCTTTTAGGCCTTAAACTGCTTAAAACTCTAGGAGCTGTAAAAGTGTCTATCTTAGGTGACTCTGATCTAGTTATACAACAGATGAAAGGTAATTTTGTTACCAACGACAACAGAATGAGAGCCTATAGAACCGCTGCTACAAACATACTCCAGGCATTCACTGAATTCAAGCTTGACAAGATTTCCAGAAATCACAACATTCATGCACACAGCCTAGCCACCTTTGCTAGTACATGTAAGTTTCCTTTTGACCCAAACCATCACTTCACGGCTGAAATAAAACATAGGCCTACTGTCCCAAACAACGTTAGAGATTGGCAAGTATTCGAAAATGATGCCCAAATTAACAGTTTCCTTACCCTCGAGCATGAATTTTCAAATATTAACATTGACATGGATGCTATGACAGATACAGAACACCAAACAAATTAAACTCAGCAAGATATAACAGCTGCAACAGCCAAGCAAATCATGAGACCGACTGTTTTTGACAAAGAAAACATAGAACAGCTGAAACAAACACAGATAGAAGAGATAGACAAAACGGAGGCAGAGGTCATTAACTTGAAAGATAATTTTTTGCCTGCTGGCCTAACCCCATTAGAAGATATGTTTGATGCTAATGACGTGCCCAGAAAACCAAAATTGCAGCCCATAAACACTGAAATAGAAGAACACAACATCGGGACACCAGAAAATCCGAAAATGATCAAACTGTCCAAAAATTTGCCACCTGATCAGAAGCCCAAGTACATTGACTTATTCAAAGAATTCCAAGATGTATTTGCTTGGAGCTATGAGGATCTGAAATCCTATGATACCTCCGTGATCCAACACACCATTCCTTTAAAACCAAACCAGAAACCCTTCAAGCAGAAACTTAGAAGAATTAACCCCATGCTTCTTCCCCCGATTGAGAAGGAAGTAAAGAGGATGTTTGAAGCAGGCATAATAGCACCCATCAGATTTTCTGAATGGGTGTCCAATCTTGTTCCTACGAGAAAAAAGACAGGAGAAATTAGACTTTGTGTAGATCTCAGAAATTTAAATCAAGTCTCCCTAAAAGACCATTACCCTTTGCCTAAAATGGACCACATATTGCAAAGAGTAGTGGGATCATCTAGAATCTCTTTGCTAGATGGTTTTTCAAGTTTTAACCAAATACTTGTTCACCCAGACGTTCAAGACAAAACTGCTTTTACTACACCCTGGGGAACATTCAAGTATGTAAAGATGCCATTTGGTCTTAAAAACGCTGGTGCTACCTTTCAACGAGCAATGGATATTGCATTTGCAAAAGAAATACACGATTTCCTGGTCGTATACCTTGATGACTTAACCCCATTTTCTAAATCTGATGAAGAACACCTCAAGCATCTCAGGCAAATTTTCATAACATGCAGGAAATATGGCATTTCCTTGAACCCCAAGAAGTCTCTGTTTGGCTTTGAAGAAGGCAAATTACTTGGCCACATCATATCAAAGGATGGGATCAGAATTGATCCTGAAAGAATACAAGCCATCCTCCAAATCCCATTTCCAAGAAACATAAAAGAGCTACAAGCATTCCTTGGGAAAATCAACTTCTTGAGAAGATTTATTCCAAATCTAGCTGAGCTGATAAGATTGTTAAGCAACATGTTAAAGAAGGATGCTAAGGTAAAATGGTCTCTTGAAACCAAGCAAGCATTTAAGAGTATCAAATCAGCCTTAACACAAACCCCTGTCCTAACTAGCCCACAGTTTGACAAAGATTTTATCATATTTTCGTTCGCATCTGATCACACCATAACTGCTATCCTATTACAAAAGGATGAGCAGGTTGCTGAAAAACCAATCGCTTTTTTCAGCCGAGCCTTAAGAGACGCCCCGTTGAAGTACCCAATCATGGAAAAACAGGCCTACGCACTTGTTAAGGCCATCAAGGATTTCAGAGTGTACATTTTATATTCACACGTAATTTCCTACGTCCCACACGCTGCTGTAAAAGACATATTGACCCAAGAGGGAGTAGAAGGAAAAAGAGGTAAATGGATTGCAAACATCCTTGAATATGACATAGAAATAAAACCAACCAAGCTGATAAAGGGACAAGGTTTAGCTAAACTGATGTCCGAGACGAATTTTCAAGCCTTAGAGATTAACCAGCTGGACAATGAACCGGAGCTGGCGACTCCACAGATCAGTGAGATCTTTTTACAATCCCCATGGTACGCTGATATATGCTTTGTATTGTTAAACCTGTGTGCTCCCCCAGGATTGTCCAGGACCAAGAAAAGATTTTTGAAAATGAAGGCTTTAAAGTTTTGTGTTACAGATGGTGCATTATTTTGGAGAAATCATGAAGACATATTGCTTAATTGTTTAACCACGAATGAAACTAACAACGTCATGAAAGAATTCCATGCAGGTGACTGTGGAGGACATCTATATTGGAAGTCCAGTGCTGATAAAATTCTAAGGGCTGGTTTTTATTGGCCCTCTCTTTTTACAAATATAAAAAAGTTTTTCATATCATGTCACAAATGCCAAATTTTTGAGGGCAAGAGAAAATTGTTGCCCCTGCCCCTTAAACCAATCTCCACCGAAAAACCTTTTCAACAATGGGGCCTTGACTTCATTGGAGAAATCCATCCCTCTTCCTTAGGCCAGCACAAATGGATCCTAACAGCCATTGACTATTTCACTAAGTGGGTTGAAGCCATTCCCTGTAAACAAGCCAATGATACCATCATTATCCAATTCCTTGAGTGCAATATCCTCTCCAGATTTGGCTGCCCTGAGAAAATCATCACTGACAATGCCGCTGCCTTTAAGTCCAAAAAGATGATCAATTTTTGCCACAGATTTCATATTACCTTGGGCCACTCCATAGCCTATTACCCTCAAGGCAATGGCTTGGCCGAATCATCTAACAAAAGCCTCATCAACATCATAAAGAAAGTGCTGGAAGAAAACAAGAAGAACTGGCACAAAAAACTGGTAAATGCCCTATGGGCAGACAGACTTTCAAGCAAAAGATCAATTGGGATGAGCCCTTATGAGCTAGTATATGGCATGGAGGCTAGATTTCCTTCATCTCTGGGCATTCCTACTATCAAGTTGTTACAAGAGATTCAGGCTGAACCAAATGACATTCAAAGAAGGATTAATCAGACCATCCATCTGCAGCAAACCAGAGAACAAGTTTATGACAGAGCACAAATTCTGCAAGAAAAGCTCAAAAGGATGTTTGATAAGAGAGCAAAAGCTGAAGATTTCAATGTTGGTGACAAAGTTCTAAAGTGGGATTCAAGAAGAGAAGACAAGGGTAAACATGCCAAGTTTGATTTTCTATGGAAAGGTCCATTTGTAATTTCATTTGTAATTTCTGCTGTTCAGGGAAACAACACTTATTTTCTCAGATCTATGGAGGACAGCACTGTTGAAGAAGGCCCTGTGAATGGCAGGATGTTGAAACATTATCATGATCCTTGTTGTTGAAACAATGCAAATTCTGTAAACACCTTTGTACAATATTATTTGTAAATATCAGCACTCAGTTTTTATGTTTGTATAAACAGGCCGATTGTCTAAAGAATGGCAGTAAATTCGGTGAGGACTCAGCCGATGCAAATTTTCCAGTCTCAAGAGTATCAAAACAGAGCAAAAATTTTCAGTTCATATCAGCACCTTGCTCTAAGCAAAAGCAAGGCAAGCACAGCAGTTTGATCCTTGTTCCTAAACTGTTTTAAAAGGCATGTTCCAGCAGCATTGTGCATAATTATCAAGCACGCAGAAGAAAGCAGGCGATGCTGTACCGTTCACAGAAAGCTCAGTTGAGGAGGAGGTTGTTCACAGTTCCAAGTTTATATTTTTAGCAGCCAGAACAAATGTTTCCAGTCTACAGCAACATCAGAAGGTCAAGGCAGTCTGACCTGCTGTTCTTGACTTTTCACAAGGAAAAGCCATCCCCAAGTGGAGCCACTGTTAGCCTCCTGTTGCAACAGGGTATCATCTTTCATGATTGACATTTTTACATGCCAAATATGTCATACTTTGCAAGCTGCAGTGTTCCATATTTCCAGATGAGACCAAAGAAGAAATCCATGAAGTGTGCTGGTCCAAATGCCACTGCTGATTCCATTTTTGAGGAGTCGTCCCAGTTTTGAAGAGTTTTTCATTTAAGGGAGGTCCAAACAGTCTAATCTTCGTCTCCCTAGGTTTCAATTTCCTATTGTAGAATATAGAGAATGCATTTGTCCAAACAGTTTAACCTTGGCAGATTTTGTAGATAGGTAGAGAATCAAAGGGACCCAACTGTTTAATCTGGGCCCTGGCAGAAATAAGTGTAGATTTAGATAGGAAGCATTCAAAAGAAAAATTGTAATTCTGGGTCTGCAAGTCTAAGTGCACCCAAATCATAAAAGAAGAAAAAATGTTAGGAAAGTAGGATGGGTAGGTAGTTGTGGTTGCAGAAAGCTGATTCATGATCAATTTTGTGTTTCAAACTGTGTTTTATCTTTACAGATCACATTGCAGGCAGTTTTCATTCAGAAAGAGATCAAAGCTGGACATCACTAACTTCCCCTTCTTCTAATTCCCCAAGTCACTTACTAACTCCCCAAAGAGGACAAGATCTGCTTGAGCCTCTCAGTTTCATCATCATCCATATTAGTTGCCTTGGTGAAGATCTGCTTCACTCAAGGACTTCATCTGTTGGGTCCCTATAATACTAGTGATTACCTCATTACTATTGTAGTTATACCCCTTATTTATATTGTTGTGCCCCTATTACCCCCATATTGTTATTTCTGTGCCCCATAGAATCCCTCTATTGTTATTTTTGTGGCTTTATATTATTATTGTTAGGTCGGCTGGATTATATTGTGACTCCTTAGACTCCTATATATAGAAAGGAGGTTTTGTCATTTTTATCATCCAAGAATTGTTCATTTATGTAATGTAAAGGAGGTTTCCCCCTCGAAGAGGCTGAATTCTAAGGCGTTGATCTATCTTTTCTTGAGCTGGTATCATAACATCATCTCTTTGCAAATTCTTTTCCCCAAAATTTAGCCTAAGGTCCCTGACCTTAGCGCCTGCTTATCACCTTCATATTAATTATTAACAGTATTATATAACTCCCTAGCAGTTTTCCCCTTCCCCTATTAAAACTATGTACATAAAACTCCCCTATGTAAATATCCCCACCCTGGCAATATAGCCATATTTTTATAAGTCCGGGGAAAAAATGGTCCATCTGGGGTTGTTTTTAGCCCATCCGAGTCATAACAGGGATTAATCTGACACCTGGTCACACTAATAACCTCTCCCCTAGCCCTAAAATCCTCAAAAACCCCCTAATCACCCCCAAACCAAAGTTTTGTGCATAAAATATTAATCTCGCTCATTTAAAAACCCATAAAGCCCCATTTCCTAAGTCTAAAACACTAACCCGCGCTCATTAAACTCGTTTAACTCTCAAACTCCGCCATTCCCATAGTTTAAACCCACCCGCGCATACATTAAAAATAGAATATTCCTGTGAATATTCCCCGCCCTAACTACCCGCCACCTCGCGTCTGCCGCCAACCGTTGGATTGCCCGCCCCGCAGATCAACGGTGGGCGGGCCGCCCCATCCCTGACCTGCCCGAAGGTTAGCGTCCGGGAGATGGGCGGTATTACCGCCGTACCTCCCGCCACGCGTCACCTTCTGGGCTGTGGCGGAGGGCCCCCTCACGAAACCACCATCTCCAAAAAGCGGTGTGCCACAATACCGCTTACCACCTCCTGCCCTGCACAGTCGCCGCTTACGTCAACCGCCTGCATGGCCTCCTGCCACCGTGTCGCCGAGTCATCTGCCTGCGTGGCCCCTTGCCACGTGCCATGGCACGTCACCGTCCGTACATGATGACGTCATCCCGCCACGTCATCATGATGACGTCATGTTGACGTCACCCACCATACAACGTCACATCATGCTGACGTCATCATCACTTTTTTGGTGCGAAGGAGCAAAAGTCGCACTTCGGAGCCCCGGAATCCAATTTTGAGGCAGTTTTTGAGGAGCGAAGGATTTTTTAGGCCGAAATGGAGAATCTTCAGGGAATCTTTTCATCATACGGCCCCAGGAAGCCCGAAAGGCACAAAAATGACCCGTTTTCTTCGTAGAGCATACTGAAAGGATCAGAAGACAGTTCCAGAGGATGCAGAGGCCGAACAGCGGCCATCAATGCGTGATTAGACCCGCAGCACATCAGAATAGAAGTCCAGATTTTGTCAAAGAGTATCAGATGAAAGAAAAGACGCCGAAGAGTATCAGCAAATATTTTTTTAGGGGCTCGAAGCACCTGTACATTAATGAAGCCCCCAGAAAGTCAAATCAGGCATCATCAGCCCATCCTTACCTTCAAATCACAATTAAGGCATTCAAAGCCACAGGACAGCAAAGAAGCAGAAACCCATGCACATTTATTTCAGAAGCACCTGCACCAAGCCACCAAGGACTACATAAGTTATTCAGTTTTGATACGGCCGCCCCAGCGCAGCCTGAGATATTTTCATGCATTTATTTCAGATAGGAGTAGGTAAATTAATTATTCTTTATGACCTGATTAGGTCAAGATGTAATAAAGAACTCTGTGGATAGAAAGTTTTGCCCTATATATACCACCCTCTGTATAGTTTTAAGGGTTGGTCGATTGAGAATTTTCACTAGAGACTCGCACTGTATACCTGACTGTTTCTATAATCAAAGATTGCAGAAAGCTTGGAGAGCAGACTGTCTGTTGTGAATGAATGTTTTGGAGATATGAAGATGGAATTCTTGTGCTGCAGCCTGAAGCAATAAGTGCATCTTACCTCTGTTTTATTGTTATCACTATCTAAATAGCAGAAAGAAAGAATAGCCTAGAATTAGTTTAAATACTCTCTATGCTCAATTTCTGCTATTTCTTTATGTTTTCCTCTGATTGAATTGGTTATGAATATGAATTCCTTCTGGCTCATGTTTACCCCGATTCACCTGTGTTTGCCAATTATCTAGGGATTCTTAACTGCCCCTAGGTAGCGCCTTGTCATTTTCCCTTGTTAAGCATAATTGAGAGATTCTTAACTGCCTCTCATTACTTAGCACTTCTTTCCATCCCTTAAACCTGAAACATTGTTTCATGCTCAGCTATCTTGCTCCATTTTCCCTCACTGTTATTAAGGAATAGCACCGGCAGTTTTTCTCCTTGACTCCATGCCCAATGGTTCGAAACCCTTAGACTATGCTTTGCCTCTCTACCTGAAATATCAATTTTCCCACCAAAAACAAAACAAAAACCCTCTGAACTCGAGACCTAGCCTAAAATCCTTTTCAACAAAGCTAAATTTTAAAGAGAGAGCCCTCTCTGATTCCAGGTTGGCTAGAACCTGCAGTCCAAAGTTGGTCTGTGGTTACCTCGGCCGTATCCTTTTCCAGAGCTTAAGGACAACGTGAGTGATAACAGAGAGAACAAGCATTATAATTTCACCTTGATTTTCCGGATTAATACAAAACATATAGTGGGGTTTTGAGTTGTGGCTTTCCCCGAATATTTATTATGTTATGTGCCTTTGATTCTCTTCCTCTATTGATTATTGTTTGCTCGATGTTTATGGGCTTCCGTTGTAAATAGTAGAAGTAGATTCTTGTCTCTTGCTTTAGCTTGTGAATCTACAGGATTTTCTACATTGAGATCACTTTCGTGTTAACTACTTTAGTAAGTCAAGATATCCCCTTGTTGTGTAGACGATTGATAAAGGGACTTGATAACCTGAAATCTTATGTACACCCCATCAAGGGGTATTATATAATATTTATTTTATTTCCTTTACTATTTTTCCAAATTATCCACTTTTCTAGCCAAGGAAAGGATATTACCATTGCTTTCCAAACTATGGAGACTCCATCGTATCCTTTTACTTCCTTTCTAATCCATTTTGCAATTGTATATGGGTTTATGTATTTTTCCATTATTATTTTTCCTCACAACATTTCATTATGCAATAATCTCCAAAGGATTTTGACCACTAAATCTATTCTAAACAATTGAATGTTCTTTAGTCCCCATCACCATCTTCCTTACTTTAGCCAACTTCTTCCATTTCACTAAGGGAGTAACCTTGTTTTATTCTTTACCCATCTAGAAAAAGTTGAAGCATTTTTTCTTTACCTTCTCCAAGATGCATTCTAAAATGTGGGTTAGTGATAGATAGTAGACTAGAATCCCCTGCAAGAATGGTTTAACTGATCCTAGCTTTTTTTATTAATCCTAGCTTCCCTCCTTGAGACAACCACTAGTAGCACTAAATTGTCACTCTTCTCTCTATCTTAGCATATAACCATAACAAGTCTCTTAATCTACAATCATTAAGATTTAAGTGGAATCCAAAGTATTTACCCCATCATTGAAGGGAACAAAGTTAAGAGGCAGGTTCTACTTATATCACCTTTCCTTTTCTTCCTCTGCCCATGGAAAAGTATAGAATACTTATTGAATTTAGCCTCCATTATTATTGCCTTATTGTACATATCTAAAATATCCTTATATTTCTCTAGTTCTCTTTGATTCCCTACTCTAAATAGGATGACATCATCAACAAAAGTAGATGTGACAATGATATTGAGCTTCCCACTACTGTCCTTTTGTTAAAGCCTTCTCTCTTGTGGGTTGTTATTATTTTTCTCAGTCATTCTACCATCGATGGGAATAGAAAAATGTGTCAATAAATGTCCTTGTCTTATGCTTCTTGATATATGAAAATTTTAGAGGTTGAACCATTGATTATAATAGTAAATGAGGCTAAGGATATATACCGCATGATCCAATTCATCACTCGAATATTCATTCCTAATTGGATTAGGATTGAACTTAAATGTGTCAAGATAACCTTATCAAAAGCTTTAGTCAAATCCATTGAATATGAAACCAAATTTTTCTTTTGAAATGACTTTTGAAAGAATTCCTTCGAGCCCCTTCGCAATAATTTTAGTGTCAATTTTATAAGCTGAATTATAAAACAATGAAATAGGCTTGTAGTCCGATTTTTCAAATTCATTTCTTTTAGGCCTAGAGTGTAACAACCCCCTCTTAATCCTCGCCATAACCTTGATTAAGAGTGGGTGGTTATTATGTTGACCCAAGATCTAAGGTGTCGTTATGGGAATGGGGTCTAGAAATTTCAATTTTTCCAACTCACTTAAAGCCTAAGTTGATATTATCATTGCATTAGTCTTGTCAAGATGATTTTGGTGATATAAGACTTTGCTTCAATCGACCTCTGGATCAAAAGATGTGACCATTACAATCCGCGAATCAGAGGATACCACATCAAAATCTTGGCCAAATGGCATCCATGTGGCCATACTCCCTAGCTAACCCAATGCCACATGGAAATTAATTACTACTTGCCAACCCATTCATGGGTTTGGGTCCCATACCCCACGTTATGCAACAAAATGCAACCCATATGCCTAGATGTATATGTATACAATTATATGGTTTCTCTGAGCAATGCAATGGGTCATTAACCGTCGAAAATATTTCTCGTCTCTTGGGCCCGTTACCTCGACTCCTCTCCCCTTTGCACTTGTAAATACTTCAGGGTCAGTTTGTCAAACTGACCTGTAACGTGGGTCCACATACCTCCAATGAGCGACTTATCGACACGCATGTATGCCACCACAACCCGATCTCATGTCACCCCACTCCCCCTTATCGTACGCCCTCCCCGGGCTTTTGGGGGATAGTCTCCAAGCTTATGTGTACTGGTGGTCACTCCCTTGTGTGTAAACACATGCGATAGGCCCATGATTTCATATTTACCCTGCAGCTCCATGGATCCACTCAACATATCACTTTGCAAGAGGTTGATGCAACTGTACCCCGATTCCACTCCCACCATGCCATGAATCGACCCAGTCCTTGCACTCTACCTCTTTTACGAGTTACTATGGGATGACCTATCTCATAGGCCTGCCCCGCACCAATGAAATAACAGCCATGATTGCATGGATGCCACCATGTCCTAACCCCATGTCACCCCGTTCCCTTCGGAGTGCACTCTATCTTTGATCCTATGGGATATAACCTCTGGGACGTGTCATCCTTCCACTCATCCACAACAAGGCTCTATTAGGCCAATCAGATAAGGTTTGGACAAATGAGGACTATAAGGTTAATCCCTATGCCATGTTCATAGAAACGTTGCTCATAGCGGGACTTCACCCATGGTCTAATTAAGGAGTTCCTACTTGGGTCATGAACAACACACTCGATCTTGATTTTGGTGGTTTCCATAAGGGGTTACTCCCATCCTGCACTATGTGCCCTTCACACATTGACTCAACCATGGCTTGGCTGCAATGGTTATGTAAGTGTCTGAACTTGCAGAGTCCATCTATGGCCATTAAGGCTTTATGAAGCACCCACAAGTGTTATCCCTTCTGAGCTTACAGAAAGAATTCCCTCTCAAGGTTTGTGGTATCTATAACAAAGACCACCTATCATGGATTTTCCCGTTTTGGCCAGGGACTTATCAATCCAGTCCCTCAAGGATCTACGGTCCTTAAGGTCTTTAAAGTCTTATCGAGATCCTTCATATCTCGACTTAGAGATCTACAAGTCTCTCTCAAAGACCAGATATACAACACAAGAATATAAGGGCAACCATAAAGAATATGATGCCAAAAGGACCGCAAGGAGATCAACACTCCTTGAGGAAACAAGGATTCTTATTTTTAATTCTAATGACAAACAAAAGCTTTATGGATGGCAACATAATGGGTAAGATCATAGACCTACAAGAATTCATCTTTTAAAGACATGGAATTCCAGGCATGGTTGCACAAGTAGTTGTCAGTCGTCCTCTACTAAAGGCTTTGTGGCTTCTAAAGCGCCTACAATACTCACATTGCAGGCCATAGTGCAACCCAACATGTATTACAACCACTAAGTGACCATATGCATACATATATGTATTTAAACGTTCTCATGCACATCGAGCAGGAACTCAACAACAAATGTGGCTCCTAACCCTGTGAGGTTCATGTCAAGAACATATAGCAAAGATGCAATCTTATATAAGTGCAAGGATATAATCCCAAGTCATTCAGGCTTCAAGAGAATGTTCCTTACACAACACATAACACATACCTATTGGTCTAAATCTTAAGTAAAATAGATGTATAGACCCAATCTTTGGAATGAGCATCATCGAGAGCTTGAAGAAGTCCCTCATATAAGATCACAGGTTTATGGAATAAGGGAGGAGGAAATCCTCAGCATTAACACATTGCAACATAACCCATGTCAATGCAAGTTATCATCAATGTAATCATCATATTGTAACAAGAAGAATTTCTCATGCTAAATATTGTTGTAATTAAATCAAGATTCTTATAAACTATTCCAATGCCTTTAAACATTGCACAATATGTTAGCCAATGGTGTAATGATAGTATCACAGTCATGTGTTTTGCACAACAACCCCATTTCAAACCATAAAATCATCACATATTCATTACAGAGAAACATACATAAGAAACACTTATCTTATAAATCTCGGGGAAACTGAGTTTGGGACTAGGAATCTCCACCCAACAGTAGATAGTTGCAGCCAGTTCTCTCTTGAAACTATCACCCCCGAGCCAAATTCCAAAGAATGAGGGGATCTTTTTCTCAAGGGATGAACCACAACATTTAGTTGCTCCAAGGACTCTAGATATCTCTCCACCTCCACCCTTCAACTAAGTTGCAAGTAACAAGGGCGCAGGGAATCGAGAGACTCATTGTGTCCACCCTTCGAATTCAATATTGTGGTTCCACTCAGCTTTGGGGACTCCATAGCAACAACCAATCAAACACACAACAAAGAAACCATCCAAAAGTCCCCTATGGATTTTTCCAGGAATAGTTCCTCCACCCCAGCCCTTTGGGATTTGCTGAGAATCACCATCTCCACCCTCTGGTTATGTTGACGGTGTTGGACCCGCCAACATATCAAGGGGATCTCCCTGGTAAGAAGTCCCAATTAGACCTCAGACTGTTTGGTGTAGAAGTCCCAACAGTTGGTCGTAAGGTAATACCTTGACCATGATGTCGCACAGAGGCAAGTAAGATAACTCTGTCAGTAGCAAGGGCGTGACTGATGCAGTGAGTCAAGGAATGAGTATGAGAGGTTCCAACACTTCAAAGGGAGAGGAAGGTGAAGGTGAGTTCCAGGTTGAAAGGGATCAGTCCCAACTCAGCTAGGAACACACAACACAAAGGACATGCACAACTTACAAGGTAAGATAACACAAGCAACACTCATGGATCAGTCCGAGACGAGTGTGACGGTTGATATAACAAGGTTCAGAGAAAGGTCTATCTGATGTCCGGTAGAGCAGTTGACACAGACGGTGACATCATTAACAAAATATGCAACACATTAACAACAAGATTCATATAATTGCATACAAATCAGTTCATATACAAGTACGTAAGTTAAACAACATATATCATTAAGGCAATCAGAGCAGTCCAACTACAATAACAACATATGCATGAAAATGTGCTAGCTTTTATTATATAAAGAAGTGTAAGTCACAATCATACAATACACCATGTAAACCTACTAGCCCCATCAGTGGAACGTTACAGCCACATCCGCCTGCTCCTCTAAAGAGATGTACTAGCTCCATGTAGTGGAGAAGCCAAGGCACATTACAATACTGTCCAAGCCTTCTTCAAGATAATCTTAGTAGAAGCTTGGCTGACCAAAATCCTATACAATGAGTTATGAGGGACTATTTATAGCAAAGGGTGGGGTGACCCTTGACATTCCCCTTTGTGACAGTTCAACTACCCTCATGACTCTTCACCTACTCTATGACTATTACATCCAATTGTTGACACTCGACTTACACTTGACATGACTCAACATTACAATGCACATGTACTCATGTGAGACAACATGGCTTGAGCAAGCCTTGCAAGACATCACTGACACTCGGTCTACTGTGGTGAGACCAACTCTTTGACATGCTTGTGATGGTGAAGTTGGTGAGCTAATGCCAAGCTTGGTCATCCGTGATGGTGTGCATGCACCTCATGGTGACATCTTGTTGAAGCGAACTCTTGCCTCTGTTGCAACCGGTGCATTGGTTCGACCCCTTCATCCAACTCGTCTGCTAACATGCGCATGGTCTTCTTGGGTACGGTTGAACCGACAACACATTGATGCATAGTGTCCATGCTGATCTTCAAGTGTGTGTTGGTGGTCATGTGCATCAACTTGCCAAGTGCATGTTTAGCCCCAGTTGGACTTGCTTCTTGTCTTCGCCTTGGTGAGTGTGTTGAATGAGTTGGATTGCATGCATGCGCTCAACAACATGCATGTTGTTGGATCCTTTGCATGTGATCAACAACACTGCTCACCATGTTTTCTCTATGTCAGCTACTGGGATGGATCCTTAACTTGTACTGGCGCAGTTTCATCCGTGAGTGCATGTTGCGCCCACTACTGTTCTTGTTCCTGCTGCAACTCATTGGATTATCTATGCAGCTTCATGTTCTTCCTGAGTTGTTGCTTCAGCACATGCAACTCCTTCTTTGTTCCATCTTCTGCCTTCACGTGATCTTCATGTCGTGTCGTCACTTCATAGCCTGAGTCTCCAAAGTTGATTTCATTAGTGGATCTACTTGATCTTGTAACTTTGCTCCACCTCTATTTTGTCAACAACCTTCCTCTTGCATTCGCTGCATTCGGTATGCTCCCTTCAGCTGATGTTCATGATGTTGCTCGCTGGGATGCTGCTGCTTGATGTCCTTGTCCACGAACAACTTGATGTCTTCATGAGTAGGTAAGCCCATGGACACTTGATCGACTGCATCCCCAAGTGTGCTTTGAACAGTGTCATCATCTCTACTCTCTTGGAAACCATTGTACCTGTACTACTAAGAGACAAATGAACACCTGTGATACCTGGAGACATGGCAACACTCATAGCAAGCAATTTGTCAATCAAAAACCAAAATTAACATGAGAACTGACTTGCAACATACCTGGGTGAATGATCATGAAGGTTGCACAATTTCGACCAAGATGTCGGGAGACCGACTACCAAGACTGCACAAGGCACAGTCCGGGCTGCTGGGAGACTGACTAACTACTGGAACTGCAAAATGCACAATCCAGTTGGGCAGTTGGCTGCTGGGATTGCGTAATGCACAATTCCAGCTGGGAAAGACTGTTGGCCCAGGGATAGATTTGCGCAAATGTTTAGGCCAAGAAGCCACTAACCTCCAGAAATGCATAATTCAGTCAAGGAGGCTAGTGCTGGGCCATAATGCACAAATATGGAGAGAAAGGTGAGCCTTCCTTCTCCAGATTGCGCAATGCAACCTTGGTGAAGGCAGAGACTGGGCCAAGGTTGGCTTGACTCGCCGAC
Organism: Pinus tabuliformis; assembly: GCA_031772625.1. Classification (NCBI taxonomy): domain Eukaryota; kingdom Viridiplantae; phylum Streptophyta; class Pinopsida; order Pinales; family Pinaceae; genus Pinus; species Pinus tabuliformis. The sequence continues at coordinate 828,657,676 of CM062819.1, forward strand.
AGGCAACTGAAAGCAAGTAAGTCGATGAAATGCATGGCGACACTAAGTGATAGAAGAAGTGATAAATAGTGCATGCAAAACATGAATGGAGGATTGAGAAAATAGATCAACATGCATGTGGGTGAGGTAGTTCGCCGATTGGGTGAACATCCGTGCAAAACAGTTTTATGCATGTGACAGTAGTGAGATAGCAACGAAAATTGAAACAGAGCTATGACAAGCTAGAATACATGTAAATGACAGCAGGCGTTCAAATAAATCAAGCAAACCACACTCACACAAGCAAATACAAAATGAGCGACAGAAATGCGGCACAAGGCATGGGAAGAGAGCTTATCCCAAAACAGCTGAGCTGAATGTGCCGACTGATCCTAGATGTGATGTGGGATGTCAGAGCTACAAGGTTGATGTGAGGAATGAGCTCTGCAGCATCCAGTTGATGAGTTTTGATAACATCAAGGTTGTGACACGCATGCCACAAATCTATGGGAAGCGACACTTGGAGGGAGGTTTCTAAATTATTCCTTGCATGTAACCTCCGACAACTAAACATAGATCCTTGAAACAAGGGATGCCTTTGCATGTTGCATTGGGAGAAACAGCCCATGCATGCAAGTCTGTTTTTCTCGGTCCCTGAGGGAACTGTTCAACTCAGGTGCACATGCAAGAGACTACTTGATTGCTGGAGAAAAATGCGCATTTTTTGCTAGGAGCTAGGCTGGGTGCCCAGGAGATTTGCGTAATTTTTGGGTTGAGCAGCTGACTGCTTCCTAGATTTGCGCAAGTCATGGGCTGAACAACCTGTTGCTGGGAAAATTTACACAAATCCTGCTGGGAGGGTTGGCTGGCAGACTTGCGTAATCCTGGAACCCAGCAGGCTATCAGAGAGGATTGCGCAATTTCTGGAGGGAAGGTTGGTTTCCCTCCAGAAATTCCCAATTTTCAAGGGGAGGTTGCTCAGCCTACAGCTGGACCAAGTCCGGGTGAGCAGCCTATGAAGGGAAAAGATCAAACTGTGATCGACAAGCTGCCTTTGAGCAAGAAAGACACTGGAGCTTGAGGACTTGACGAAGCAAGGCAAGCTGCTATGAAGGTTGGTAGGGAGGCTCCAAAACAGGATAAGGAAAAATTTTGGAGGGTGGTTGTAGCCGCTATAACAAGTTACTAGGGACTCAAGAGGCAACTTCTTCCCCACCTGGAATGATCTCCTTCCTGACTTCTTTCCAACCAAAAAATTATCTCCCTGCTACTTTTTTTCCTTTCCTCTATGTTCTCTCCTCTGTCAAGCTTCTCTTCCTAGTTCATTGTTGTTGTTTTCCTTTGACTATATTCCCCCTTCTTCCTCCTTTTTTTTCACTATTCCCCATCGTTCTAATTGTGTTCTCCTCTCTTGTCCACGGTGGTTCTTCCCATATTGTCCAATAGTTTGTGCAAGACGTTCATGGCCTGTGGGGTTGTGCCACGTCTCTATATTTCATGTCTATTGATTGAATCTCAATGATCCATTCCTAGCTTGTGTACTCTGGCCATAACTGCTCAACGACACCGCCATCCCATTTATTTATTTTTGTCCTCTTTTGCTTGAATTTTCCTCCAAGGAAACATGGCCCCTATCATTTTGTCCAACCTCCTCTTTAATGGTATGATCCCACTCAATCATAATGCATACTTACCAGCCTCCTTGGATATCATAGTAATTAATTCCCCAACAATTACCCTCCTCAGTCTCTGGAATTTGTGTTCCTTAACTCAACCCATAATTATTTTATGAAAATATTTACATTTCAAAAATGAAGTTAAGCAAAGTGGGTTGTTACATAGAGGTAAGAATGGAACATTCATAACCCACAAGAATTTTCTTGATCTTGTAGATACTTCAATCGCCTTCAACAAACCTTCCTTTAGTAAGTCATAAAAGGCCAAGCATAATTTTGTTATACAACCATTTAGGCTTGCACGTTTTGCTTTCTTTAAGGAATGGAAAACTTGTTTAAATTCTCCTTTAGCTATTTTAGTTGTAAAGTTAGTATTATGTTGTGTATTAATATATTTGGAAAAGGACTATGCCACCACGAGAATTTCTAGTGTATTACATCTTAGGGTCTCTTGAAATAATGTTCCTTTAAGATTACATATAACTTAAATACTTACTTGATGTCATTTGTGCTAGGTTACGGATTTAAGGCCTAATGATCAAGAACATGTGTTTCCTCTTTGAAGGTAGTAGGTTCGAATAAATAACTAAATTTTTGCTCAACGGAGGTCACTTTTACCACAAACAAGGAGGTATTATATGCCAGTTTGACATTTAGCTAGGCCATAACCTTGAGGTTGATATGTCAATTTCGTATGAGAACTACAACTTATCACAAATCAAAATAATAAAAATTAAGAAATCAAATCAATAATGTTGCTCCAAACCCCAATCAAAGTATTAAACCATCATATGTTTCACAACATTGATCTCTCCACTCCTTTTTATAGGCTTTAAAATTAAATCTTCCGAATTAACACACTTAATTTACAAATGTTTATATTTTTATACTTTTTTCAATTTATTAAAATTTTATATAGATTTTAATTTTTAATTTTTAACAAAATTCTCCTTACATTCTTCTTGTTTTAATTTTAAAATTTCCTAATGTTTCTCTTTCGTTAATCTTAATTTTAATAGTAAAAGATTGTCGCATTCATAACATTTCACTTCTATTCGTCATTAACCAATCACTCTATTTAACTTGGTCTTGCACTCATTGCTCTCTCAAGAAGTTTTATGTGTCCCTAATGATGGGTGGAGTGTCCACTTGAAACATCATTCATTTCATACATATTACACAGTGTTTTCCAGAAGAAAGATCAACAAACAAACAAAAATAAACCTTTCAAATTCCACATTTAATCTATAAAAAATTTAAAGTTATTATGCACATATTTAGAGAGAACTTACTTTACAAGATGATAGAGAATGGGTGAGTAGACATATTTTCTTCACACACAAAAAATATTTTGAGTTATATAATTTAATCAACAATGATACATGTAAATACTTCTAACTTTGTCTTAAGCTAAGATTTTTTATTTTTTTTTGCCCGAGGAAAAATAGCAACCTTCTATTAATAGAAATAAAAGTTACATCAGTACATGCACAAGTGCATTCAAATATTGTCCTCAAAGGCCATTTGCATGTGCTTAAAGCACTCATCATTGCCAAGCTACCAAAATTTACATTTACCTAGATAAGCTGAGTTCCTCTTTTTTACCTTTTTTCTTTTGAACTTTATGCCAAATCCCATAATTTGGAGTGGCCATAACAATAGCCAATTTATATTCTTCTGATATTGTTGGCACTTCCTTGTCTAAGTCTGAACTCTTAGAATCATGCATTCGCTTTATTCCACTTGTTCCTTGATTGCTTCTCTCTTCCTCATGTTGATTTCTAGGAGTTTGGGTCACTGCTAAGTCATTGTGTTTCTCTGCATGTTTGGCATGATCCTTCTACGTCTCTTCTCCCTCCTTCATTTGGGATCCTTGTTGATTATGTGACTCTAGTTGTTGTTGACTCTCATCCATTTCTTCATCTTCGTCATCAGAAGAGGGTGGCTTTGGAAAATTCCATCCCTTTGGATTTTGTGATATTTTCTTTCCCCTTTTTTTTTACTTGTGGGCATGAGTTCTGCAAGTGACCTGTTTGATGGTAGATCTGGCACCTGAAAGAAGTATTTTCAAAATCTAACCATTGTGTCCACTTGAAGTCTTTATGAGTCTAATGGATGCAATCTAGAAGGCCTTTACTTAAGTCTATCTCCACACACATGCGGGCAAAAGTGAAGATAACTTTGTCCATTCTACCTCTATCCATCTTTAGATATATCTCCAATGAATTCCCAATGCCTTCTAAAACTTGGTGGTGCTAGAAGGTTAGAGGGAGATTATGTAATCTTACCTAAACCGACATATTCGTACCCACCATTGTTGTGATATCGAAACCAAGAAACCATGGAGTTACAAAGAGACCCGCCCTTCCCCAAAACAATGGTTCATCATTTATGAAAAAATCCAAATCTTTTTGGTTGTCGAATTGAACCACAAAGAATTTGTTCACGCGTAGTTAAATATCACAATTTTTAGTCTAGTTGAGGTAGATCCATTGATGGAGATCTTCATACGTGGGCCAGAAACCATTAAATCGACATATAATAGCTTTGTCTTAGAGAACAGAGAAAAGGGCACTCACCTATAGCAATTATACTAGCAGAGATGGTGGTTTCTCCATCTTCTCAACTAAGTAAGGACCTGAGATTGTCATATTTGGAGTTTGTCTTTCTAGTGTGGTTGTTTTCCCTCACATTGTATCCTTAAATTATCTTGGACCCTTTGTAGCAGAATTTAATCCAGGTGGAAATATTGTTCCTCAGGCTCCACCCCTCAGCCTCAAATTTATAAAAATTGTAGAATTACATTTGATGCCATACTTGTTCGAATGGGTGACACCTTGTAGAACTTTGCCTTCATGGAGCAGAATCTATAGATTGTTGGGTATACCCAATTTTTCCTGCACCTTCTTTTCAAGATTTGAGACTAGATCTATTGACTGAACCCTTAGAAGAATTGATTCTCCACTTAAGGTCTTAAGAAAAAATTGAAATTCTCCCTCATTATCTAGATCTGAGAATCAAAGATCGTTTCTCTGATCTGGACAAAAAAATCCCTCTGACGTAGATTTAGGATGAGGTTGTTTCAAACTCCATCCAACCAATCCCTCATTTATCCACTGACAAGATCGAAACAATCTCCAAACTTCAATTTGGGTTAAGAGAAAACGATGTTGATTGAAAATACTGGGACACATATCACAAAAAAATACCAGAGAAAAGTGGTAGATCCCCCATTAAAAAAAAAAAACTGGATTTGTGAACACCTGCTGCAAAAAAACCATGGTGTATCTCTTCATTAAAAACCTTTGGTATAAGTCATAAATTGTTTGTGATTTCAGAGAAATAAGTGCCTGCAAACCCTTCACTACAGAAAGCCCCCAGGGTTTGCAAAAGCTTTTCAAAAACCTTACCATCAAAGCTTGTAGCGACGATCCATAGCTCGACAACATGTTCGGCAACCTGAACATATGCAAGAACCCTATCCATTGCATCCCTTCTCAATTATCAAATATTCATGAACATATCTAAGTTAGGCATGTTATCTTAACAAATGCTAACAATTAGTTGATAAAATATCCGAACTACACACCAAATCTAGGAGCTAATTAGTTGGAGAGAATCTCTCATGTCCAACTAAATCTATTAATCGATGACTTGGAATCAAACCACTTAGGTAGTGATTGTCTCTACCTCACAATGCTTATACATTAATGAGCCACAACCATAAGATATGATTAAGAATCATGTATTAAGCACCAAGACAAGTAAGATTTAAGAAATACAACACCTCTCTTTACAACTATTTGTCTCAATTTCTAATCTCTTCAAAATATTTATACTTAAAACTCCATCAAGTTGGCACCTATTCCTTTGAAAGGTATAATCTTCTGCCTGTGACCTAAGTTTCTCAACATCATTGAACATCATTGGCACTTATTATGTTTCATAACCCTTATAAAATGATGATGTTCAACTTCCACATACTAGATCTCCCTTGAGCTATTGGATAACAATCCCCACATGTGTATCTGATAACCCCAATGAGGTATAGTTTCTCTGGTGCTTCAACATCTTGGACAATCTAAACAACCACCCATCTTGAGTTAAACCTACACTTCATCTCGCCTCTAGCTTTGGAGATATATTCTCTTAGGACTAAGAAAATAATTCCCTATTATTGTCATCATTGGTTAATATGTATATTATTTCCCAATGCAAACTACTAATTTAAATGTTCAGTTCAAAAATGCACCCATTTACAAAAAAACAAAATATTGTGTGTGTGTGTGTGGGGATCTCCAACGTCAATGGATACCCACAACTAGCAAGGCAATATTCCATTCCTCACATGCATATTTATTTCACCTTATCAAATAATGAGGGTAAGTCACACAATCAATTTGGGCACTTCAGGAAACTTATTTTTCCACCATGTGTATTTTTTGGGTGAATGATTTGAACCAAGAACCATTACAAACATTTTGTTCTTGTAGATTATGTCTTTCTATAATTTTCCAATAATTATTTTTAAGTGTCTCCTCCTAATTGCATGAACATGCTTCACTACATGTTGCTGACTACCCCCCTTCACATGAATCAACATCTCTTCCATGCAATAATCTGTCATGAATAGATCTAAGTTGAATCTCTTTAGAATGGGCACTATACAAAATTTGAAATGTTTCAGCACAAGTCTCTTCTTATACAGGCAATAACATCTCCTTTTGCTAAAGTATTTATTTGCACAATGAAAACAACTACATCACTTAACGCATTTTACGACAAGCTTTCTACAAATAGAAATTAAAAACAAATACTAACAATCACTTACAACAATCTACTTTTTCCAACAATTCACTTTCTTATGTTAAGTAAATCTTATATATGTACAAAATGTCAACTCTTAAGGTTCTCTTGTGTTCATGGGCCCTCCTATGAGGAAGTTAAGCCGAGACCGTCTCTAATTTTCATGAAAGAAAATGCGAGAGTAGACATATCTTCTTCACACACTAAAACTTATTTAACCAATGCTAGTACATATGAATACTTCAATCTTTGGCATAAGATAAGCATGCTTTCTTAACCAAACTAACAACTAGTTGAGAAAATATCTCAACTACACACTGACTCTAGTAGTTAATTGGTTAGAGAGAATCTCTCATGTCCAAATGGATCTAGCAACCTCATAAAGCCTTGGAATCGAACCACTTATGCAAATATTGTCTCTACCTCACAATTCCTATACACTAATAAACCATGATTGTATGATATGATGAGGAAACACTCATTAAACAATAAGACAAGTAAGAGTTAAAAACTACAACACAAGAGCCTGCAATGCTAATTTATTTTTTCTTACTGAGTCACCTTCAACTCTTGTTTATGATTTTGATGTTGGTTTTGAGGTTTTATTTTATGAAATACAAAGATCTCTCTCTCTCTCTCTCTTGACCAAAGAAAGAAATCGGCCTCCCTCTCAACCCGAGGGCTAGAGTGAGGTTGCAAGTATACTCACTTAAAAGTTCACAAGCCTCAAAGGCAATACAACACTATTCATAGGAGCCCACATGTATACTCACTTAAGATTTCACAAGGGTCGAAGCCAATACAACAATATTCATATGCACAAAACCATTACAACAATAATTATCAAGGCATTATAACTCATCATGTCACTAGCGAGGATTTGAACCTAGGTGGGGAAGATAACAACCATTCTGCCCAACCACCCAAGATAACCCCAAATAACACACACACACACACACACATAAAGCTCATCATGTCACTAGCCGAGATTTGAACCTGGGCAGGGAAGTTAACAACCATTCCACCCAACCACCCGAGATAAACCCAATTCACACACACACATATCTAATTTGTTTAAAATTTACTTAATTTTCAAAATTTATATTGATTTTTTCATATGTTAATGATGATGAAAATGAATGATCTATTAAGACTAATTTTAATTGACATGAAATAAAGTGTGTGTGTGCACAAATACATGAAGTGGCAACATCAATGGATACCCAAAACTAACAAGGCCATCTTGCTTTCCTCACATGCATATTTATTTCACCTTATCAAATAATGACAGTGAATCACACAATCAATTTGGCCACTCTAGTGAACATATTTTTCCTCCATGTATATTTTTTTGGGGAAGCTCTAAACCAAGAAACATTACAAACATTTCATTCATGTACATTGTGGCTTTCTTCAGTTTGTCAATAATGCTTCACATGTGTCTCCTCCTACTTGAATTAGCGTGCTTCCCTGCATGTTGTTAGTTGTTTGCCTTCAAACAACTCAACATTTCTTCCATGCAACAATCTATCATGAGTAGATCTAAGTGACTCTCTTGAGAATGGGAATTATTTTAACATTTAAATCCTTCGTCATGAGTCTCTTATTATAGAGGCAATAACATATCCAATTGGAAATGGTTTTATTTGCATAATGCAAACAATTGAATCACTTAACACACTCTACAATAAGATCTCTACAAATAGAAATAAAAAAACAAATTCTAACAATCACCCACAACAATCTACAATCACCAAAAATTCACTCTCTTATGTTAAGCTAATCCTATATATGTACAAAATGTCATCTCTTCACCACAAGTCTCTTCTTATACATGCAATAATATCTCCATTTGACAAAGGATTTATTTGCACAATGAAAACAATTACATCATTTAACACACTTTATGACAAGCTTAAACAAACTCTAACAATCACTTACAATAATCTACTTTTGCCAACAATTCACTCTCTTATGTTAAGTCAATCCTATATATGTACAAAAGATTAACTCTTAAGGTTCTCTAATGTTCCTGGGCCCTCTTATGAGTGAGTTAAGCCCATATTGGCTCTAATATCATGAAATTAGAAAATGTGAGAGTAGACATATCTTGTTCACACACAAAAACTTATTTAACCAACACTATTACATATAACTTTACTTCAAACTTTGGCTTAAGATAAGCATGCTTTCTTAACCAAACTAACAACTAGTTGAGAAAATATCTCAACTACACACCATGTCTATGAGTTATTTTTTTAGAGATAATCTCTCATGTCTAACTAGATCTAACAACCTCATAAGCTCTTGGAATCAAACCACTTATGTAGAGATTGTCTCTACTTCACAATGCCTATACATTAATAAAACATGATCGTATGATATGATGAAGAATCACTCACTAAACAATAAGACAAGTAGGAGTTAATAACTTCAACACAAGAGCCCACAATGTTATTGTATAATTTCTTACTGAGTCACTTTCAACCTTCAACTCTTGCTATGATTTTGATGATGGTTTTTAGGTTTTATTTCATATATATATAGTTTAAGCAAGGAAAGAAATCAACCTCCTTCTCAACCTGAGAGCTAGAGTGAGCTTATTGGTACCAGTCCACTCACAAGTATACTCATTTAAGAGTTCACAATGCTCGAAGCCAATAGAACAATATTCATAGGTGTAAACCCATTATAACAATAATTATCAATGCATTATAACTCATCATGTCACTAGCCAAGATTTGAACCTCGGTGGGTGTTGTAGGGAAAACCCAACGCCCCCATTTACTTCAAGTAATAGGGACCCTTTGCATTAATTTTTTGGCTAAGCATCTTTTATGATTTTCATTTAAGTTAATTGTCTTACAATTTTCTCATTTTTTCGTTTTTATTATATTTATATTTTGATTGTTTCATTGAATCCGACTTTTCACTAGCTTTCCATCAATACTTGTTTCGATTCATTTCATCAACTGGTTTGCAAAAGGCACTCTTTTGAAGTTTGATCGTTTTCTCGCCTAGACTAAAAATGTAAATAAATGTATAATATTTCGATTTTTCATAGCTAATTAAGTTCAATAATCATTCATTGTAAATATTAACTTTTAGTGAATTTTTACTATTTTTTCACTAACAGTCCTACAAAATGACTCAGCTAAGTTGTACAATAAATGAAAAACATGTTTCGAGATCTTGGTAATTTACTTCAATTTGTTGTTTTAAAACAAGTTGCCGAAACCAGATTCTCAAAATTGCAAAGTAACTATAGTCCAATTTGTAGGATTATTAATTCCACATCGGCCCCACTTCATATCACTTCCTTCCTCCCAAAATCCCGATCTAAGAAAGAAATGCGATTCAAAATTTGCGATTTTAGAAATGTGATCAAATTTGCGATTTCATAAATGCAATCAAAATTTACGATGCGATATTGCAATATCGCATATTGCAAAAATTTGAAGCACCGCAAACTCATCCCTTCAAAATGTGCGATGGGTGATTTTGGAAAATATACGAGAGGATAAAACTTTTTAATATAAGGTTCCTTCTCCACTCCACCTCACCTCATCCTCCACTCCCCTCCTCCATCACTCCTCTTCACGTGGATGGAATAAATGAAAAAAGATTAATTCCAATGGTTTGTTTTGTATGGTTTTTGGATTGATTTCAATGGTTTGTATATAAAAATTTTAATTTAATATTATATTTATATTATAATAATGATATTATAATTATAATATTTATTATAATTTTAATATAATTTAAATTATAATATTGATATAATATTATTACATTTTAATTAAATTTTGTTAATCATTTCCATCTTAATTAAGTTTTACAAATAATTAATTTAATTTGTAATTACAATTAATTAGCATTAATTAAATAATAATTGTAATCTAATTTAGGATTATAATTTAATTTAAAATTCAGATTTTTAGCCCAGGCAATAGAAATTCCAAAATTTTGGCAATTTTAATATACCAACTTCAGCTCATAAATAGAGTTTTACTTGGCCAAATGAGGCCCAAGATGGCTCATTGAAAAAATAAAATTATGGAAAATATTTCTGAAATAGTTTCATTTCGAGATTTGATCATTTATTGGGTTTAAAATCTAGCAGAAGATCAGGCTCCGAATTTTTAACAAAATCAATTTTTTGCATTTTTATTCACCCACAACTTCTTCTGAGTGCAAACCCATTCATAAATAATCTCTTTGGCCAATTAGATCATCATAAGCATCAATAGAAAACTCAGATTTTCTTTTCAATTATTTATTTAATTGAATTTGATTGGATTTCTTTTAATTCCAGATTTAGCATTTTCATTTTATTTTTGTATTTTAAATTTTATTTTGATTTGTTTTGCAGGAAAATAGTTGAAGAGATGAAGAGAAAAGAATCTCAATTAATGAGAAGGATCCAACAATAGAAGAATGAAATTTTGAGCCAATGAAAATTGATTAAACAAATTTCTTCTTCAATAAACTTTCTTATTAAGAATTTCTTTTGAAACTATTATAAATAACAGATTGTAGAATGCAATAAGGGCTTCTCTCTGTAATTTTGGAATCCTAAAAGCACTTTTGTAATAGGAATTTAGAGTTGTAGGTGAGAGGAGAGAAAATCTCAGATCTGGGGATTATTGAGGATTTTTCTTTTGCATTCTGAATTATGTATGATGGGCAGAGTTTGCACTTCTGCAGCTCTTCTTGTAACAACAAAAGTTCGAACAATATAAAGGATTGTTGGAGACCAGAGCTAGAGAAATGGATTCAATAAATTGGTATTTCTAAAACTATTGTTTTAAATACTAATTTCATTTTATGATGGCAGGGATGTGTCATTTTATTCATATTTGTGCACTATTGTCAATATGAGTAACTTGTCTCAATCATATGTTATTATTTCTATCTGTTCTTATGGGTTGAATTCTAATTTCTGAGTAACTATTTACTCAGAAATCTGTCTTTTAATACTGGTTTAACAAATAGTGATATGGTGTGAACTACTTCCTCATATTATTGTTTAATTATTCGAATTATTGATTAAACAATCAATATCATTTTGTGAACTTCTTCCTAAATGTTGTTGGTTTATTATTTCAATTAAGAGGTCTCTGAATAGAATATGTTTTGGTATACATAATGTCAGTTAATTGAACTACTTCGTTAGCTTGATATTCATTATAAGCCATACATATTTAAATCTCAATCATTTAAATATCTTTCTCTCGGTTGGGTTAGATCTATATCTGCCTAATTGAGATAGGATTAGGATTTAGTTCCTTTTGCTTGCATTTTAGAATAATTTTGTATTTAGATTAATTATACATTTCTAAAAGTCCTCTTCATAAAGAGGCAAACTTTAGTTGTGGCTTGGCTGAGCCCCAAATCAGCTTAAGGATCACTTTCTTGCCTGATCAACAAGAGGGTTGATTTGATGTCTCTTCTCCATTGGTGGATGAAAGTCATATTTTAAGTCATTAGAGATTGAGAGAAGGTAATTGGACCTAGTTGAACCAGTCAGAACCACCATTCCAAACGGAAAAGGAGTTGCTTTAAGGTCTGGACCGGGTGGTCATCCCCTAATGTTGTTGTAGCAAATTTCGAGGCTTCAACATTTTTGGCGCTAGAAGGAGGGCCTGAAACTTGTTGTCTATTGGAGTCTTTGTATTCTAACATTTTATTTATCATGATGGCTCCTCTTAAACTTCCAATTTGGAGTTGTATCCATGGACATGCATCTTCCAATACTCCACCTGAAGTGGTAAGACTCTTGTCTCAGGTAAAGTTTAATGGTAAGGGGAATACTTCTGCATTTAATCATGCTTTACAATTCATTCAAAAATTTTCAAATTCTACTTTTCAAGGAATTGATGAAGGTATTTTATGCAGGATTTTTACTCTTACATTCTTGGCAAAAGCCAGAAGTTGGTGTCAATCGCTTCCAATTGCCTCAATTCACAGCTGGGATCAATTTGTTATAATGTTCCTTTGTAAATTTGACCGTTATAACTACGAATAGGTATGTGACGAAATCAAAGATTTACAAAGATTCGAAAAATGAATCTTTGATTGAATTTATCATCAGGTTTCGTTTAAATTGTTTGAATTTTAAAATTGAAGAAAAACCTTCACAAGAAGAATTATTAGATTGTTATGAACATATTTTCTCTCTTCCTCCCATTCATAATCCATGTGGAATTATTTCAAGCTTTGTTCAAACTTTTTTCAATTACATTAACACAATTGAGAATTCCATTATGAAGATGCAAACAAATGATAATGAAATGGACTCTATTATGTATGATCAATTTCTTCATTTAGTGCACACTTCATACAGTATTGAAAGTGATCAGGATGCACCTTCACATGTCAGTGAATATCAATCACAGAGCTTGGAAAATTTTACTATTCAAATGCGAGAAGATATTAGCAATAATCTTGAAGAAGATATCGCTTGGGGATCTGAAAATCAGTGCGCGTCACATTCAGAAGATCAAAGCATAAATCAGCAAGTACAAGCAACGATTAAAATTCCCAATAACGCACAATCTGTTGTACAAATTTCTGAACTCTTTTATGATGAGAAAATGCCAAATTCAGGACAACAAAGCAACATTCTTCAAGAAAGCACAAGTACACAAATGAATGATCTCAAATCTGAAATTTACAATGAACAGAATGCACAAGAGTTCTCAAATAAAGACACTTTTAAATCCATTGCTTCTGATTCTCATTTTTCCCTTTATCCTGATATTTTTGTTGATAGCAATTTATCCCCTCTTAACATTAATGATATTTCAGAAAACAAAGAGGTTGATCTTAATGAATTGCCAATTAGTTTTTATCAAGATAGAGAATTAATTATTGATCATTCTTCTGGCATTAATGAACATGTGCTTTATATTCCTTCTTGTTTTGATACATTGGATGAGATCAAAGGGAATTCTAATGAATATCATGAGGTCATTTATGATAGTTACTTTGATATTGAGGACATTGATTTGTCTGCTTCACTATTGAATCATCATTATCAAAGTGTAATCAAATATGAAAATGAAGAACCCTTTAATTCAGAAATTGTTTTAAATAGTTCTCATTTTCAAATAATTAATCATACTCATGATTTCAGCATTCAAGAAACCAGTACAATCTATGATTTATATGACGATCAAGCTCTCATTCATATTCATAGTCATCGTTTTCTTTCTAATTCACAAGTTGGTTTTAGCAATAATTCAAATTCTATTTTTAAATCAAACCAATTCTTGTGAAAAGGAAATTGTTTTAAATCAATCCCAATTGTGTTGTAACAATAATTGTAACACTAGTGTAAACTATGATTTGATTTTATTATTTTTTCTTCACTTTTTTTTTTTTAAATTCATATTTGTTTTCTATTTTTAATTTTCGATTTGTAAATAATTTGTGTTGGCATATTGAGCAGCTCAGTATTGAACACTCAATTGATGTGTTGTCTAAATGGGAAAATGAAGTTTTGAATTCTAATCGTGAACATCAAGAGCAATTTCTCTTCCAATTTCAACTGATGTTCATTTCTTATCGATTACTTCTACCTTCTCAAAGGTAATGTCAACAAGAGAGTGTATTTTCACAATATGACCAGCAATCTAATTCAATTAATAATCTTCCACTGTATCTAACATATTTTCATCCATTTTTCATAGACCCCTTTGAAAAATATTTGGAAAGTTTTCCTTCACGAAAGATTGTTAATAGTTTAACACTTACATAGAACACTAACAAATTTATGCAGACCATTGTATCTAAAAGTTCATTCTCACGATCTGGCCTATCATCTTCTCTTTTGAACATCTCCCAATCAATAGTGGAAATCCATCCAGATTTCTATGATCCAATTGAAATTCAACTGGAAAGGACATTTCAAGAGAAGGTAATTGTAAATAATATATTAGCAATAATTGTACATTCTGCTTTCAGATTTATTTTCCTTAGTTTAATTTTATTTGTATTTTTGTTACTAATGATTGATCTGTACATACATGCAGGAATTAAAATGAGAGAGTGGTTACATTGGAAGTATGACTATACCTAGTCATGTTTCCTTAATTAAGTTAGAAGTAGGAATAAATTAATTTAGATTATATTTATTTTCTGTTAGCACCTATTTCATTATTTCAAATTTCAATAAAGCAAGTAATGAATCTGACTTCTTATGGGTATTCCCTTTCATTTTTGGAAAATAAGCTTAGAATATTTTAGAATCTCTTAGATCATACACATTTGTGAAAAGCACTTGATTGTCTTATTTTGCAAAAAATCATCACAATGATCATACATGAAGAAATTCCAAGAATTTGCTACAACTTAACAATTTTGGATTCGTAAGTATTTCTGAAAAGGAGCTCGTTTTCATCACTCTTGTATTCTAAAGTAAATTGGAGGTGGACTAAATTTAATGAAAACTCATTACTTAGCATTTTTTAAGATCAAATAAGTAGATGATACTGAACATGAGAGAAATTGAAGATTCATGAGGTAAAATATACAGTGAATTTTCTTTCAGGTATGCATTTTAAAGGTTCATCTTCATCTATTGTTTGATTTTATTTTTCATGATTTATTGTGTTGGGTGTGGAGCTTGATTATCTTTTGTATTCAAAGGTATCGCCGCATTGGACCCCCGTTCATAATGGGGCGGCAACGCCGCCTATAAAATATTCGCTGCAGGGGGGTCCAGGGGGGTGGCTGCGCCCCCGAAGCTAAGAATAGATGTAAAATTGCCTTGTAAAATGTTGTAATTTCGTAGTCAATCTGGGTCGTTCATTAGGCAGAGATCTAACGGTAGAAGTTATGTTTAATTCAGGGTTTTTTTGCCCTAGAAGGCAACCCCTCGCTATATATGAGGGAATTGTATTGCATCTATGTATATTTGTATTTTGAGTGAGGGAGAGAGAGGAGATTGAGAGCGAAGAGGGAGTTATAGCGAATCTGTTGTAGGTTGTATCTCTTCAGTTTGTTGGATAATATAAAAGGAAGGACTAGCTGTTTCTTCGTAGATGTAGCCCAAACTGGGTGAACCACGTATATCTGTGTCTCTCTTGTTTTATGCGCTTTTTGTGTTTATATTTCTACAATATTTTATGTGTTCCATTGCTCTGTAATATATAATTTTCTAACAGCTGGTATCAGAGCCAAAGGTCTATTTAGCTGATAAACTCGCAGGAGAGAAGGGTTCCTGGTTCGAGTCAGAGCAATGGCAGAAGATGGTAGGTTTAGGGTCGAAAAATTCAACAACCAAAGCTACCAGCCGTGGAAGATGCAGATGGAAGATTATTTGTATCAGAGAGATCTGTACCTACCATTGAGCGGAAAGACAAAGAAGCCAACAAGTATGACAGAGATAGAATGGAATATTCTCGATAGAAAGGCACTTGGAACAATATGGTTGTGCCTAGCGGCGTCGGTAGCGTTTAATATTTAAAAGGAAACGACAATAGAGGGTTTAATGTCGACATTGGCCAAACTATATGAAAAACCCTTCGCCTCAAATAAGGTATTTCTTATGAAGCGTTTATTTAATATGAAGATGTCAGAAGGTGGATCTGTTGCAGACCATTTAAATGATTTTAACACAGTTACAAGTCAGTTAAGTTCTGTAGGGGTTACTTTTGAGGATGAAGTTGGGGCTCTGTTATTTCTGTGCTCATTGCCATAAAGTTGGAATGGTTTAGTTATGGCCATAAGTAACTCTGTCTCTGGATCTAGTACTTTAAAGTTTGATGATGTTGTCGATGCAATCCTTAGCGAGGAAATGCGACGGAAAAGCTCCGGTGAGACATCAGGTAATGCTTTGATTGCAGAGACTAGGGGAAGAAAAATGGAAAGAGGAAAGAGCCCTGGATATCGAAGTAAGTCAAAAAAAGGCAGATCCAAGTCTAGATCGGGGATAGTGCTCTGGAAATGCGGGGAGAAAGGACACCTAAAGAAAGACTGCAAGTCTCGGAAGGGAAAAGAAGGAGATGCACAACAAGAAACTAATCATGAAGCAAATGTAACAGGTGATGTGTTGCAAGATGCTTTGATTCTTTCACTAGAAAATATTATTGATACCTAGGTGGTAGATTCGGGGGCCTCATTCCATGCCACACCTAATAAGAAACATTTTCATGATTATGTTCAAGGAGATTTTGGACAGATTCGATTGGGTGATGATAAACCTTGTAAAATCATTGGAATGGGTACAGCTTTCATAAAACAGCAGAATGCAAATCAATGGCTATTGAAGGAGGTAAGGCATGTTCCAGATCTGAAGAAAAATCTGATTTCAACAGGGCAGTTGGAAGGTGAAGGTTGCGTAACTACTTTCACAGATAAAACCTGGAAGGTCACTAAAGGATCACTGGTAATAGCGAAAGGAGGAAAGGTTGGTACATTGTATTTATGCAATGGTATTTCTAATTCTGTTAATGCTTTAACCTCTACAGGAGAAGATACGAAATTGTGGCATCATAGGCTCGGCACATGAGTGAGAAGGGGATGCAGATTCTTCACTCAAGAAATTTGTTGCCAAGTTTGAAGTACGTTGATTTAAAATTTTGTGAGAATTGTGTTTATGGAAAAAAGAAGAGAGTCAGATTCCTTAGAGTTGGGAAAGAAAAGAAGAGCGAAAAATTAGAGATTGTGCATATAGATGTATGGGGACCTGCTCAGGTATCATCTCTTGGTGGCTTTCGTTATTATGTTACTTTTATTGATGATGGAACCAAAAAATCCTGGATTTATTGTATTTGAAATAAATCTGATGTATTTGATACTTTCAAGAAATGGAAAGCTTTGGTTGAAAATGAGACAGGAAAAAGGTTGAAGTGTCTCAGATCAAATAATGGAGGTGAATATTGCAGCAAAGAGTTTGATAGGTATTGTTCAGAGAATGGAATTCCTAGAGAGAAGACAGTTCCAGGAACACCACAAGAAAATGGTGTGTCAGAAAGGACGAACAGGACAATCATGGAGTGTGCAAGGTGCATGAGATTGTATGCAGGATTGCCTTTACAATTTTGGGCAAATGTTGTGGATATTGTTGTTTATCTAATAAACAGAGGGCCTTCAAGTTCCTTGGATGGTGGTATTCTAAAGGAGGCATGGACAGGTAAAAAGGTAAACTACTCCTTTTTAAAAACTCTTGGTTGTGAAGCCTTTGTCCACATTAACAAAGAAAATAGAACAAAGCTTGAGGCAAAATCAAAGAAATGTACCTTTATTGGATATGGTGTTAATGATTTTGCTTATTGCTTTTATGATTATGAAAAACATAAAATCATTAGGAGCAAAGATGTCATATTCAATGAAAAGGTTTTGTATAAGGATTAGCAGCAGGAAAAGAAACAGGAAAAAGAAAACAGAGAATACACAATGCTTGATGAGATCACAGAAAAAGTGATGGTGCTTGAAAATCATAATGATCAACAGCCAAAACAACAACCACAACAGCTACAAGCACTTCAAACACCTGAAAGTGGTGTTAGAAGATCTACCAAGATGAGTATACCCCCTGAACGATACTCTCCTTCATTATATTATGTATTGTTGACTAATTCTGGTGAACCAGAATGTTATGAAGCAGAGCAGGTAGAAACCAGGAAGAAGTGGGAGCAAGCCATGAAAGAAGAGATGGACTCCTTAGCACATAACTAGACTTTGGACTTAGTCAGGTTACCTGCAGGTAAAACAGCATTGCAGAATAAATGGGTTTACAAGTTGAAGGAAGAAGATGAAGGTAGAAAAAGGTATAAAGCTAGACTTGTGGTGAAAGGGTCTGCACAGAAAAAGGGTATAGACTTTGATGAGATATTTTCTCCTGTTGTGAAAATGACTTCAATCAGAACTATTCTAAGTCTAGTAGCAGCTGAAGATTTGCATCTTGAGCAGTTAGATGTAAAGACAACCTTTCTCCATGGGGATTTGGAGGAAGAGATATATATGCAGCAGCGACAAGGATATGAGGTAAAAGGGAAGGAGAAACTAGTGTGCAGGTTGAAGAAAAGCTTGTATGGCTTAAAACAAGCTCCAAGGCAGTGGTATCTAAAATTTGACAAGTTTATGTCTGAACAAGGTTATACTAGATGTCACTCTAATCATTGTGTTTATCTGAAAAAACAAAATGATGGCAACTATATTATATGTTATTGTATGTAGATGACATGCTTGTTGCAGGGTCTAACATGCAGGAAATAAATGTGCTCAAAAGAAAATTGGCAAATTCATTTGCAATGAAGGATTTGGGAGCTACAAAACAAATCCTTGGTATGAGAATAACTAGATACAGAAAAAATCACAAATTAACATTGTCTCGGAATGAGTACATACAAAAAGTGTTGAAAAGATTTAATATGCACAATGCAAAACCAGTTAGTACACCTTTTGCTAGCCATTTCAAACTTAGTAAGGAGATGTGCCCAAAGAACCAAGAAGACATGGCTTATATGTCTAAAGTTCCTTATGCATCAGCAGTTGGAAGCTTAATGTATGCAATGGTTTGCACAAGACCTGATATTGCACATGCAGTGGGAGTTGTAAGCAGGTACATGAACAATCCAGGAAAAGAACATTGGATGGCGGTGAAGTGGATTCTCAGGTATTTGAGAGGTACCACAAATCAAGCATTATGCTTTGGTGGTTCAAACATTTCTCTATAGGGATATGTTGATGCAGATATGGCAGGTGATAGAGATAACAGGAGGAGCACAACAAAGTATGTGTTTACTATAGGTGGAACAACTATCAGTTGGGTCTCAAAACTGCAAAGTGTTGTTGCACTCTTAACAACAGAAGCAGAGTATGTTTCTACTACAGAGGCTAGTAAAGAAATGATTTGGTTACAAAGGTTTTTGGATGAATTGGGTAAGAAGCAGGAGTTGGGCAGGTTATACAGTCACAGCCAGAGTGCCATACATCTTGCGAATAACTCTACATTTCATTCCAAAACTAAGCATATACAATTCAAGTACCATTTCATACGGGCAGCATTGGAAGATGGACAGTTGAAGCTGGAAAAGATACACACTAGCTAGAATCCTGCAGATATGTTAACAAAAGTTGTAACCGGGGAGAAACTGAGAATCTGCTCAGTTTCAATTGGTCTTCAAGTATGATGAAGAAGATGAGAAACAGCCAAGTCCAAAGTGGAGTCATTGTCTAGCAAATGAAGCAGTGGTGGAGTTGCTATAATCAGTCTCCAAGTGGGAGATTGTTGGGTGTGGAGCCTAATTATCTTCTGTATTCAAAGGTATCGCCGCATTGGACCCCAGTTCGAAATGGGGCAGTAACGCCGCCCGTAAAATATTCGCTGTAAGGGGGGTCCAGGGGGGGGGGCGGCTGCGCCCCCGAAGCTAAGAATAGATGTAAAATTGCCTTGTAACATGTTGTAATTTCGTAGTCAATCTGGGCCATTCATTAGGTGGAGATATGATGGTAGAAGTTATGTTTAATTTAGGGTTTTTTGCCCTAGAAGGAAACCCCTCGCTATATATGATGGAATTGTATTGCATCTATGTATATCTGTATTCTGAGTGAGGAAGAGGGAGTTACAACGGATCTGCTGTAGGTTGTATCTCTTCAGTTTGCTAGATAATATAAAAAGAAGGACTTCCTGTTTCTTCATGGAGGTAGCCCAAACTGGGTGAACTACGTATATCTGTGTCTCTCTTGTTTTATGTGTTTTCTGTGTTTATATTTCTACAATATTTTATGTGTTCCGTTGCTCTGTAATATATAATTTTCTAACATATTGCCTATTTATGTTTTGTTTATTTTTGCAGGTCTTCATTGCTTTGATTTTAGAGACTTGAAACAAGCATGCAACTATTTTAAATTTGAAGCATGCTCAAGGAAGTATTAGTTGTTTTGTCAGAATTTGAGG
Source organism: Pinus tabuliformis (assembly GCA_031772625.1). Lineage (NCBI taxonomy): Eukaryota > Viridiplantae > Streptophyta > Pinopsida > Pinales > Pinaceae > Pinus > Pinus tabuliformis. The sequence goes on from CM062819.1 coordinate 828,678,046, forward strand.
ATTCATTAATTTTCCTTATATATTTCATTAAAATTCCATTTAGACTTTTAAATACATTATCGGGAAATTCATGTTGGATCATTATAATATCGCAACTCTCCTCATGAGAAAGTCGCGATAACATCTTCCTCTAATCGAATAATCCGATGGTTAATCAAATTATTGAATGGAGTTTTTATAGAAAGGAAAAATTGAGTTGGGCACTTCTATTTTGGATACTTTAAAATGTCCCAATCTCATCATATTGTCATATATCATTATCAGAGCATCCTAATGTCGGGACATTTCATATAAAGCATCAATTGAAGTATTGCGATATCCACCCAATTCTGGACCCGATACCACATTTAATTCTAGTTCTGAAAGATATCGCATCCGTTTATAAATCACAATTTTAGTTGAAGTGCATGTTTTAAAAGTTCTGATGTCCTGGACTTGATACCACATTTAAATTCAGTTTTAAAAGATATCGCATCCACTCATAAAATCACAATTTCAATTGGGACATACATTTAAAAGTTCTGATATCCCAGATCCGATAAGAGATTGAATCTATTTAATAAAACTATCGCATTCGTTCTACATCGCACATCGGCATATCAATGATGTTACATCTCGTTTTAAATCATCCAATCATCGATCTCTTATCAAGCCCAAAGTCGGTCCCACAAAGATGCCACGTCACATATCACAAATCGCATATCGGAGGTTTTCAAATAAGATTGCACCAAATATCTTTGATCCTGTGATAGCCCCATCACCTCCGATCTCCGATAAAACTTTTCATGATATCGCATCCTCCATACCACATCATCCATCTCATAGCATTTGATCATAAGCATTCCCGATAGGTAACCTGCGATACAAGATCCCCGATATAACTTCCCACTTGCCATATCGCAATTTTCATATCGCGAAATTCAATCAGTTGTTCTCCTTTTGTACACCCGATATTGAAACTCTGATAAAAGACCTACGATATACATTTTTGCTCGTATCTTTAATCAAGGCCTATCGGAAGTTCATAATATCGCATGTTTCAAAAAATACAGCTATAATATTTCACTAATACTTTTCTCTGATAACACTCATATGTCAAGAAACTCAAAAATTTAGGTTATGGGTAAATGATCATATTCTGTCTCTCATCAGTACAGTTGAAATCAAATGCTTACGCTCATTATTAAACTCGGATTTGCTACAAATGGAGGAAATTTTTACACAAACCACTTACAGCAAATGATCTTATCCATGAGTTTATATATGTGTGTTCCAAATAGTCAAATTACGAAGTTGAACCATTGCACCACAACTGCCAAATTGTTTCCCTTTAGTCATATTCATTTCTTCCAAAGGGACTTAGAGCCTCCAATTGATTAAATTTAAAATCTTAGTCTGCAACTTAACATTTTTCTATACTTTTCTCAGGATTTCAAATTTGTTGTTTTAGTAAACTCTTGTATTTATATTATATCAGAAGCATTTAAAAACAAATTCCAAGTTTTACTTCTTTGAGCCTCACATTTCCTTTTACCACTATCATATTCATTACATCTATCAAAGGAAAAAATCACTATGATGACATGAAGTCATGTTCCATTATCTTTAAATATGTATGCTACTTTCATGTTATCATGACGATTAAAAAAATGGATGTGTTTTAATCATAACTTTGTGAAATCCAAGAATTCAATCATAGGGATGACTTTCTGACTAAAGGGATATATATTCTTCATGATATATGCACATGGACCTCTTTTACTCTTCTCGGCAATCTGCTTGGCTAATGAAATATTTCATCACCTGTGGTTCATTTAAATTTTTGCCTTTGATTCGTTATTAGATGCACATTTTATTATATCAATCATCTTCTAGTGAGCATCTTCATTTACTACAAAGACACTCATGAGCATCTACTATGGTAATGTAGCAATTCGTAGCAAATTTGGAACAGGTAAAGATAATAGATCATGATTAATCCATTTGGAATTCTTTTTTATTTTGAATTTTTATATTCACCCCATACTTACCATTTAGAGATTCAAATCATCTTCATACATATAATTGATATATTTTTTGGGATTTCGAATCAACTTCAATATAATGGGGCTAATACAAACTCAAAATAAAGAAAAGAAAGAGAGAATTTATCACTATGATTTATTAAAGAGCATATTTACATTCTCATCTCTGATAAATTCAGTTCACTTTAGATTCCTGGAACATGAAACATTGTTTTCTTCTAGTTTGTTGCTTGTTTTAGTTTAGATTTAATAAGTGATGATTGTGGGTCAATAAGATTTCAGTCAATTCAACTTCTTCATCCTTTTAATTCTAATTAAAGGAAGAAGTTATCTTTTGTTGGAGAAAATGATACCTCTCAGGTAAGATTGAACGCAATTCTCCAAATGGTAAGTTCCATGTGCCCACTTTCATTTATTTACTTTTGGTTTCAGTTTTGTTTTTAATTTTTGCTGATATAAAACTCTGTTTTGCAGCTCCTCATAAAACTTCTCACGCTTCCACCAGATCAGATTTGGAATTCACTCTCCTTTGTTCAGTAATGATCCTCATCGAATCAGCTACACTAGGGAGTTTTTGAACCTTTAGTTTGTTTCTTTAAGCATTTCTTTTGTTAGAAAATGGTTAAGATGATGCTTTGAAACAAAACAATTGACACTAGACAAAAAAATAAATAAATAAAAAATAAAAATAAAAATAAAAAATAAAAAAAATCGTTGTCGCTAAATTTTATCATCATTGCTATCGGAAGCCAAAACGCTTATAACTCTACAAGATCAAATTTATCTAAATCTCAACAAAAGAAGGAACATTCACATGATTATTTTCTTTTACTTCGTCTCGTTGAGACATTGGTATAAATTGTCTTGTTGGAGTTTATCTTTTAAAAATTTGGATTTTTCTTTCACCTTTCACCTTCTTCATTTTTATTTTTGATTGTTGATTTCTTTTCTTACTTTAGCTTAGGAATTCTTTTCCTTTTGTTTTCAATTTTGTTTTGATTTTGGTGACTCTGCCATGATATATGTGAAAGGACCTTTCTTGTTCAACAACGGTTGACATACAGGGGGAAATCTTAACTCTACCTATATCAGTGAATTTCATTTATCATTAAAGGCATATCCTTATGGAACCATAATTCCTCTTGCTTTAAATATTTTTCATGGAGGAACACACATCCTTTCGAGGTGATCAAGTTTAATTTTTCAAGAAATTTTTTTATTTGAGTTTAAAACAATGAATCTCTCCCACCCCTCCACATAAAAGCCTCTTATTGATAGTTGCAAGGAAAGAATTTAGAGCAAACATTATGAAAATATTATGTCCATTAAACATAAATCTCTATTACCATCCCACCTCTTTCACTCACATACATCATAAACCAAAAGCTTGCATATATGCTTATCAAAAGGGTGATTAAAGAGGAAGCATGGGAAATACAAGTAAACCCGTCGAGGTTATGAACGCTCGTTGGCAGCGGGACTATGCTTGTATGGCATAAAAGACAACTCCGTCGGGGTACTATTCAAGCTTGCTGGCAATGAAGTGATGTCAGAGATAATCATAAAATGGATATATTCTTTATAAAAAAACTCCTATTTCTACCTTCTTCTATTATGAGGTAGTCTTAAAACAAATTTTCCCAAATTTGGATTCATGACTTTTACTTAAACTTGTTTTGAGTATTTATCTTTACAGATTCATATTACTTAATCTATTTTATGTGGGACCTATGGAAATATTTTACTGTTACACGATTTCATAAACTCCATTATTTTCAACCTTTGGATAAATTAAAGTTCATTATCTTTAACTAGAGATAATTGGTTCTTCCCAGTGTGTCATCGTTGTTGTAGAGAAAACCCAAAACCCCCCATTACTTCAAGTAATAGAGACATTTTGCATTAATTTTTTGGCTAAGCATCTTTTATGATTTTCATTCAAGTTAATTGTCGTGCAATTTTCTCATTTTTTCGTTTTTATCGGATTTCTATTTTGATTGTTTCATTGAATCATACTTTTCACTAGATTTCCATCAATACTTGTTTCATTCATTTGGTCAACCTATTTGTAAAAGGCACTTCTTTTGAAGTTTGATCGGTTTCTCGCCTAGACTAAAAATGTAAATAATTTATAATATTTCGATTTTTCTAATTAAGTTCGATAGTCATTCATTGTAAATATTAACTTTTAGTGAATTTTTACTATTTTTTCACTAACGGCCCCACAAAATGACCCAACTAAGTTGTACAATAAATGAAAAACACGTTTCGAGATCTTGGTAATTTATTTCAATTTGTTATTTTAAAACAAGTTGCCAAGACCAAATTCTCAAAATTGCAAAATATCTATAGTCCAATTTGTAGGATTATTAATTCCACATCGGCCCCACTTCATATCACTTCCTTCCTCCCAAAATCCCGATTTAAGAAAGAAATGCGATTCAAAATTTGTGATTTTAGAAATGCGATCAAAATTTGTGATTTCATAAATGCGATCAAAATTTTCGATTTTAGAAATGCGATCAAAATTTGCGATGTGATATTGCAATATCGCATATCATAAAAAATCTAAAGCACCGCAAACTCGTCCCTTAAAAATGTGTGATTTTGGAAAATATACGAGAGGTTAAAACTTTTTAATATAAGGTTCCTTCTCCACTCCACTTCACCTCATCCTACCTCATGCTCACCTCATTCTCCACTCACTTCACCCTCCACTCAGTTCCCTCCTCCATCACTCCTCTTCACGTGGATGGAATCAATGAAAAAAGATTAATTCCAATGGTTTGTTTTGTATGGATTTTGGATTGATTTCAATGATTTGTATATAAATATTTTAATTTAATATTATATTTATATTATAATTTTGATATAAATTTAATTATAATATTATTACATTTTAATTAATTTTTGTTAAATCATTTCAATCTTAATTCATTTCTATAAATAATTAATTTAATTTGTAATCACAATTAATTAGCATTAATTAAATAGTAATTGTAATTTTATTTAATATTAGAATTTAATTTAAAATTCTGATTTTTAGCCGCAACAGAAATTCCAGAATTCTGACAATTTTAATATACCAACTTCAGAAGCTCATAAATAGAGTTTTACCTAGCTAAATGAGGCCGAGGATGGCTCATTGGAGAGATAAAATTATGGAAAATATTTCTGAAGTGGTTTCATTTCCAGATTTGATCATTTACTGGGTATAAAATCCAACAGAAAATCAGGCTCCGAATTTTAAACAAAATCAATTTTATGAGTTTTATTTTCTGCATTTTTATTTGCCCACAACTTCTTCTAAGTGCAGACCCATTAGTCAATAATCTCTTTGGCCAATTAGATCATCACATGCATCAATAGAAAGCTCAGATTTCATTTTCAATTATTTATTTAATTGAATTTGATTGGATTTCTTTTAATTCCACATTTAGCATTTTGATTTTATTTTTGTATTTTAAATTTTGTTTTGATCTGTTTAGCAGGAAAACAATTGGAGAGATGAAGAGAAAAGAATCTGAATTAATGAGAAGGCTCCAGCAATAGAAGAATGGAATTTTGATCCAATGAAATTTGATTAAACATATTTCTTCTTCAACAAACTTTCTTGTTAAGAATTCTTTTGAAACTATTATAAATAACATATTGTAGAATTTAATAAGGACTTCTCTCCTCTGCAATTCTGGAATTCTAAAAGCACTTTTGTAATAGGAATTTAGAGTTGTAGGTGGGAGGAGAGAAAATCTCAGATCTGGGGATTATTTAGGATTTTTCTTTTGCATTCTGAATTATGTATGATGGGCAAAGTTTGCACTTTTACAGCTCTTGTTGTAACAATAGAAGTTCAAACAATGTAAAGGACGTTGGAGACCAGGTCAGAGAAATGGATTCAATAAATTGGTATTTATAATACTATTGTTTTAAATACTAATTTCATTTTATGATGGTAGGAATGTGTCATTTTATTCATATTTGTGCACTATTGTCGGTATGAATAATTTGTTTCAATCATATGTTATTATTTATCTCTGCTCTTATGGGTTGAATTCTGATTTCTGAGTAACTATTTACTCAGAAATCTGTCTTTTAATACTGGTTTAACAAATAGTGATATGGTGTGAACTACTTCCTCATATTATTGTTTAATTATTCGAATTATTGATTAAACAATCAATATCATTTTGTAAACTTCTTCCTAAATGTTGTTGGTTTATTATTTCAGTCAAGAGGTCTCTGAATAGAATATGTTTTGGTATACATAATGTCAATTAATTGAACTACTTCGTTAGCTTGATATTCATTATAAGTCAGACATATTTAAATCTCAATCATTTAAATATCTTGCTCTTGGTTGGGTTAGATCTATATCTGCCTAATTGAGATAGGATTAGGATTTAGTTCCTTTTGCTTGCATTTTAGAATAATTTTGCATTTAGATTAATTCTACATTTCTAAAAGTCCTCTTCACAAAGAGGCAAACTTTAGTTGTGGCTTGGCTGAGCCCCAAATCAGCTTAAGGATCACTTTCTTGCCTGATCAACAAGAGGGTTGATATGATGTCTCTTCTCCATTGGTCGATGAAAGTCATATTTTAAGCCATTAGAGATTGAGAGAAAGTAACTGGACCTAGTTTAACTAGTCGGAACCACCATTCCAAATGGAAAAATAGATGCTTTAAGGTTCGGACTAGGTGGTCATCCCCCAATGTTGTTGCATCAAATTTCGAGGCTTCAATAATGGGGAAGATAACAACGATTCCACCTAACCACCCGAGATAGCCTCAACTAACTTATATATATATATATATATATATATATCACTAGTCGAGATTTGAACTTGGGTGAGGAAGATAACAACCATTCTACCCAACCACCCGAGATAACCCTAATTCACACACACACACACACACAATTTGTTTAAAAGTTACTTAGTTTTCAAAATTTATATTGATTTTTTCATATGTTAATGATGATGACAATGAATTGGGGTGGCAGGAGGGGGAGGGATTCTCATTAATCCCGAAGGACTCATTGAATTTCAATATGCTTGGGGGCTTGGCCAGAAAACAAATAACCAAGCAGAAGCGTACGGTATGCTCCTGGGACTAATCCTGGCACAAAGAAATGGGATAAAAAAGATTCATGTGTTAGGATATTTCATGATCATTATAAGGCATATGATTAACACTTCAAAGGCTAAGATCACTAACTTGAACCAAATCATTAAGAGAGCCCAGAAATTGCTCCCTTCTTTCGAATCACTATCCTTCTACCAAGTCTTGAGGGGAAATAACCAAGATGTTGATAGACAAGCTAATAAGGCATGCCATCTGGAGGAGGAAAAAAGTGTAATAAACGATGTCGTGGGTATGCCAAATCTTCCTTAAGAAAATGAAGAGAGATATATGTAGGTTGGTGTTGTTAGCGCTTGAAATTTCACCTCAGGCTGAGAAAGGCAAACTCCAAGGCAACATCAAACCACTTAGCCTCGTAGCTAGCCCTACGGGGCAGGAGAGGGCTCTCTCCGGTCTATCTCGGCAAAGATCTTCAACGGGCAGAGATAACCAATAAAGAACACTGATTTTAGGCTAGTAAACTGATTGATAAAAAGGGTTTTTAATAAAATGATGGGGTTTTTCTGGGCTGCATGGGCAAAGTAACAGCTTGAACAGAGAAATGTAATCAAAAACACAGATTATCCCCTGAGGCAAGGTAGGCAAGAAAGTTTAACATCAAATTGAGATTAAATTGGCGATGGCAAGACTGCTGAGGAGCTGACAAGGGCATAGAAGATGAATCCTTGTCAAACAGAAGAAAACATTAAATATGAACAAACTTAAAGGCAGAGCATATAAATTATGAATTCTACCTTAACACTTCATTTGCTCAAATGGAAACGATCATGAAATGACATGAACACATAACAGGCTACATATGAAACAAAAGAGGACACAAATGTTAAATCTCATACCACAGGAATCTCAGGGGTCAGAGCTGCATGTTTTAATTAAAATCTCTGTTAAAATCTGTACAATAGAAGCTCTCTGTTCTCCACCAGCTCTCAGAACTCTCTCCCCCTCGACCAAACAATTCAGCAATATGCCACCGGGGTCTTTCCAATATAGTGCAGATTTGATGATGCAAAATTTAGCAGCCTTTAACTTCAATGTCCTAGCTTTGTTTCGAGGCATCCCGGGAGGTGAAGACAAATTTTGAAGCACATATACAATATCAGCATACCAAGGAGAGGAAATAAAGATATCAGATACCTGTAGCGCTGAATTTTCTTCATCTTCGTCGGACAAGGCAGCAATCAAATTAATGTCTAGGACATGGAGATTTGTTTCAGCCATCAATTTAGCAAGACCTTGGCCCTTGATCAACTTGGTAGGCTTAATTTCCACATCATACTCCAATAGTGCAGCAATCCATTTACCCCGTTTTCCTTCCGGTTCCGCTTGTACCAAAACATCTTTAACAACTGCGTTAGGAACATATGCCAAAATGTGGGAATTCAGTATGTACACACGGAAATCTTTCAAAGTTTTTACCAGCGCCAATGCTTGTTTTTCAATGATATTATACTTCAGCGCTCCGTCCCTTATAATACAACTGAAAAAAGCAATGGGCTTCTCAAATCCATCTCTCTTTTGCATCAGCACAGCTGCCAATGTATGCTCAGAAGCAAATGAAAATAAAATAAAATCTTGTGTATAATCCGGGCTGATTAGAGTTGGGGCTGAAGATAAAATTAACTTTACCAAATTGAAAGACTTTACCGCCTCTTCGGTCCATTTGAGTTGGCTGTCCTTTTTAAGCATGTTAGTGATTTCTCTAAGGTGTTCGGCAAGATTCAGAATAAAGCGACGCAGAAAATTCAACTTGCCATTAAAGGACTGAATCTCTTTCTTGTTTCGGGGCTGCTCTAATTGCTGAATAGCTTCCACACGTGCAGGATCTATACGAATGCCATCTTTGGAAATGATGTGGCCCAACAACTTGCCTTCACTCATGGCGAAAAGACTCTTCTTTGGATTCAATGAGATACCATATTTTCTGCACTTTTGAAACACCATTGTTAAATGATACAAATGTTCTTCATCAGATTTAGAAAACACAGTTAAATCATCAAGATAAACGACCAAAAAGACATCCTTCTCATTAGCAAAGGCCATGTCCATCGCCCGCTGAAAGGTGGCACCTGCATTTTTCAATCCAAATGGCATCTTGGCATAATGAAATGTTCCCCATGGAGTAGTGAATGCAGTCTTGTTGCGGTCATCCTCATGCACCAAAATCTGATTATACCCGGAATAACCATCAAGTAGCGACATCCTTGATGCCCCAACTACCCGCTGCAATATATGATCCATCTTGGGCAGCGGATAATTGTCCTTTAGCGACACATTATTCAGATTTCTAAAGTCTATACACAAGCGGATCTCACCGGTCTTCTTTCTCACGGGCACCAAGTTGGAAATCCAATCAGAAAATCTGATTGGCACTATAATTCCAGATTTGTACAACCGGTTAACTTCCTTCTCGATCAATGGCAGCAACTTAGGATTAATTCTTCTCAACTTTTGTCGGAAAGGCTTTTGATTTTGCTTTATGGGAATGGTATGCTGAATGATACTTGTGTCATAAGTTTTCAAATCTGAACAATCCCATGCAAAAACATTAGAAAACGAAGACAACAATCTGATATATTCTTTCTTTACCTTTGGCGACAATGCTTTCGATAGTTTCACCATCTTCGGATTTTCAGCTGTTCCAAGATTCACTTCTTCGACACCTTCTTCCGTTGGCCTCAAGGTCGGTTTGCGGGCCACATCATCTTGATCGAATAGCTCTTCCAAAGGAATTAATCCTTTAGGAATGAAATTGTCTTTAAGCTGCAATACATCCATTTGATTTACTTCCTCAGGTTCTGCGTCTATGGAGATGTCTTTGAACTCACCTTCAACTTGCAGAAAATCCTTGATTTCTTCATCATCTTGGAAAACTTGCCAACATCTTTGATTGTCTGGGACTGTAGGACGGTGCTTCACATAAATCTCAAACTTATTGCTGGAATTCATGGGGATTTTTAGATTACTTGCTGCCTTAGCCAATGCATCTGCAACACCATTTTGGATACGAGGCACACATGTCAAAGTATGTTCAGAAAACAGCTTCCAGATATCTAGGACAGCATTTCGATATGCTCGCATACGAGGATGCTTGGCCTGAAACTCACCTTTCACTTGCTTTATAACCAACTCGGAGTCGCCATATACTGCTATCTTCTTTGCCTTCAACTTCCGAAGGATTTTCAGGCCAACAATGAGAGCCTCATATTTCGCCTCATTGTTTGAACAATCGAATGCCAATTTGTAAGAACATACTCGTACCTTACTTGGGACTTTGTTTCGGACAGAAAATGGACTTTGAATCCACACACCTATACCAACACCATCGCTGCCCACAGCGCCATCAAAATCCATGGTCCAAAGACCATCCTCATCGTCTTCTAAATGCTGAAATTGTGATGTCTCTGCATTTTCTGTTTGCTGCCCTTTCATTTCAGCTGTTGGCTCCATGACAGCGGACCTTTCTTCACTTTCTTTTCTCAAAATTTCTCTAAAATTTTCTGTAATGTCTGGTATATCTTCTGCTTGAACCAACTGACTATCTATCTCATTAAAATTATCAGCAAACAAAACAAACGATTCCAAATCTGTATGTACATAATTTACAGGATGATTCACTAGCTTTTCCTTACTAGTGATCATGTATTTCATCTTTTGCTCCCTATATAACTTCCTCATCTGACCAAAGACCGGGATTGTAGCATAAGAAAAATCAAGCTGAAGTGTACCTTTGAGCTTGGCTCCCCAAGATCTCGAAAGCAACATGCCGAACCGCGGAGGAATATCCGCCACCACCACATCCATCAAAACATTCTTTGCTGGGATTTGATCTAGGCTCACCACCAAGTCCTTGATCAAACCAATACATTTCACCCGGCTGGAATCAAACGAATACAAATCATGATACTTCCTTGTGATGTCTAGTCCCAGCTTTTCCATAATTGCTTTCGGCATCAAATTATGCGAAGCTCCCGAGTCAAACATGGCATTATGTAAAACATACTCATGCAATCGCAAACTGATATAGAATGGAGGAACATCACTTTCGGGAGACTCACCATTTAAAGCAGGCCCAAAAATCAATTCCGACTGATCATCTTCTACATTCACTGTGTCTAGCATTGGATCAAAATTCAGCATCTTGGAGATTTGGCCTCGGTAAGTGCTGTTCTTCATGATTTCCGTCAAAGGAATGGACACTTTCAACTTTGAAATTTCATTCTCCAAACTGAAAGCTGAAACCTTCTCACCTTCTTTGGCCGGAACTTCTCTTCTTTCAACTTTATCTCTCGGTGTGCTTGATGGCTGATCTATCTTGCTTGCTGATGATGATTGACTTGCTGAAGGATCAATTATGTCTTTTCCTTTTGTCTGTGGGGAAGCTGAATCATTCTTTGTTGAAGTATCTTTCCTTTTCTGAATGGGATTTATGGGAACAGCTCGGTTTCTTAATTGCCTCTGCTGAGCAGACAAAGCATTGAGATATCCTCTTTGGTATTCCTCCGATTCTTCCTCAAGTACTGCCTCATTTGATAAGATATAATGCTCATCCTGATGTATGACTGAATTTCTCACAAATTCTTCTTCTTCTGTAATATAGGTAGGCAGATCATCAAGAGTGAAAAAGTGAATTTCCTCTCCCACCGTATCACCTTCATCCTCGGATTCTTGGCTAACAAAATTCTGCTGAAAAGGAGGTTTAATTTGCTGCTGAACTGTTGCCTCTTGTGCTCTTGTTTCACGCTGTTTGATTCTATATTGCAGCTGCTGTGGACCTCGGAAATTAGGATTATGGATCTGAGGTTCCGGCTTGCTAAGATGAGTATGTTCAAGTGCTCTTTCAATCTTTTCAACCTTGCGGAGGAGCTGATCTGATGTAGAAGCTTCTTCTTTGATTGTGACTCGCTTTTCCATCTTCATCCTCGCTCTTTTATCATTCAAATTCGCTTCAACACTAACAGCAATTTTCTGCATATCCTCCAATGTAGGCGGATCTCTATCTCGCAATGAATAAGCCATCTCCGGATCAAAGCCATCCGGGAATTTGAGGAGCGCTGATTTTCTTGACGGTCTCAAATCATCGGGAATAGCATTGTAAACTGTATTAAATCTGATAATGTAATCTTGAACGGACTCACCATGATTACGCTTGAGGTTGTTGTATTTGGCATTAATCTGAAGCGGATCCTTTCTGATTTCCCATCGATCTAAAAACTGCCTTTGAAGTGCCTCTAAGGTAGCAATGCTCCGGGCTGTCAAACCTCTGAACCACTTTCTTACTTCGCCATCAAATGTTTGTACAAACAAACGCATAGTTACATCCTCTTCATCTATCTCATATAGATCAAAGAAAGTCGTCATTTTGTCTATATGTTGCTGAGCAGAGATACTCTGTGGAGTGCCATCAAACATGGGAATTTTACTCTGATAATCGGCTGGCATATCATGCAGATTTTGGGGAAGAGCAAGAGGAGCAAATCGGGCAGCCATTGCTTTAGGTAGATTGGGTCTAGGAGTAGCAGGTGGAGTAAGTGTAGCTGTAGTATGAGGAGTATGAGGAGGAGAAGTGGTATGGGATGTAGAGGGCGAACCAACTGTAGATTCTGGATAAGTGATTATAGGAGAAACAGAAATAAAAGGAGGATTGGACTGCTCATGTGCCGTGATAGTGGATCCGATATGAACAGATATAGTTTCAACGAACTCAGCAAGATTTGTAGCGTGAATATCTGACTGAAGAGATCTTAGGATGAAATTGTCAACCAATTTATTGTGTCTCTCAATTTCAAGGGCAGCTGCAAAATCAGGGTTGGGAACTAGAAAATCAAGTGCACTTTCAGATTTAGTTTTGAACAAGGACAACTCAAAACTCTCGTCAAAATCAATGTCTTCAAGATACTCAAAAACAGCTGGACATGAATGAGATTTGAATATATGACCAGAATCTGAAGCCAGTTTGGATATCAAGGAACAAATAGCCAATCAGCCTGTGAAAACTCTTAACTAATCATCCAAAAGTTCAGAGTTTGCAAATATACTGGGGTGAGATGCAAATGAAGTGTTACATTCACTAGCTCACGGAGGTCGACTGAAGCAGCGTTTATCTACTTGCGCTGATGCAAAGCAAGAGCGTTTTCGAAGGCTACCTGGCGTATCTTCAGACTCCGTCTAAGACTTATGAAATAAACACATCAATCAGCAAACAATTTGTTCTCCCCAGTATGGTCGCCAATATGTTAGCGCTTGAAATTTCACCTTAGGCTAAGAAAGGTAAACTCCAAGGCAACATCAAACCACTTAGCCTCGTAGCTAGCCCTACGGGGCAGGAGAGGGCTCTCTCCGGTCTATCTCGGTAGAGATCTTCAACGGGCGAGATAACCAATAAAGAACACTGATTTTAGGCTAGTAAACTGATAAAAGGTTTGATTTGAGATTTTTAGGATTATGGTGGAAAATCGGGAAAAGGCAATTTTGGGTGTGGGGATTGGACACAGTTTTTGCAGGGGGTTCTTTGGGGCAAGGTAGGAGACTGTATTGATGCCTTTGAATTAAGTGAATGGATAGGAATGACCGGTGAGGAGCTAAAGAGAGCAAGAAACCTTCAAGAGTTCTCTTTAGACAGATGAAAACATAAATATTAAGCAAACTTAAAAGCAGAGCATGACAATCATGAATTCTACTTTAACACTTCATTTGCCTAATTTGCAGAAGGAAAAGTAAGAAGATGATTCACATAACAAACTTACAAGTACAAAGAGAAACACACCATCAATACATGTAACCACAGGAATCCCAAAAAGGACTGCAAAACCCTGGTCTTTCTTCCTTTGCCAAAATTGCAGAGATACAATGAGTAATACAATAGAGCTTTCTCCCTCAAGAGGCCAACCATGAAAATGACCAAGAAAGTACATAATATAGGCAATCTAACATCTCTCCACATCAGGTGGAAGGGGCCTCGCTTCCTACAGCAGCACAGGTATCAGAGAGGGGCAAGCAGCCCATGATTGAGGAGGGACCGTCAGGTGATCCAGATATCGACATCATTGATCTTGACATCCATTCTCCTAGCACGGAGCTTCACGAGATCATTCAACAAAAGGAGACTGAGAACTGCTTGTTGCAGCAAAAGTTAGAGATGGCACAATGGACAACTACATATTTGGAGCAGCGCAACAAGCAATTGGAAGATGAGCACACTCTTGATGAGTTGCGGAGGATTCATGAGGACCGCAACTTAGCTCGCAAGAGACCCGGTGATTTGGTACCCGTTGAGCGAGAGGCTATGCTTCTCCGGGTCAATGCTCATTTGGAGAGGTTGCTGGCCAAGGCCAACCAAGATAAGGACCTGCTCCGGAACATGAAGAACCACTATTGGGTCCGAATGCACGTATGCAAGGCAAGAATGAAGGTGCTCCAAAGACGGTTGGCCAAAACACTAAAACGAAGGAAAAGGCCCGATCCCCTCCACATCTTGGCTGAGGCTTCCTTGAAGGAGCATGATGCTAAATGACTTAACTCCAGCACAAATTTCAAAAAATTTTGAGCATTTTTGGTCACTTGTGAATTTTTGGGCAAAAAACAGGTTTTCTCCACCAACACGTCGCGCACCGCGCGCGACCCTTTCGATGGGCAACTCCTTTTCAGGAAAAATCAGTATTTTTGGATTTGTCATGCAAAGATACACTTGCTCAGCAATTGCCAAGAAATTTCACCAAGTTTTGGGCCTCCAGAAAGTAAAAAAAAAAAAAAAAAGCAAAAAAATGACTTTCTGCCACCTTTTTGACACACAGGAAGCAATCTTGGGAGATTGCAATTTTGGAGGGGCAAATGGCCACCAAATTCAGAAATTCCACTTGGGTTGGAAAGTAGACATCCAGACCTTTCCAACAAGCCCACTTTTACCTCATTTGGACACCTGGAAGTGCCTCAAAAGCAGCTCCAAAGGCGCGTGACGCGTTTAGGATCAAGGCGCGACGTGTTGGGCAATTTTCACATAAATTCACCTACAGCTCAGCAAAACGCAGTTTTGACTGGATTTGACTTTTTGGAGTAGATTTTCATCCTCCTTGATGTAAATGATGTAATTTTATGATATTTTGACACTTATTTATCTCTTCAAGAAGATTCATTCATGAGATAGGCAAAAATTTAATGAATGAATTGGTTTCCTAGCTTATAGAGGCAAGTTGTTTTGACTGCCTAGTTTTCAGTGCTCAGTTTAGAATTGGTTGAAACAGCTCCTAGGATAGTGAGCTCGACCCCTAGAGGCAAGGAAAGATGTTAGATTGCCTATATTATGTACTTTCTTGGTCATTTTCATGGTTGGACTCTTGAGGGAGAAAGCTCTATTGTATTACTCATTGTATCTCTGCAATTTTGGCAAAGGAAGAAAGACCAGGGTTTTGCAGTCCTTTTTGGGATTCCTGTGGTTACATGTATTGATGGTGTGTTTCTCTTTGTACTTGTAAGTTTGTTATGTGAATCATCTTCTTACTTTTCCTTCTGCAAATTAGGCAAATGAAGTGTTAAAGTAGAATTCATGATTGTCATGCTCTGCTTTTAAGTTTGCTTAATATTTATGTTTTCATCTATCTAAAGAGAACTCTTGAAGGTTTCTTGCTCTCTTTAGCTCCTCACCGGTCATTCCTATCCATTCACTTAATTCAAAGGCATCAATACAGTCTCCTACCTTGCCCCAAAGAACCCCCTGCAAAAACTGTGTCCAATCCCCACACCCAAAATTGCCTTTTCCCGATTTTCCACCAAAATCCTAAAAATCTCAAATCAAACCTTTTATCAGTTTACTAGCCTAAAATCAGTGTTCTTTATTGGTTATCTCGCCCGTTGAAGATCTCTACCGAGATAGACCGGAGAGAGCCCTCTCCTGCCCCGTAGGGCTAGCTACGAGGCTAAGTGGTTTGATGTTGCCTTGGAGTTTACCTTTCTCAGCCAGAGGTGAAATTTCAAGCGCTAACAGGTGTTAAAGTCTCGAAGGAATGTTAAGAAAGTTGAAAAGATGGATTTATCATATCATAAATATATGATGCCCCTCCATCCTCCCCCTATCTCTCCCCTTGCCACTTCCTCTCCTGCCCGCCTCCCTTCTTTTATTTCCCTTCCCCCCTCCCCTTCCTCATTGCACTCCCCTTCTCATTGATAGAGATCAGGAGCATGGTGGGAAATTAATAGAGGATGGTAGAGTTATGATGGAGTACTCATGGGATCTCGATTAGAGCAATCTCCTCGCTCATATATGCATCACCTCTCGGTCAGGCATCAATTATAAATTGCAAAATGGTATGTGGAATTTGTATGTTTTAAGGTTTAAGTGTGGGACGGTGGCCTCTGCAAAAGCCTGGTGGCTACAGCCAAAGCTATTGATTATTAGTTCCTGGGTCATGAAGGTAGGGCTTTGTGTTGTGAAAAGTCGACATCAGGGTCTAAAGGTCTACCTGTTTGAGGTTTTAAAGGAAAGCAATGAAATTCTGAGTATAATTGAGTGGTCGCGGGCGCTAGAAGGTCTAGCCATTGGAAGGTCTGAGTGTTTTCACGCATATTGGATTTGGGAAACTAGGTGGGTTCTTTATTCTCTCCTGAAGTGGGAGGAGAATTGGAGTTGGAGTGAGGTAGGGAGGCGCATACCATCCAAGGAACAGGGCAGTCTACGGAGGATTAGCGTGGGTGCTTGGCTGCGGGAGAACAAGGAAAACAGTGACAATTACTAGAACCTAATAAAAAGTGAAGTTTTGGAAGCCAGCATGCAGGGTACAAACGACAGTTCTTGGTCGGGCATGTGGGAAAGCCACAGGACGAGGTCTGGAGGGCCGATGACTGGTTTCTCGGGGCAGGGTGGTAGAAACAGACCTTCCTGTATTACTTGTGTACAAGACCATTGGGACCTGTGAGAGGCCCTGACCAAACTCCAATGTAGCATGCACCAGCAAATGCATGAGAACATGATTATGCAGGAAAGGGAGCTCGAGAAATGGGAACGCATCAGGTAATTGGAGGACGAGGTGGATGCACTGCACCATCAACTGGAAAATATGAAGATCAAAGTGGAAACCATGGAGGAAGGCATGGAGGAAAACATGGAGGGTGTGACAGATCATGAGAATTCCAAAGACTCAGAAGATGCTTCTCCTGGCCTAGATCTAAACCAGGAGAAGCATCATGATGAACTGTAAATGTATATACCTTTTATCTCAACCAGTCCCTTCATGTAGAGGTAATACCATATCCTTTTGGCAATGGTTTTATTTGTGCAATGCAAACAATTGCATCACTTAGCACACTCTACAATAAGATCTCTACTAATAGAAATAAAAAACAAATTATAACAATCACCAACAATTCACTCTCTTACGTTAAGTTAATCCTATATGTTTACAAAAGGTCATCTCTTCACCACAAGTCTCTTCTTGTATATGCAATAATATCTTCGTTTGACAAAGGATTTATTTTCACAATGAAAACAATTACATCATTTAACACACTTTACGACAAGCTTTCTACAAATAGGAATCAAAAACAAATTCTAACAATCACTTACAACAATATACTTTTGCCAACAATTCACTCTCTTATGTTAAGTCAATCCTATGTGTGTACAAAATATCAGCCCTTAAGGTTCTCTCATGTTCATGGGCCCTCTTAGGAGTGAGTTAAGCCCATACTGGCTCTAATATCATGAAATAAAATGCAGGAGTAGACATATATTCTTCACACACAAAAAACTTATTTAACCAACACTATTACATATAACTTTACTTCAAACTTTGGCTTAAGATAAGCATGCTTTCTTAACCAAACTAACAATTAGTTGAGAAAATATCTCAACTACACACCATGTCTAGGAGTTAATTGGTTAGATAGAATCTCTCATGTCCAACTGCATCTAACAACCTCATAAAGTCTTGGAATCAAACCACTTATGTAGAGTTTGTCTCTACCTCACAATGTTTATACATCAATAAACACGATCGTATGATATGATGAAGAATCACTCATTAAACAATAAGACAAGTAGGAGTTAATAACTTCAACACAAGGGCCCACAATGCTACTGTATCTTTTCTTATTGAGTCACTTTCAACCTTCAACTCTTGTTTTTTATTTTGATGTTGGTTTTGAGGTTTTATTTTATGAAACACATAGTTCTCTCTCTCTCTCTCTCTCTCTCTCTCTCTCTCTCTCTCTCTCTCTCTATATATATATATATATATATATATATATATAGTTTAACCAAGGAAAGAAATCAACCTCCCTCTCAACTCGAGGGCTAGAGTGAGGTTATTGGTACCAGGCCAACCCACAAGTATACTCACTTAAGAGTTCACAAGGCTCGAAGCCAATACAACAATATTCATAGGCATAAAGCCATTACAATAATAATTATCAAGGCATTATAGATCATCATGTCACTAGCGAAGATTTGAACATGGGTGGGGAAGATAACAACCATTCCACCCAACCACTCAAGATAACCCCAACTAACTTATTTATTTATATATAGCCAAGATTTGAACTTGGGTAGGGAAGATAACAACCATTCTGCCCAACCACCCGAGATAACCCTAATTCACACACACACACACAATTTGTATAAAAGTTACTTAGTTTTCAAAATTTATATTGATTCTCTCATATGCTGATGATGATGACAATGAATGATCTATTAATACTAATTTTAATTGACCTGAAATAATTTGTGTGTGCGCGCGCACATGAAGTGGAAAAATCAATGGATACCCACAACTAACAAGGTCATCTTGCTTTCCTCACATGCATATTTATTTCACCTTATTAAATAATGATAGTAAATCACACAATCAATTTGGCCACTTTAGTGAACATATTTTTCCACCATGTGTATTTTTTGAGGATGTTTTGAACCTAGAAACATTACAAACATTTCATTCCTACAAATTACGGCTTTCTAAAGTTTTCCAATAATGCTTCACATGTGTCTCCTCCTAATTGCATTAGCGTGCTTCCTTGCATGTTGTCAGTTCCCTCCCTTCACACAACTCAACATCTCTTCCATGCAACAATCTATCATGAGTAGATCTAAGTGACTCTTTTGAAAATGGGCATTATTTTAACTTTTAAATCCTTCGTCATGAATCTCTTCTTGTAGAGGCAATAACATATCCTTTTGGAAATGGTTTTATTTGCACAATGCAAACAATTTCTTCACTTAACACAATCTACAATAAGCTCTCTATAAATAGAAATGAAAAACAAATTCTAACAATCACCCACAACAATCTACTATCACCAACAATTCACTCTCTTACGTTAAGCTAATCCTATAGATGTACAAATGGTCATCTCTCAAGTTTATCTCATGTTCATGGCCTTCTTGTGAGAGAGTTAAGCCTATAGTAGCTTTGATACCATGATAAAATATGGGAGAGTAAACATATTTTCTTCATACATAAAAAACTATTTCAAGATATAATATTTAACAAACATTGTTACATATAAAGACTTCAAACTTTGGCTTGAGATAAACTTGTTTTCTTAACCATACTAACAACTAGTCGAGAAAACATCTCTACTACACACCAAGTCTACGAGCTAACTTGTTGGAGCATGTCCAACTAGATCTAACAACATCCTAAATACTTGGAATCAAAATACTTAGTTAGAGATTTATCTCTACCTCACAATGTATGTAAGTTAATAAACCACAATCGCATGATATGATGAAGAATCATATATTAAACAATAAGACAAGTAGTAGTTAATAAATTCAACAATACTCCTGTATTTTCTCTTATCAGGTCACCTTCAACTCTCGTTTATGATTTTGATGTTTCTTTTCAAGTCTTGTTTTACAGAACACAAATTTCTCTTGGTTTAAGAGTTTGTGTATGCATATAAATTCAATCATAATATTTATTTATTTTTAATATGTTAGATGATGATGAGAATGAATGATCTATTAAGACTAATTTTAATTGATATTAAATAACTTTGAATTTATTTAATTTTAAAGATTTGAGAATAATCATAGTGAAAAGGGTTTTTGACCAAGAATGAGGGATTATCATCACCAAAGAGGGTCACATTGTTGGAGTGGAATTGATGACAATGAGCCTCTCACTTTTGCCCAATGGTTTTTGCAACATCACCTCTCTCGTTTTAGTATACCTTTGTCATCCAATTAAGGATGCTTTGTTGTTTAATGCTACCTTAAATTATCTGAACTTAAATATGAACGCAACAAATCATAGATATAACCATAAATACAGAAATGCAGCAGAAATAACACTTCATTTCATTAATATCAAATACTGAAATATGCTTACAAACATAAATGGAAATAAACTAGCTTGGGCGATGGTAGCTTATCTCTGAGAAGAGATGTGGCAGCTACATGCCTCTGATCTGTGTGACAATGAGGCTCAAAGGCCTATTTATTATCGAGAAACAATGGAAAACCCTAAACATCCAAAAACCCAACCCTAGGAGTTGAAGCGCCAAAACTGTGGGCCTTGTTTGGGTAAATTAGTACATTAACTTCCCGGGGTCGTAACTTTGGCATATGATCTATGTCTGGATACCATAATACCTCGTTGCGACGATCTCAAAGACAAGACCAAAAACAAATAAGGAAAGCCATTTAGGGCTTTTATAGTCTTTTTGTTTTCCCTAAAAGGCCTCAAAACGGCTCTGGAAGTTCAGTACCCGAAAAAATGCCAAAAATAGTAAATTGTACTACACTTAAGGAAGCTAAAAAACTGAAAGAGATAGTGTTGGGGGTCCAAGTGGAATAGGTGGGTGGCCACCAATATCCACCTGGATCAATCCTCCCCCCTTAGGAAGCAATGTCCCCCATTACGTTGAGTGCCTCCATGAGATGGGGAAACTTCTGCTGAACTTGGTCCCTAGTGAACCACTTGCCTTGGTGCAGGAGTTAGCTAGCTTTGAAAACCCGATATAGTTGGATCTTCTACTAGCAAGTGTTCTTGATCTGTGTCCATGATCCGATTAGTTGTGGCTTGTTCCATGCAGTCTGGGTTTAGCTCTATTAGTGTGAGTTGTTCTGCAATGTTAGATGTTTCCAGCGATTGTGGAAAGTATGATAGAAGGCGATCTACATTGAACACTAGGTGTAGACCAAGGAATGGTGGAATGTTGAGCTTGAAGGCATTAACCCCTACAGCCTTGGTAATGGTGTATGGCCCATATTAGAGTGGGCGAAGCTTGCGGTTGGGTCCAGCGAGGCGCTCCTTCTCCAAATGTAGGCAAACTTTGTCACCCACTTGGAACTTATGCGGAACCCGATGCTGATCATGGCGCTGCTTGTACTTGGCATTTGACTTCTCCAAGATGTCATGAACTTGTTAGCAGATGTGTTGAATGCACTCAATGAAGTTGTTAGCCTTATCGGCTTCGGATCGGACATGAGTCAAATCTACCTGAGTAGCTGCAAATGGTATGGCCACATCAATGGGGCATAATGGCTGAAATCCCAACCCTTACTGAAATGGGTTTTGGCCCATTGAGCTGTGGAGAGCTCTGTTGTAGCTGTGTTGGACATAGGGTAGGCTTTCATCCCATGTGCGTGGATGCTTCAAGTTATACATGCGTAGAATGTGTACATCATCCTGTTGACGACCTCTATTTGGCCATTAATTTGGGGATGGAAAGTCGTGGAATTAGTAAGTTTTGTATCCAACATTGACCATAGACTTGACCAAAATGCACGTAGGAATCTGCTATCACGATCTGAGACAATGGATTGTGGGCTCCCAAAGTGTACCCACACTCGCTCAAATAAGACTATCACGATCTGAGACAATGGACTGTGGGATCCCAAAGTGTACCCACACTCGCTCAAATAAGAGCTTAGCAGTGGCCTTTGTTGTGATACTCTTCTTGTGGGCCACCATAATGGCCATCTTAGAGAATCTATTGATGACCACGAAAATTTAGTCGTTGTCGTGCTTGGAAGAAGGAAGGCCTGACACGTAATCCATGGAGATGGATTCCCAAGGTCGACTAGGAGTAGGAAGAGGAGTATATAGGCCTTGATTCTTAATGATTGGTTTGGAAATGGCACTAACAATGCATAATTTAATGTACCTCCCAACATCCTGACAAAGGTTCAACCAATAGAAATACTTCTGCAGTACTGCCACTATTTTCTCTACTTCAAAATGTCCAATGACCCAACTATAGTGCGCCTCCCAAATCATCTTGGCACGCTTGCTTGAAGGAACACAGATGTGTCCCAGGTGGCATAACAGTGCATATTAGAGGTGAAAATTTGGAACTTTCTTACCTTTCAGGAGTGTCTGGCATGTGTTGTCAAATTTTGGATCACTTTGGTAAAGATGCGGCCACCTCGAAGTATTGTGCCCATAGGAGTTGAGCACAATGATTAGCACCATGACTGGTGATCAACTAAGGTAGTCCGCAACATCTTTGGTGATGCCCTTCTTATACTTAATGTTCAAATGGAATTGTTGCAGATATGTGGACCATTTCTAATGGCAATCATTCTGCACCTTCCCTTATGTCTGTATGAATGCAGGGGTAAGTGGTCTGTGTGGATGACCATTTCCTTCCCTAGAATGTAGTGCTTCCATTGACAACATGCCTGCACAATGGAATACATTTCTTTGTCATAGGTGGGATACTTTCGGACTGTGTTTGAAAGTGTCTCATCGTGGTAAGCCACTGGATGCCCATGTTGAGTAAGAATTGCACCAATAGCATAGTCAGAGGCATATGTCTCAATCTCCAATGGTTGCTGCAGGTTTGGTAATGTGAGCACTGATGCAGAGCAGAGGCGCTACTTCAACTCAACAAAGACCTTCTGTTGGGTCTCAGACCAAAAGAACTTTGCTTTCGCTCTACCCTTGGTGATTTGACTTAAAGTCCAAGTGATATGAGAGAACCCCAACACGAATATGCTGTAGAAATTGGCAAGTCCGAGAAGGATGCAGAGCTCTGTTAGAGTGGTTGGAGCTGGCCAATCCTGAATGACTTGTATCTTGGCTGGGTCCACATGCACACCCTTCTCATCAATGATGTACCCCAAATATTAAACCTGGGTCATTCCAAAAGTGCATTTGTCCAGAATGGCACACAACTTGTGTTGTTACAGGGTTTGGAGGATCTGTTGAATATGGTGGAGGTGTGCTTCCCAACTCTGGTTGAAGATTAATATGTCATCCAAATACACCACCACGAATGCATTAGCGAAGGGTCGTAAGATGATGTCCATCAACTGCATGAAGGTTACAGGGGCATTCGTCAACCTGAAACGCATGACCAACCATTCGAAAAGGCCCTCCTTGGATTTGAAGGTGGTCTTCCACACATCAAAGGGTTCGATAAGCACCTGGTGATAACCAAACTTCAAGTCAATCTTGTTGAAAATATTTGGCCCCCTTGAGCTGGTCCAGAAGGTCATCGATTTGTGGGATTGGGTACCTATTCTAAACAATGATCTGTTCAACGCCCAATAGTCAATATAGAGTTTCCAGGTAACATCTTTCTTTTGTACCAATACAATCGGGCTCCCATAGCGTGATGAGCTTGGCCTGATGTGCTCTTTCTGCAACAGCTCCTGAATCTGCCTCTTGATCTCATCATTCTCCAAAACAGAGCATCGATAGATCGGTCCGTTGGGTAGCGGTGCGCCTAGGGTCAAATCGATGGAGTGCTTAACCTAACAGTGCAGAGGTACCCTTGTAGGTGAGGTGAAAATGTCCCTGTACTCCTCCATGACCTTGTCCATCTACTATTGTTGTGCAGAGGAGCCCTGTTTGGAAGCCGTGGCCACAATCTTCTTCTTGCCCTGAGGGCAAATCATAAGGAAAACAAATTTCTTGGTCTATGAAATGGTCTTAATGAATTTCTTTGCAGAGATCAAAGAGATGGCGGTAGGTGGGGCTACCTTCGATATTTTGTACAACTTATTGCCCAAAGTAATAATTACAGAGTAAGGTCTAGACTCATATACAACATGTCGCTTCCATAAGTATGGTTGTCCTAATAATACATCACAAACTTCAAGAGGAGCAACATCACACAATGCCTCATCTGTGAAGGGCTTGATGCTGTAGGGAAGGCGACACTACTGGTTAACACAGAGATCTCGTCCTTGGTGAAGCCACCCGATGGCGTATGAATACAGATGTGTTGTAGTTGGTAGACCTAACCGCTTCATGACCTTTGCTAAAATGAGGTTCTTTGACTCCCGTTGTCGATAATGAACTGCAACGGAGAACCCTTCACCCACATTTGTGAGTGGAAGAGGCTTCCCCCTCCTCTGGATCTTCAGGCCCATTCTTCTGGATCTTGGTGGTGGCTACGGTGGCACTGGGCTTCACGTCAATGATCTGCTTCCTTTTGTGATTCCCCTTGTCGGGTTCTAACTCAGAGTCGGAATGTGCGTCTGATTTTGAAGCCTTCAGCTCGACCACCAGTGAATGCTTGGCCCGACACTCACTTGTGTTGTGAGTGGAG
The DNA here is from genome assembly GCA_031772625.1 of Pinus tabuliformis. Lineage (NCBI taxonomy): Eukaryota > Viridiplantae > Streptophyta > Pinopsida > Pinales > Pinaceae > Pinus > Pinus tabuliformis. The sequence continues at coordinate 828,702,700 of CM062819.1, forward strand.
CTCTTATGGAACTCACACCATTTTCCCGTGTCCTTCTTTGTCTTCGAGGTGTTGTTCTTTTCTTGCAGCTTCGGCGGGTTGTCCTGGGTCACCCCACTTTGGCTTTGTCCTTTTCTCTATGGTTTGGAGGCGCCTTTCCTTTGCTTCAAATTCACAGATCCAAAGTCTCGCTTCTTTTGTTTAAACTTCTCAATCTTGACAGCGTATCAGTACGCTTTGCAGAGCGAGGAGATGTCCAAGAACTCCATCTTGTCCTAAATGTATATGTGTAGACAACCACAGTGCTTGGGTATCAAATGTTGCTAAGAATCCTTGATACCCAAATTCGTGCGAAAAGTATGAAAGACATTGGTAAACTTCGGCATGTCCTAGTCCCTTCCATGTCGTAGCATGGTCCACTTTATATACTTATCCTCATAGCTCCCGAGAGGGTAGTACTGCTCCTTGATGGCGTCCCGGAATGAATCTCAAGTGGGTGTGGTTGGAAATAGTGAAGGGGTACTTTCGTCCTTCTGCTCACAATAGGTTTCCCACCAGTCCTTGACATGGGGGGTGACTTTGAGAAGTGCAAAAGTAATCTTTTCCCGACTAAAAAAATCACGAAAAAAATATCCCTCTAGCAGATTTAACCATTTATCTACAACGTTTGCATCTATCTGACCCTCAGATATGTGGATGTCGAAGTTAACTTGTACCTTAAAAGGCGTGGCGCTTCCAGAGTGGCTACTGGAAGAAGATGCGTTACCTTTGGGTAGCTGCTAAAGGATCTGGGCAAATTTGTCCATCATTACGTTCCTTTGTTGCTCGAGGGCTTCTTTGAGTGAGATTTTGAAAGGTCTCCTGCCCCCTTGTCTTTCTTCTCTTCCACCATGGGAGGCCATCAGGATTTGCGAGGTTGGTCTTGCAAAGGTTTGACCAATTCGAGCCCTAACCCCTTAGATCCTGACCTCGTTGGGGACATGCAAAGAAAAACAGAGAAAGAGCAGACCGCTCTGATACCACTTATCCGAACTTAAACAAGAACGCAACAAATCACAGATATAACCATAAATACAGAAATGTAGTAGAAATAACACTTCATTTCATTAATATCAAATACTTAAATATGCTTACAAACATAAATGGAAATAAACTAGCTTAGGTGATGGTAGCTTATCTCTGAGAAGAGATGTGGCGGCTACATGCCTCTGAATTGTGTGACAATGAGGCTTAAAGGCCTATTTATAATTGAGAAACAATGGAAAACCCTAAACATCCAAAAACCTAACCCTAGGAGATGAAGCGCCAAAACTATGGGCCCCGTTTGGGTAAATTGGTACATCAACTTCCTAGAGTCATAACCTTTTCATACGATCTTCGTTTGGCTATCATAATACCTCATTTCGAAGACCTCAAAGAAGAGGTCAAAAATAAAGAGGGCAAATTGTTTGGGGCTTTTCTAGTCTATCTGTTTTCCCCAAAAACGTCGTTTAGGGCCTCAAAACGAATACGGATGTTCAGGACCTGAAAAACTGCCAAAAATAATAAACTGTGCTACAATTAAGGAACTTGAAAAACTAAAAGAGATAGTGTTGGGGGTCCAAGTGGAATAGGTGGGTGGCCACCAATATCCACCTAGATCTTTCAATTTCTACCAATAAGTGTTTGGGGACGAAGAAGGTGATTAGGGTTGTATAACAATGATTTCGACGAATGCATAAGTCGTTTCTCCTATTGCTATCGATATTGTTGATAAAATGCAACTTCAACTTTTAGTTGAGGATATATGTCAAGTGTTAATGATGTACTTGTGCTATAAATGTTTGACAAAACACTTAAATGAAATGTGGTGTACTAGATTGAAATAATTGCAAAATATGTGTTGGTTGATGATTTTGATCCTAATTATGGTAACAATGATCTTGTGGATGCCATTCAAATATTGTTGTAGGATGGTAAGACCATCATATTACATGTAAAAAACTTGGAAGTTGTTGCCTTCATTAAGCTAAAGTTGTAGAAAAAAGAGGGAATCCCAATGGCCCAACAACACTTTCTATATGTTAGCAAGCCATTAAATGATCATCACATGATTTTAGATTATGACATTGGTAAGGACTCAATGTTATATTTGGGTACTTGTCTTTGTGGAGGCAAAGGTGGAAAGGATATACCCTTCTTGTCTAAGGGTCATTCTTTTAAGGATGCAATTAATAATAAATCCTCTGTGGTTGTGTTGACTCATTTTCTTTATGTTTATATTTTGGAGAAACTAGAGAAGGTTCTAGTACTAAAGGTTACAAAGGAGATAGTCTATAATCTCCTTCCATACTATGAATCTAAGGTACAAATATGTTGACTAGCCTCCAACATTAGATTTGTAACAAGAGTTTTATACAAAATGGACAAATAATTATGAGGTATGTCTTGTTTCAAAGACGTTTTTATTCTCCAATTTCACACTCTTATTGATTATCAGAAAGTTTTTGAGGAGTGTCCATGGTTATGGGGAAGAGTATGCCTTTTTGTTACCCCATGGTTCCTAGAATTTAACCTATCCAATATGTTTGTCACCAAAGTGTTTGTTTGAGTACGTTTGCCAAATTTGCCAATATGCTTTTGAGACCTAACAAAATTTTGAGGATATTAAGAATATCTTGTGCAGATATTTAAAAACTAATGTAGATCAAACCAAGATTGGTTTCTTACATATGCATGTACACATGTGGAAATTGATATTAGTAAGGCTTTACCAAATAAGCTAATGCCTCAAAAGAAAGGCTTCTAGATGGACTAAGGTAATGGATTAGAAAATTACAACTTTTCAATGTTGGATTTGTCAAAACACAATAAAATTGCAGGATTCATGTCGTGAAGCATGGGTTTATCATAAAAGGGGAAGAATGACATAAAACAAAACCTAAAAATGACAATCTTTTGAGCAAAAACTATTAGATAATGAAAAGAAATAGAATGCAAAATTTCAACAAACAACAATTTAGAGAACGATACTAAAAGATACCAAGAAATATATGTAAAAGAATCAACGTCCTATATGGTAGACAGAGAAAAAAAATCTATAATACCCCATGGTGTTAGTTGTAAGTGAAACCCTAACAAAAATAAATAAATAAAAACACTTCATTCTCCTAACAATTCTAATTTTACTTTCATTCTCGTAACAATTCTAATTTTAATAAAAAACCAGCCCTTCATTTAAATCTTAAGCGCATTTTTCCTCATGCAAATCTAGCCCATCCAATTTTTAAATTATCACTGGTCACCGTGAAATCTTCTCTACAAAGAGCCCGGAAAAAAATCTGCTGAAACTTGAAAAAGGAAAAAAGACAAATTAAAAACTAATTTCAATAAAACACACATTAATATAGTAAAAATTATAAATACTGTAAATGTAATATTTATATGGAAAAATATAATATATATTCCATTTAAAAATATTTTTCTTATTTTACACATCTTTCTAAGATGTATCATTGCTCTTATAAACTCACTAATCTGTTCATCAACTTCATTGAGAGGCAAAACCCAATACCTCACTGATCCGTGGATCCAGTTCATCGACAAAACAGTACCCCAAAACTTTTCTCATCCATCTCTACCAGTGGAGCCTAATATAAACCTAAGAAACCTTGGTTGTTGCAAAGTGAAACGAGTAAATTGAATGGATAAGACCTAGAAGCTCGTTATTTTCGTTTAACGGATCGATGGGAAGCCATGGCTGAAGAAAGCCCAGTCTTTGATTGAAAAAAACCAGGTAAAAGGTTTTGGTAGGGTTTAAGGCAAGATGAGTGGAAGGATGATGTTTCATCTTTCATCGGCGTCATCGACCTACTGTGCATCAGCTCCTATGTTGTTTAGGCCTCCCTGTTTTGCAGGCCGCAGGATTCAAGCAGGGTTTAAGGCGTTGTGCTCCTCTGCCGTAGCAGTGGATAAACCCCCAGAGCAATCTCGTGTGATTTCGTTATTGGAAAAGCTACGGTCCAGGCACCTTAAGAACGCCCCAAATGTCGCAAAGCTGCCGTCCAAGGGAACCGCTAATTCTCAAAAGGAAACGAAGAGTCCCACTGTTTTTTCCTTTGCCGAGATGGAACTTGCACCGGAGATTATGAGCACAATTAAGGAATTGAACATATCTGTTCCCACTGAGGTGCAGTGCCTCGGAATACCAGCTATACTCGGAGGACAGAGCATTGTTTTGGCCTCGCACACTGGCTCCGGAAAAACTCTGGCCTACATGCTTCCTTTGGTTCAGGTATCTATGCCCTGCTCACCTTGCATTAGATGTAAAAAAGTACCTGGTAGATGCTTATTTGTTTACTTCCCTACCGGCTGCTTGCAAATTTTACAGCATCACAGAATTTTCGATTAGAATTTTACTGATACTGGTCCAGGTGACTTTGGACAATCTCCAAGCTCTCAACAATTGAAAAAAGGAAAAAATGAATTCAACAGAGCCGCCTGTAATAGTTACTGCAATTTTTGGGAATGTTTAATTGATTACAAATGGTCAAGGGACATTACCTAAATTGTTAGCTTGGATCATAGAGAGAATTGTCAACTGACTATAATTGGCCAATGGACATTACCTACATTGTTAGCTAGGATCATAGGAACATGACTCCTTATAACTTTATGAGTACTGGCGAACAAAGTCAAAAATCTCCATCAAAACTCCTTGAACTCAAGTTTTAGTTAATAAGTTTTGCGAAGTTTTTTCCAGTTTTGCAAACTTTATGTTAAGTCATAGTAGGAGGATACGACTACGAATATGATGTTTTTGTACGGAAAAAATGTAATGAAAAAATCCAGTATGGTTCAATATAGAATTGGGAATTATACATCTCATAAAGACAAAGACAGGTATGTTCCTTCAGATTCACATGTGGTAGATATTTTGATGATGCCCCTGGCTGAGGGGAATTTTGAGATGTTGAGGGAGAGACTTGGATTGGTGGAGAGCACTTGTGTTGCTTAGCGCATATTCTCCTCTAATATGGCATAGCATTGATGGCAAATCTCTACAATAGTTGCACCCTTCAACAAATCCATCATGCCTCGGGTATTCTGCACAGTTGAGGGGCATGTTGATGATGGCACAACACTAGTTTGCTTTGAGAGGTGAGCTATATTTATGTAAAGTCTATAGAGGTAGAGGGTGCATGTGTGCATGTGCCAACCTTAGCGTATTTTCAGATTTAGCTATTGTTCTTCATTCATTATCAATTCAAAATTAGGAAATATCTTTTATGTTTTTAGTTTACTTTTTCATTTCTAGAAAAACTTGCATGACTAATGAAATTTTTTCATTCTTGTTGATGTTTGTAGCTCAAGCAGGTATTTTTGAGCAGCCCTTAGTGTCTAGGTGTGCAGAAGTCGCCTAAATTCTCTTTAGGACACTTGCTCAAGTATTAAGTTGTTATTGTAACTTAGCCTAACTTAGGAAAAACACATAATGAATTATGTTGACTATTGAGCTAAAGAAACTTAGGAAAATTAAAGTATTTTACTGTCTTTTACTTTAGTGATTATGTTTAAATCTCCATCGTCAATCATAAGCGAGGCAAAATCTAATTTCGACTGCTAATCACTTTAGAGATTAGGGTTAGGGATTTAGCTCAATGTAAAGTTATAAAAGCAAGGCTAAGGAGAGGAGGACACACCATATAGTGGCACAAACCATTAAGAGAGGGGTTTCTCAAGTTAGGAGTGAGCTGCTCAAGTGTGATAGGTCCAAGGAAGGTGCAAGAGTACATTGTTGGAGATCAATATCAACCAAGTTGATCAAGGATAGATCTAGGTCTTGATCAACTCGATCAAATCCAGGGTATGTTGTAAATGTATTTTCCTCAATTAGGCCATTGTATTAGGACGAGAGCCCAAGTAGGTTCTGATTAAGATTTAATGAAGATTGATTTGATTGGGTAGAATATGTATGTGCGACATGTGATTGAGATTGGTTGTGTAATATTTTGCTTTCGTTGAATAATTGTATTAAGAACCTAGTTGTGCTTTTATTCAGTAGATCTGTGATAAATTTGCTAGGAACTAATTGTCAGGTGCAACGTTCATGATTTAACATTGTATCAGAGTGTAAACTCTGAAGTTGATCTTAAGGTGCTAGGTTGGTGTAGGCGTTGCAGGGGCTAGATTTGGTCGCAACCATACATGGTAGTGGAGAAAAATTTCAGATTGAGAACCAGAAGGGTAGGTTGTATTACGACCAAGATAAATAAATCTGTATAGGTTGGGAAAAAATCATACAACAACTGAGGTTAAAGGTTAATTAAAAATAAAAAAATAAAGAAAAAATTATGATTGGGTGGTCGATAGTCGTGAGTGGGCCATGATAACCCACCCAATCACCAACCAGAGGAGTTGTTAGCTCGCAGAGACAGGGTTTGCTGGTGCGAGTGGGGGTGGCAGCTCGTGAACATTGCGTCGGGACGCGGATCGTTGTCAATACATTGGTTGGGAAGATTGTTGTAGCTTGGGCCAGCTAGCCACCAAGTGAGATAGAGGACTAGCCACATTTCTAGATGGGGTTAGAGTTTGGGAGGCCCGCATAAGGGCACTGGGCTATGGGGCATGGGGTCAAGTAGCGGAGTGACAACTTGGTAGCTAGTTGGAGGCATCAGGGTGTAGGGTTGCAACTGCAGAAGACAAAATTGAGGTCGAGGTTCAGTGACAGACTGCACAAGTCAGACTGTTGGTAAAAGGTTGATCCGTGATGGAGCTGGACATAGGGACGTGTGTTGGGCGTGAGCAGGAGTTGGACATGGTGCGAAGGGGCTTTAGTGGTAGAGGTGCAATGTCGGTAGGTTGGGGGAGGCATTGTCGCCAGGACGGACAACCACATCGACAATAGAGAAAACATAGCTGTAGGATGAGGTGAGGAAGACACGATGCAACAGAGGGTGCATGGGCCATTGCTGGAATGTTGAGAAGCACAATTGTTAAGAGTTGGAATGCACGAGAGACAGGGTTCGAGGTTCGGGTCTAGCTAATAGGTCGAACTAGTGCAACAACAGGTCAAAGCAGAGGTTAATCGCAACTGATTTAGGGGTGCCTAAAGGACTTTGCATTTTTGTTTTTTAAATATTTCAATTGGGATTATGTCAAGACGATTGTAGTGGGCTTTTAGTTTGAAGATAGGTTAGACAAACCCTCAAATTTCTTGTCTTGGAACACTAGGTTCACCTTGCTTCTCAAGGAAAATTATCTCTAGGAGATTGTTGAGAAGGTGATCCCATGGTCGACAGATGCCAAGGAGAAGGCCATTTTAGCAAAGAGGGAGATTAAGGCACAAAGGGTACTATTAGATGTGATGAAGGACCATTTGATCCCTCATTTATCTAAGAAATCTCCCAAGTAGTGTTTGATGCTTTGGTGGGTTAATGCCAGAGCAATACCTTTAATAGGAAAATGGTATTGAGTGACAAGCTTTGGTCTATGTAGATGACTAGATCTGACATAGTGACAAGTTAATGAAGATCACTCAAACCCATGATCAACTTGTAGCAGTGGGGGAAAAGCTGGATGACGCAGAGTTAGTAAACGTGGCATTGATTGGCTTTCCAAAGCCAAGGGATCCGTTCGCCAAAGGAGTTTGTGCTCGAGAGAACCAAGCCTCATTTCATAGGCTATGGGATGGTTGCATTCAGGAGGAGATGAGGGTGCAATCAAAGGCCAAGTCAAACAAGTAGGAAGATGACGAGGGCATGGCTCTTGTTGGTATGATAGTGAAGAGCAAGGGAAAAGGTTCGAGCAAGAGTGAGTAGTCAGACTCACAGTTGAAGAAGAAGAAGGACTTGACTAAGGTCAAGTGTTTTGCTTGTCATAATACATGACACTATGCTTCACAGTGTCACGAGAGGAAGAAGGGTAGAAAAGGTATTTAATTAGCTATAGTTGCCGTTGGTAAAGGCTCAAGGGGAAGAGTTTGCTAGGGAGTTTGATATTGAATTCTCACTTGTTTCCTTCCTTTCCTTGAGAACCATACTAGTTGGTGTGTGGCTACTGGATAGTGGAGCCACATGACATATGATAGGAGTACAAGAGCTGTTTGACAACCTGACAGAGTGGGACTCAGATTTGCATGTGGAGTTTGATGTTGATACCAAATATGCAATAATGGGAGTTGGAATAATAATATTCCAACTTGATGCAGGAGTTAGGTTGGAAGTGAAGGGCGTGCTATGGGCACTAGAACTAAGATGGAATTTGTTCTCAGTCTCTATGATAGAGAAGGGGTTTGGTGTAGCATTCCAAGAAGGAAAAGCACTGATCTTACCCATGGGATCTAGTTCAGACAATGGCCACACCATTGGAGTTTTGTTAATTTGGCAGCTCAATGACAAATTCCAATCATTGGACTAGGTTCCTCTTTCCGAGAGGACCAAATTTGACCTTTGAAGCGTTGGATTCGGATAAGTGAAAGTGTATTTTTGAAATGAAGCCCACAATGTCACAATTAATCAAGTCGGCCTAGAGGCTAATTAAGCCCTCCTCCAACGCCTATAAATTAAGGTCACCTCAAGCTCATTTGGACATTCATTCATCACACACATCTCTCTTCTTCATATGGTTCGATACATCTGAAATTGCACGAGTCTCTTCACACGTGCGAACAAGACGAAGAAGAAGAAATTACGGGAGGTCAAATTTTGTTTTGACCAACACTTTGACTTTTGTTGACTTTTGGAGATTGGACATGGTTTCACTGATTTTGACTTGGGTTCTTGCACTGTTTTGGAGCGTCGAATTTCTGAGCACACAACTCGAGATTTTCTGGGCGCTTTGATTGTGGTTGACTTCAAACTTGCAACAAAGGTTTCAGTTTCCTTTGACTTTGACTCTGACCGAGATTGGAGGAGAATTTTGGGATTGTTTTTGAGGCACGTTGACCAGCGAAACAAGCCACATTTTTTGACTGTTGACCAAGTTCATTTGGAGGTCTGTTGACTGTTGACCATTTGTTGTTGTTGTTGACTTTGACTAGCGTTGACTTTGACCAGATTTGACTATTGGCTCATATTTTGGAGTTTGGTTGGTTGTATTGTTGGATAAGTCAATCTTTAACTTTCATTTTTCTTTATGGACTTAGGCTCATTGTACTTTCTGTTGAACATTTGAGGACAATCTAATAAAAGAAGAATTTCAAAGGGTTTTCACCCTTGTGGGGTTTTTCCTTGGTCTTTGACCAAATCAGTGTCTCTTATTGATGTGTTGATTGTCTCTTATTGTCATTGCATTTACTGTTCTATCTTCAGTTATTGAATTGAATTGGAAAGATTAATTGTTACTAAATTGTTTATTGAAAAAGTGAATTGGGCTAAAGTAATTGAAATAACATAGAGCAGTGGAAAAATTAACAGGAGAGGGCAACTTGTATATGCTAAAGTGTAATGTTCCTTTTTTTGGTGTTCCTCATGGCATGGTTAGGATGGACTTTTAGGGTTGAAGGTAGGCAAGTCACAGGTGTAGGTTTACTTTATTAGTGGGCCCAAGTGCTTTTGGAGATGTTTCATGGGGTTTTGAGGAGTTTCTATGGGATCTGATGACATTCGCTTGGCGTATTCCATCATCTGCACAACTTGTCTTTCGTTCTGTCGCATTTTGACAACTTTCGAAAAACAAGGTTATTATTGGGCCTAACTCAGTTAATTACGCTTAAGGTGGCATTCCGAGAGGAATACTTGACAGAACACCTTAGTGTAATAGCTCGTTGGAACCAGAACGAGAAGATCTACAAGATGGAATGGTTAGAAGTGATTTTCAGTGACCTGAGGAGGCGTGGTGGCCAATTTACCCTTTTCCCACATTAAAAAGAATATTTTAATTGAAATAAAAAGAGGGAAAAGTGCTCAATGATTAAAATAATCATAAAATGGGAGGTTCTAGAGGGGTCCATCAGATCTATAAAAAGAGGAGGAGGCAATTAGAGGACATCTTGGATTTGATATTTCTTCTTGTATGAAAGGTTGGGAACCCGGTTCTCTACTTCCTTGGTAGCCCTAGGACGAAAACCCTCAGGTGATTTAGTGAGATTGGGCGAGTACCCATCTCCCCTTGGTGAATTCATCCAAAATTCACAGGAGAGCTTAGCCTTGGCAATTCAGTTCAGTTTTGGTGGAGGGCCCGTGCAACATTGGAGTAGATCCTTGAGGCCAATTCTATTTCATCTATATCAACGATTTTGTTATTTCAACATGTAAAACCCCAGTTTATATATTATAATAAAAGATGAGATTATTTTTGTAAATTGAATGGTAATTTTATGGAGAATTCTTGGTTGAATTAGTTTTTTGCAAAATCTGCATAATATCCCGTTTGGGATATTACATAAAGGGCCAACCTATTTGAGCGATGGTAAGAAGCAGAGAAGTGACAGAGAACAAGCAATAAGAAGCTTTGAAGGTTGAACGATTTAGAGGAAGCAACCTTTAGGTTCAGGTGGGGAGAATTGGTCAATAGATCCTTCCAAGTCTTCCAAGATGGTCTCTTGGTATGAGATGACCTTATAAGATGTTTAGGAGCAGAAGGCTTTTAGGAACGAGTCCAAAAGGAGCAGTGCAACGAGGATGACTCCAATTTAGGTGCTAGGGAAGGATTCCAGTTCAGAGGGAGTAGTCGTGGCAGCAGATGTAGTTCTAGGATTGGAGCTAGTTTAGGTGGCAGAAATACCTCCCTCGATTAAGAGGGAGTGTTCTCGGGTAGGTACTTGTGCACATGCCTAGGTGTTTAGTCGTGTAGAAGTTGCCCAGAGTCTCCTTAGGGCACTTGCTCAAGTATTGAGTAAGTTGCTATTGTAATTTATCCCAAGTCTAACTTAGGAAAAATACATAATTAATTATGTTGGCTATTGAGCTAATGAAACTTAGGAAAAGTGAAGTATTTACTTTAACGATTTTGTTTTAATCTCAATTGTTAATCTCAAGTGAGGTGAGATCTAATCTCGACCATCAATCACTTTGGAGATTAGGGTTAGGGATTTAGCTCAATGTAAAGTTATAAAGACAAGGCTAAGGAGAGGAGAAGGACAACATATAGCAACACAAACATTGAGAGAGGGATTTTCTCAATTGAGGAATGAGATACTCAAGTGTGCTGGGTTCGAGTAAGGTGTAGGGGTACAACATTGGATATCTAGATCAACCAAGTAGATCGACAAATCTAGGGCCTTATCCGTTTGATCAAATCTAGGGTATGTTTTAAATGTAGTTTCCTCCATTGGGCCATTATCTTAGGATGGGAGCCCAAGTAGCTTCTGATTAAGGTGTAATGAAAAATTGATTTGATTGGGCAAAATATGTATGTGCCACATGTGATTGAGATTGGTTGTGTAATATTTTGCTTCGATTGAATAGTTGTGTTAAGAACCTAGTTACTTTTATTTAGTAGATCTGTGATAAATCTATTAGGAACTAATTATCGGGTTCTAGGTTCCGGAGTTAACAATTCTTAGGCTAGGGTGTGGATTACAAAATTAGAGGGAGGCACACTACATGAGGACTTATCCTACTCTAATCTAGGCATAGTCGTATAGGTGTCTTGCACATACATTCATGCATGTTGGATACTCTATCTTAGGTGCCTACAATTAGTGTATTGCCTTGTAAACCCTAGCTTTCTTATTTTGTAAAAGATGCTAGCATGTTCATTGTTTGATATACATAGTTAGAGAGATTGGGTTTTGAGGTATTAGCATCTAAGTCACTTGACACAATGATATACGACACAAAGGACACAAAAATATGAGTGTCTGACACGGGACATGGTAACCCCAAAAATAGGACACAATATATATGTTAAAATATGCAATTGCGGTCAAATTCCACTTTGGACTACTCATTTGATGGAGATGATGATGGCATTAGATTCCTCTTTTCGAGAGGACCAAAATCGACCTAAAGATCACCTCATTTGGACAAGCAGAAGTTGAGTTATGAATTATTTTATTCATACATATATTTTGGATTAGGTCGGCCCTATGCACATGTACCAATGGACAAGTCAAGTGGACCCTCATGGAAGCCTATAAATAGAAGAGACCTCAAGCTCATTTGGACACACATCAAGCTCTCTTCTCCTCTTCTATTTGGTCTTGGCTCGCACAGGTCTGACGGAGGAAGCTTGCTCAAGGGTCCGAAACTTTAGGATGAGGCTTGCACTAGACTAGGGTTTTCTGATTCAAAGTTGCTGGCACAGAATTGAGCATTTGGGTTTCTGGACGCTGGCACACAGTGATCATAAGAGCGACTTTGGGTCCCTTGTTGTTGGCACAAACAAAGTCTTCATGAGAGCGATCGAGAGTCTGGGTCAGTTTGGTCCTCGGTCGCTCGCACAAAATGGTATGGGAGTGATCGAGCTGCCATAGTCACTATCATGCAGTTCACAGAGAGCGACCCTGTTTGACATAGTTATGGGAGTGACTGAGCTGCCATAGTCACTATCATGCAGTTCACAAAGAGTGACCCTGTTTCTCATAGTCGCTCGCACAACTTCTCCTCCCTGCGACTAAGACTCAAAGATGAAATATCAGTATTTCTAAGATTTTGCTCAGTGACAGATGTGTTCGGCAGCAGGCTACATTCACTGATAGTATATTACAATTATCTGAATCAGAGTTTTGATGTTTAGATGCATTTCATGGATATTCTAGTTGTTGTGAAGATATGGATCATTGTACTCTCTTTTGCTGAATCATTTGATGACAATCTATTAGAAGAAGATTTGCAAGGGTTTTCCCCATAGTGGGTTTTGCCCTGGTCTCTGACCAATCCTGGTGTCTCTATGTGTGCATGCTTTTCTTCTATTGTTCCTTTATGTTCTGTTGCATTGATGATGATGTTATTGTTCTTTCTACATAGTTGCATATGCTGATGAATAATGATGTAAATATGTATAATGTTATGATACTATGGGGTGAACTTAATGTGTTAATGGAGAAATGCAATTATCAAAGCAAAGAACAATATAGCCCTATGAAAAATTAACATGGTATCAGAGTTGGGCTAAAGAAAAGCCATGGAGATCACCCCCATGGAGACACTTTTGATGGAAGCAAGAAGAGGATGGTGGAGACCTAAAAGAATCCTAGGGTATGAAGGAAACCCTTGGTAGTTAGTGCATAAGGATTTGATGGTTAGGGTTTGAGAGAAACCCTGGTTTATGGAAAAGGCTTGAGATTTGATGTATGAAACTCTAGCATGGTCTATGTGAAGATGCTCAAGCACTTGGGACAGATTTGATGAAGCCCTAGATGGCCGGTTGTTGATAAAGTTGATTGAAGGCAACATCTTATGTGGACTATGGATAGTGATGACTCTTGAAGGCTGGTTCAAGAGGGAGAGGATCACCTCTCATTGAAGATAAGTACTCCTTGACTTATGATATTTCTTTATGTCTTTACTCTTGTTTAGACTTATGGATCTGATTATTATGATTATTGTTTTGATCATTGCTTATACTTCTTGCATGTATATTTGAGTATATGGATGTATCTAACCTCCTTGATGAGATGTGATAAGTGGATCCCTCTTAAGGATAATTTGAGACGCAGGAAAGAAAATCTAGATCCGGAAAGAGATAAAGAGGCACTTGATGTAAAGGTGACAAGCACTACAAGCTGCCTATGAGAAGGTGTACAGGAATTTGAACACTACAAGGTATGAAAGGTACATTGTTTCAATGTTGTGTTTCAACTATAACATTAGATGACTATGTAATCCTTATGGTATGTTGAGAATGTCTCCCTTGCAAATGGCTCATGCTTGCATATGAAAGAGATTGGGATTTCTGTTTCCTATGATGAAATGGTGCACCGGGTATTGAATATTTTGATCATGTTGATCTTCTTGATTCTATGAGGCTACTTATTGCTGATCTTGGATATAGTGGCATGACTTGTTTTTTTGGCTAACATATGTTGTTTTTGGAGATCTTGATTCTGTGAAGAAGGCTAGTACCTTGACTCTAGTAAATGATACTCTTGACACTTTACATGCATAAGACATGATGGATCTCTTATAAAAGGCTACCTCCTTGATATTGATAATACCTATGATAAGGATGATGAAAGTATGTTGACACTCTTGTTTTGGTAAAGTTTTATTGAATGACCTGACTTGGTCCTATGGTAACCTTGATGAATAGAACTATGAAATTGATACTCTAGATCTCTTATTAATCGTGGTCATGTCTTTGATAGTAATTATGGCATATGGTAAAACTGAATGTCCTAACTTGATGGATTGACTTGATATTGTGTTCATGATCTTTGAAGTATGTTGTCACACCTGTCCACTGTCTCTATCATGTGAATCTAACCTTTGATGAAAGAGTGATGTCATGATGTATTAGCTGACGTGAGCATGTTATGACCATGATGGGTATATGTTTGATTTTATGATCTAACAAATCTGATGTTGCGTGAATGTAGTAAAGACATGTTGATGACATGAAAGAAGTCGAATGAAGTAGATTCCCAAATAGAGGGAGAATCTCTTCTCAAGATTCTTACTCTTATTACTATTTGCATTCTGTATTGTTGGAATATGATTTATGTGCATATGACATTATTGATCTGTAGCAAGATCTCAGATTTGAAGCCTGTACAGAAATTAGGGTTTTTGCTCTAGACACATGCATAGAACTGGGAATACTCGTCCCTGAACGCATGAATGCTAAGGCCCAGGCAACTAAAGGCACACCCATGCTAACTTGATGAGAGCGACTAGAGGTTTGACTACAGTTGACCATCATTTGAAGATTTTTGAAGTTGTCTGAACTCTAAATCAAGATGTTCACCTGGAGGATGTCAGTTCCATAGATAAGTAGCAGACATCCGAAAGATTTGAAAGCAGGGAAGTTTGAATGTTTGTAGGTGACCATGACATACATATAGATATGTCATTATGTTTGAAGTTTGTGCTACAAGAGTTTGACATGATTTGGCTGATTGATATATATGAGCTGTATGATGTCTGATGATGACCTAGATCTCTGACTCAATGATTGAGATATGTCTTGGACTATAGATCTTACTATGATAACAAATTTGGATATTGACATGATGTCTAATGTTTTGACTTGACGACTAATGATTTGCCTTGATGATATATGAGCATAGTGACTTCCTATGACTTGGATTATGGGAATGACTTGATTGATATTGCGTGGTTGATGACAACCTGTTGGCATGGTAATAGATGATGACATGTCTTGATGAAATCCCTACCTGTCATCTGGTTCAAAGAATTGACACTGAGATATTGATGACTTTGGATATTAGTATTGATCTGGTTTGTAAACTTTGATGAATTGATTTAGTTGATCCGATTACACAATAAGGATTTATGAAAGGCTAATGGTTTGGTAAAGTGTTATGGTTGCAGTGAGCATTGCATGAAGCAAGCTCCCCCAATCCAGATATGTCTGCATTGACAGTTATCTGATGAAGTCGGATGATGTGTTGATTCAAGCCTTTACCTCAAAAGTATTCCAAGGTATGACTTTGATTTTGATTTTGGTTTTTATATACTGATGATCTACTATTGTCAGGTAAAGAGCCTCTGATGATGTAAGTAAGAGGGAGATGGCTTCTGAAGCTCGTATTGATATATCATGGCATGATGAATCGATTTCTTAAGTTGGTAAAAGATAATCTATATTGTGAAGCTATTAAAGAAGCATTGAAACGTGGAAACGCAAATCTTTGGATACTTCAATTTGAAGTTCAAGATGTTGTTGAACTTGACATGGCATCGGAAATTTAGGGAAGCTCTGGAGATTGAAAAGAGGCCAAGCAATCTCAATAGAGAGGATGGCTGGAAGATCAGTAGATGTTGGGTCCCAACTCTCTCTTCCTAGTCGCTTCCTTCCTTTCCACCCCTCCTCCTCTCCTCTCGTTTCTGGTCTCATCTGTTTATTTTATAATTAGTTAATATTTACAATTATTTTATCTGATTAGTTTCTGTATTCATTGATTTTTTTTTTGTAACTTAATATTATTTTATTCTAGTTAGTTTATTTTTTTTTGTAACTTATTATTATTTTATTCTAAGGTGTATATATATTTATTTTTATTTATTTTACTTAATATTATTTTATTCTAATGTATTTATATATTTTTATTTTTATTTTATTTATTTATTTTTTAACTCATTAAATAGTTATTCATTTGTTTTATTCCATATTTATATTTTCTATGTATTTATTAAATAGTTAATAACTCTCTATATAGTTAATTATACATTTTATTCTAATATTTATAGTTTCTATGTATTTATTAAATAGTTAATACCTTTTAACAACCAATTAAATTAAATTATTTATATATTTATTTAGTCCCTTATTATAACTAACTTCCAATTAAATTAAATTATTTATATATTTATTTTAGAGGTAAGGTCCCTAGTCCAATTTAGCCGTTGGCCTAGTTAGCCGTTGGAGGCTCTGCTCAAGCTATTTAACATGCAAAGCTGGATTTGGTTCTTCAACTTGTCCTGACGATGAACCACACTGGTTGGTTCGAAACGCGTAGACAAATGATAGATCTTGTGATTTACGCCGAAATATCTCTCATAAACCGGATATGGATCACAGAAGCCTCAATTCAACAATTGAAGCATTGATGTTCTGTTTTCAACATCCATCTGTATGATGTGCATAGAACCTGAATAAGTTCATGATTGAGCCACTTCATACACATTGCCGCCAAGAATCCTTCGAGATGTTTGCATGATATGATCTATTCTTGGTCTGAGATATTCTTATGATATATGACTATATGGAGATGTTGATGTTGATTATTGATGAACACATATGAGTGCTACCTTAGTATGAGATATGACATGATGAGAGGTTCGTGACACAACTGAGGTTGGGTATGATGTTGCTAGCATGACTAGCTATGAGCAGGTTGAAGAAACTCCTTAGAGAGTATGAGCATGATCTGGATATGACATGGATACATTGTGATAATAAAGAGTGGGATCCGATTGGCAGAGAATCCCATATATATATATATATATATATATCTCTCTATATATATATATAGTTGGGACCGCGATACTCTCATATATTGAGACAGTGTAGCTGTGCGAGACAAGCTTAGGCTTGTGGTTGGCACCTCCTTGAGAGGGAGGATGATTATGGTATCCTTTTGTGATTTATATGATTATTTATGCTCTAACATGATTTGATTTGATGTCCTATATAAATAGGAGACATTTGTTACTGATAGATGATGATTACTTGATACAAGTACGATGATATGAGTATGATGAGAGCAGCACTGATCGAGGACACTGAGCCATACTCTTCCCCCTGTTTGAGCTCCCAGGGTGAGGAATTGAGATAGAGGGCTCCTGGGGTTGAGGGAACTTTGGACAATAGGGTATCATCCCTATGTATTACCCATAGGGTTGGAGTAGTAGCTCACCGTATCTTGTTCTTTGTAGAGTATACCCTAGTGGCATCATACCCACAAGTTGGGCTTTGTTGGGATTATCCCTCTCCGTCTGGCAAACAGTTGAGGAGGCTTGGGGACGTGAGATCCTTACCTTTGGTAAGTCGAGTATCTCGCCCAAGATAGGATTATGATGCAGGTGTTCTACCCAGTGTTGCAGGAAACGTGCCCCCCGGATCAAAAGCCCGAAACGCGATCTGTGGGTGATCCGCCCTCCGAAACGTGGATCGGGCTGAAAAATACGGTTCCTGCCATTTTGGAACCGTACGGCTCGATCCGCGTTTTGGTTTTTCAAAAACACGTTTCGCACGGCGGATCGACCGTACGATCTGCGACATTTCCGGGTTGAATCCGTATGGATCGCTACAGCATTGCCGGGCAAGCGATCGTTTCCGTCGTGCAGGCCACAAAGTGGTGCATTTTTAATTTTTTTTTTTTTGTTTTTTTTTGTTTTTCTTTGTTGGGGGTGGGTCCACCTTAGGTTAGGGTGAGGAGTGAAGGGATTAAAGACCTTTTCATCTCTCATTTGCTCACTTTTATTTTATGAGAGCTTGGAGAAGAGAGGAGAATATAAGAGAGGAGAAGAGAGGAGAAAGAGAGGAGAAGAGAAGAGAGGAAAAAGAGAGGAGATGTTAAAATTGGAAACTAGGGCCAAACTCCATGTGCATCTTCTTATTTATGGTCGCTGATATTTTTCTTGGATTCCTCTCATCGAGAGGAATAGGATTGATCTAAAGATCATTGGATTCCGTCATGTATTCATGGAGATATAAATTTATTTGTGTTACTTGACAATTTGTCAAGGTTGGCCAGCAACCAAATTACCGCAACTCAACTTCAACGTTGCACTATAAATAAAGGTGGTCTTCAAGTCATTTTCACACCATCATCTCTTGTGATCTCTCTCCACTTCTCATTAATTTAACAACTTGTTAAACTAATCTAACTGGACTTGACTCAGTTAAATGAGCCAACCAATTACAACTCATCCTCATCCTTTAACTGATGGATAAATCCTCAATCAAAGGAGAAACTGTTGCATGTCCTCACATAGACTTCAAGTTCATAATTCCTTAACTAATTAACTCAAACTGAATTAATTAATTAATTTACAAACTGCTGTTAATATCAAATTCGAATTTTACTTCCTATTTCTAGTCCAGGGACTGACTAAAATAGGAATCCACACTGAACTGCTAAAAATAGAACTTTTATTTTTAGCACTTCCATTTTTCATTCCCTGTTGCCCAATCCAACACTGATGCCCATTTGGGTTTTGGTGGAAGGGAGGTCTAAAGGAGAATACGTTGTCCTAGAGGAGATCTAACTCTAGCCGCAAATCTAAAAGGAAGCCCTAGATGCTGTCAAAGAGAAGGCTCCCATACGCAGTCAAGGAGGAAGCAAGCTGCTGTTCAGTTGTGCCCTAATCCGCTGTCAAGGAAGGACTAATGCTGCCCTAACTGTAGTCCTAAAGGAGGTGATCTAGCCACAGTCCAAGCAAGGAGACTTAGCCGCAGTTCATGAAGCCTAGACACAGTTGAAAGGAGAAGACCTAGGAGTTGTCTGGCCACAGGTAAAGGAGACCTATTTGTTGTCTTAAGAAGCTTCAATACGCAACCCTAATCAACAGCATAAGAAGGCCTAAAGCCGCAATTAGAGGAGCCCTAAACACAGCTTGAAAGGGACCCTAAGACGCAGTTAGAAGTGTGGACCTAGCCGCAACAAAAAGGAGTAACTCAACAGCGTGAAGGGTCTGTGTTAATACCACGTTGTTGTAGGTGACAACGTGGTTGTTATGAATATAATTCATAACAAGTAAATAAATAAAATAAATGTAAATATTAAATAATCAAATATTGGTTATGTTAAATAGTCATTAAGTTAAGTGAAAAGGCATGTCTAAAAGACATGCCCAGTCACGAAAGGACACTTGCTTAGGTATATATGCGGGTCCTCATTGTAACATTTGATCATCACTTATACATTTTTATATATAATAACTTATTATTACAAATACTTCTATGTATTTTAACATTCAAGCCAACAAGCTATCAATTTTGATGCTTTAGTGGTATCAAAGCCATGGCGCACAACATAATCATGCGAGTCTTTGAGCGTAGTTCACCGCACAATATGCCATTACATTCATGTCCTGAATCCATGGAGAATTTTAGTAAAATGCAAGAAGCATTTCAACGTTTAGAAAAATCATTTGCAGAAGTTAAAGCATGTCGAAAGGAAATCGATAATAAGGAAAATAATAGCGACAATGAAGAAATGAAACAAGAGGAAGCAAAAGAAGAAGATCTTGATTATGATAATGAACATGAAGATGTTATAGATAATGATGAAGATGAGGATCCAGATGAAGTTGGTCTCGGTGTGGATGAAAATGATGTCGATGAAGATTCTGTAGGTCAAGAGAATGATTCAGATGATGATGTTCCCTTGCGTATGAGGGTTCAAGTAAAACAATCGACAAAACCACCCAGTGAAGGTTCCCCTATGTGTGATGTTGACTCTGAGGTTGAGAAGCCTTTAGCAATAAGACACAAACAAAAATCTGCCAGTGAAAGTTCCCCCATGGATAGTGACAACTCTGAAGATGAGAAACCTTTGTCAAAAAGAGAATCTAAAACAAGCCAATAAAGGTTCCCTTATGGATAGTGATGTAAATAATGTAGCAGTAAAAAACAAACCAAATAGAGTGGTTAAGAAAGACATAAATGGAAAAACTCAATCTGTTAAAATTGAAATTTATTTCAAGAAGAAGGTGTTGCCAGTTAAGAGCATAACAAGCAGTGCAAAAAAGTTGAAAGGGGGGAAATTGTCTCCTGGACCTAGTGGAAAGTTAGATTGGACAGCTCATTCGACTCCCATGACTAGGGCAATGGGAAGTCCTATAAGACCCCAATTGCCTTCCTTGACAAGTAGACCTTTTGGTGTCTTTCCCCCTCCACCACCTTTCAGACCTGGTATTGATAACCTTGCTAGTCTTGGACCATCAAGTACTGGATTTGAGGAAGTGACGGCTACTAGAGATCAGCGAATGACTGATTGCCAAGTTGGCAGCCATTTCAAAAGAGAAGCCATGGGAGGAACAGGACAAGATGTCTGGAAAGGTGTTGGGAACTAGAATTCTCTTAGTCAAGGACAAGATCCAGGCAACATGTTCATTTCCTTTCAACATCACATGGGTGGTCATCCACATGGTGGCTTCCTCAATATGCCACAACAATTTCCAGGCCCTCCCTTATTTGGAGTCAGGCCATCTCCAGATATGTGTGGTGTTCGCTATCATATGCGGGATGGTGGAGATGCATTTCCAAGGCATAATCGCACCTTGGGTTGGCAAAGACAGGATGATGATGTTTGTGGTCCCCATAACCAGGTTCCTCTGCATGCATGGGATGGGCCAACATCTTATGGAGAGGAATCACGTGTTTATGGACGACCTGCTCAGGATCAAATTGTCCAAGGAGTTGGTGGCTGCAGTTGGGATCAAGGAACAAATATGTGGGAAGTCAACAAAAGGGATACTGAAAGACGCATCAGGAAAGTTTGTTTCAGCGATCGCAATGTGTTTATGAAATATGAGCATTCAAAGTCCTTGCTCATATTTTATCAAGAAACGAACAAAGTTATAAAAACGTTGAATTTCCCAGAAAGAACCATTATCCACACGTTCTACTTCAACGAGCACGACGATTCCTTGGTTATGGTTATAAACATAACTGTAGATAGGGAAATTGTATTGAAAACAATCCCAATTGTATCATTCTATCAACAAGAAACTGTACAATTAACACACCGATTACAAGTAGATCTGGGGAAATCATGTTTTGAATTTGACATTCCCATCTGCAAGGTCCTCTCATTAGAAGAGGCAAACGATAAAATGATAATTATAGACATTAGCTCCCCCTCCAATTCCACGGTGAGGAAAGAAAATGTTGTGGCATCGAGGGAGCCCAGAGTTGTGCCCAAGAATCGACAGATTGTAGCCCCAATTGGTTTTGAAACATGGATAGACCACATAATGATTTTTCATGGCATGTTACTGTTCAAGATTTCTGAGACAGTCCACAGTGCAATTCCTTGTTTACCCCTACATGCTGTGGATCACAAAGAAGTGTCAGAGGACATATTTTCGGGTAGTAGTCCGTTGACATATTTCCATGTAGTAGTCTGTTGACAGACATTCCGGGTAGTAGCTCGTCGATTGATATTCCGAGTAGTAGCCTGCTGACAGATATTTAGGGGAGTAGCTCGCTGTTAGAGATTCCGGGTTGTAGCCCGATGAATAGAGGGTGGTAGCTTAAGCTCCCCTCCGGTGGCAAATTCTTCTTCTTCTAGATTCGAGAATATTTAGCATATGAGTAGGAACAATCGAGAAGCAAGAATTAGCAAGAGATGTACATTGATGATCCGAGATGATGAGATACTTGAGATGGGACGTATGTCATTTTGATAGATGGTCCGATATTGGGAGGTGGAATTCTCCCTAGTTGAGAGGGAGTGTTAAAATATGCAACTGCGGTCAAATTCCACTTTGGACTACTCATTTGATGGAGATGATGATGAAATTCCTCTTTCCGAGAGTACCAAAATCGACCTAAAGATCACCTTAGCCCTATGCACATGTACCAATGGACAGGTCAAGTGGACCCTCATGGAAGCCTATACATAGAAGAGACCTCAAGCTCATTTGGACACACATCAAGCTCTCTTCTCCTCTTCTATTTGGTCTTGTCTTGCACAAGTTTGACAGAGGAAGCTCGCTCAAGGGTCCGAAACTTCAGGATGAAGCTCACACTGAACTAGGGTTTTCTGATTCAAAGTCGTTGGCACAAAACTGAGCATTTGGGTCTTTGGACGCTGGCACACAATGGTCATTCCCATACTATTTAGTGGACATTGGCATCAATGACAACACCATTCAACACTCTTTGTCTTGCATCTATAGTCTATTCCCCGAAAGTATTACAATGCTAATCTAAGAAACATGACACATCCTTACCCCACTTCATGTCACATATTTCATGTGTCGGACATAACACATGCGTGCCATGTGTTCGACACGAGCCCTAATCGTGTCCCAAAATTCAGACATTTGTTCGGTGAAAAAGCAGCCCACATCTTCTAAAAAGTGATTTTTTTCCTCATTCTCACACTATTTAGTCATAGGTTTAGAGCTCTGAGAGGTTTTGTAGTGCAACAAAGGGTGATTATGCAGTGCTAGAAAGGATTCCGAGTGTTGGGAAGTGGATTTGTCTAGGCCCTACTAATGTTATGTAATTAATGTTAATGTTAAATTTTTGGTTTAAATTTTTAACATTTCCATTAGTTGTTTCAAGATGTTTGAGAGTGGTTCCAACCTCATTGGATTTCACATGGAGAAAGTAGAATTTTAGATCCCAATCAAAATCTAGTAGACTTAACAGTTTTCAAAATTTCAAGATTTGGGTGATTGCAACGTTTCTATTCAATTATATCATGTATGAGGGTATGTAACTAGCATTTAATCAAGAGCACCAAGCCCTTTATATACCTCAATATTGGTGGCAATGATTATTGAACTCCTTTGTCATGACCCTAGCAAAAATGTAACCATAACTCAAACAATATCTTGATTTGACATGTTAAGCTTTTTCTATTTGATTTTAATGTTTAGAGGATGATATTGATGATGCCGATCCCAATGTAGGCAATCATTTTGATGATATGTAGTATTAGTTATTTGTCGTAGCATGATTATTTTGGACTCTGAAGGCCATTTAGAGCCTCTTTGTGGATGTATTTTTGGTTTAGATATGGTTTGCACTCGGTATTATTCTGGTTATACGCAGTAGTTGTATGACTGAATTTGTATCATCATCATGTAAAATTGTAAATGTTTTAGTTTCTAAATTATAAAGAGATTTGAATCTGTTTATATTTCATTTTTGTATGTGTAGTAATTCACTAATTTGTTATATATATATATATATATTGTTAATTTTTCATAGGGCTATATTGTTCTTTGCTTTGATAATTGCATTTCTCCATTAACACATTAAGTTCACCCCATAATATCATAACATTATACATATTTACATCATTATTCATCAACATATGCAACTATATAGAAAGAACAATAACATCATCATCAATGCAGCGGAACATAAAGGAACAATAGAAGAAAAGCATGCACACATAGAGACACCAAGATTGGTTGGAGACAAGGGCACCCTTGCAAATCTTTTTCTAATAGATTGTCATCAAATGATTCAACAAAGAGAGTACAATGATCCATATCTTCACAACAACTAGAATATCCATGAAATGCATCTAAACATCAAAACTCTGATTCAGATAACTGTAATGTATTGTCACTGCCTGTAGCCTACTGCCAAACACTTCTGTCACTGAGCGAAATCTTTGGAATACTGAAATCTCATCTTGGAGTCCCAGTCACAGGGAGGAGGAGTTGTGCGAGCGACTATGACAAACAGGGTTGCTCTTTGTGAATTGCATGATAGCGACTATGGCAACTCGGTCGCTCCCATACCATTCTGTGCGAGCGACTGGGGACCAAACTGACCCAGACTCCTGGTCGCTCTCATGAAGACTTTGTCTGTGCCAACGACCAAGGACCCAAAGTCGCTCTCATGACCACTGTGTGCCAGCATCTAGAGACCCAAATTCTTAGTTCTGTGCCAACGACTTTGAATCAGAAAACCCTAGTTCAGTGCGAGCTTCATCTTGAAGTTTCGGACCCTTGAGCGAGCTTCCTCCGTCAAACCTGTGTGAGCCAAGACCAAATAGAAGAGGAGAAGAGAGCTTGATGTGTGTCCAAATGAGCTTGAGGTCTCTTCTATTTATAGGCTTCCATGAGGGTCCACTTGACTTGTCCATTGGTACATGTGCATAGGGTCGACTTGATCCAAAATATATGTATGAATAAAATAATTCATAACTCAACTTCCGCTTGTCCAAATGAGGTGATCTTTAGGTCGATTTTGGTCCTCTCGGAAAGAGGAATTTCATCATCATCTCCATCAAATGAGTAGTCCAAAGTGGAATTTGACTGCAGTTGCATATTTTAACACTCCCTCTCAACTAGGGAGAATTCCACCTGCCAATATCGGACCATCGATCAACATGACATACGTCCCATCTCAAGTATCTC
The DNA here is from genome assembly GCA_031772625.1 of Pinus tabuliformis. Lineage (NCBI taxonomy): Eukaryota > Viridiplantae > Streptophyta > Pinopsida > Pinales > Pinaceae > Pinus > Pinus tabuliformis. The sequence continues at coordinate 828,727,341 of CM062819.1, forward strand.
ATCATCTCAGATCATCAATGTACATCTCTTGCTAATTCCTGCTTCTCGATTGTTCCTACTCATATGCTGAATATTCTCGAATCTAGAAGAAGAAGAATTTGCCACCGGAGTGGAGTTTAAGCTACCACCCTCTATTCATCGGGCTACAACCCAGAATCTCTATCAGTGAGCTACTACCCGGAATATCTGTCTTGTGTATAGCGCTGCCCTTCTTTGCAATTATTTTGACATTGAATGAAGTCTTGGCCTAGGGCCTTGAGGAACAACTGCAAGAAGCTTTTGAATGGTTGTTGTTACATAACTTCCAGGACCGTGGTTCCATTTAAGATCCAAAATTTTGAGGGCATATATATATATATATTGATTTACATCGCTTAAAGCCGACCTTGAGAACTGAACTGAGCAAGTCCTAGACTTGCATTTATGACCTGTGGTTAAAACATTGACACAGTTACATAGAAGGATTCGACCTCCATATTTCAAGTTGATTTGGAAACATCATCTGACGTTGGAACCATTAAAAGTCAGTCTTGACACATTGACTGTGGTTATTAATACACACTGCAGAATAAGGACAGAGCAGTCTCATCATACATGGCCCTAAATTTTGTGATCCTTGTGATATGGAGAATTGATTGAAGGCAGTAACTTCATCTACACATTACAACATTGATTCCTTTAGTGTTGACTGTAAGTACAACAGTGCTTATGTGCACCCTAATACAGTAAAAATATAGCAGTGACCCAATGTATGATAGCTATGTATTTCTAGTGATTTTGGGATAATGACATATGTGCTTAGATCAGTATTGTCTGACAGAGACTTTCTTGATGAATGTGACAATGATGCATGACTATGACAGAGGGCAATATATGTCAGTGTAATGAGAACAATGAAAAGTGGCAGAATTCTTGTAACTACAGTAATATATATATATGTGAAGGCAGGTCAGTGACTATCTGAGGTTATGACTTTAACATACTGCAGTGATACTTGTGAGAGTGATATGTGGCATGGAAGTCTGATTTAAGGCAATAATATTTGTGATAATAGTTCTTATAATAACATTGCCTTTAATCTTCATAACAGTGTTTATAGTATATGACAAAGAACCCTGATGATATGACTGATAACCCTGTTACGTGACAGTGATATTGGATAGACAGTTTATGACATGCTAATAAAAGCCTGAATTTTGATAGAGCAGTGATCTTGTGAAGCATAATAGTAATTTGACAGTGGCATCGTAGTACGCATGACAGTGATATACATAACCCTGATGGCATGACAGTAACATTTGATGACATTGACAGTAACAGTGCCCTTGAAATATGACGGTGATCTTCATGGCAGTTCTCTTGATATGTGACAGTGACCTTCATGACAGTACTTTTATGTGAAGGTGACCTTGTATGATTGTTATGTTGATTTTGGGTAGCATTGGATGTGCTCTAGCTTTGAAATTTGGTGGAGAGGATAAGGCACACGAGATCTCCAAGACCTAGAAATAGTTTGGAGAAATTCCACCCGGTTGAGGAGTTATTAAAAAAATTAATGTTTTTAAAGGGTTCCTAAGTCTAAACTTAAGAAACTGAAAATATTAATGGGTATTAATAAAGATAATGGTGAGAAGCTTCTAAGAGACGAGGATCAAGTCTGTTTTAATCTTAGCCGTTGATTAGAGACTTAATCTCGGTCGTTGATTCATCAACAGGAAAAGTATAAGAGAAGACTTGAGGATCATTTGGAGACACATCGGCAGATACTCAGTATCCCAAGGAAAATCGATTCTCAAAGAGAAGGAGATCGATTTCAGAGGGAGAGTTGTAGGGTGGAGGAAGAGGAGGGCATCAACAGCAGTCAGTGATTGAGGAGGAGGTGACGCAGGGGCATTGAGAGACAACGCAGAGGGAGACGCAGTCCAGGGGAGACACAACTCTCATGCAGGCTGACGCAGAACCACGCAGAGTGATGCAGAAGTGGGAGAAGGGTCTCCAGGGTGTCAGAAAGTTTCCAGGGGAAAGTCTCAGGTGTTTTCTCTCAGTTTCTCTGTAAAATCATTCCTTGTAAAGCGATTGTTGCTAAAGATTAATAAAACCCTCATCTGTTGCACCGGTTTTCCCACATTGGGTTTTTCTGGGGACAATTGTCCAAAAACAACTGTGTTGATGTGATTGGTTCTTGTGCATGTATATCACTGTTATTTTTCTCTGTGTAATTATGTGATAACTGCAGTAGAATTTATTTTAATGTTTGCTGAAGGGATTTCGTAAATAACTTATTGTGAAGAATAAGTAGGTTAAATAAATCAGTTGCTGCAATATAATTTTGGGTTAGAAATTTTCACACGTTAGACCTGATATAGTGAGACTGTTGATGTATGACTATTGATATATGATAGTGACAATTATTGTAGTTGCAGGTTGTATGGTATAAATTGTACAATTTCAGGGCCATTGATGAGATCAGTCTAGTTGTGAAATGTTGGACAAGAGTAGAGGCAGATTTGATTAACAGAGTTTGTGTTGGAGTTCCCTTGTATTTCAGTTTCCTATATTGATTTGAGCACAGGTGGATCCAGTTTGAAAATTGTGAAACGTGGTCTGCTCGCTGATTAGGGTGGCAAGGTGGTGCAAGGCAGGAGAGTGGAGTCTCCTTCAGGTTGGAGCCTGAGAACACTTCAGGGCGGCAGGGTGGTGCTAGGGCAGGTTGGAGCTTGCACAGGGCGTTGGAGCATCTGTCCAGTTGCAACTAGATGATGTTGGAGCATCCTTCAGGTTGGAGCCTGTAAAACTAGGGCGTTGGAACGTCCTCCGAGTTGCAATTGGTAAACAGGGTGTTGGAGCATCTTACAGGTTGGAGCCTGTAAACCAGGGGGTTGGAGCCTCCCTCAGTTGGAGCTGAAAACTTGATGTAAATCTTTGAAGACAAATATTAAGAAGTAAGAAGCGTTTGGTGGTTTTTCTCTCGGAGGTGTTTCCACCTAAAAATCTCTGTGTCTACTGTCTTTATTATTGTGCATTATTGAATGGTGTTGATGAATGTTTATATTTATCTGATGCTAATAACAATTAACCTTTGTGAAGTTAAAATATACTAATTGGTAAGAAATACTGATTCATCCCCCTCTCAATATTTCCAACAAAGAGTTCATATTTGTGTACTTTTTGCCATATTTACAATGTGATGTGTTTGTAGAATGTAACATTCATAATTTATAGTTTTGATACGAGTTATTGGTGTTAAGTTTCCTAGTGTGTAGGGTTTGTTGTTTGGACTATAGAATATGCATGATGATAATTTAACATGTTGTAGGTCACATCTACTTGATTAACCATTTTTGGGCACATCTACTTGCCAAACTACAATGCCATGACCATTAGCATGGATATCCTTAGGTTTGTTCTTATCCACCTATGCCCTTCCCCTAACACACACAGACTCCTTTTGATGCAAAGAGTTGATATAATTAAAGTTTCCCACTATATTCCAAAGCATTTCTTTAAAAATAGAATATAAGGTGGTAAGCAAGGTAGGGCAAAGGAAAAAATGTTAGTAACGTAGATAAGTGTGCTTGAAGTGGTGAGATTAAATCTTTAGTGGTTATCTGCCATATAGAGCAAGTCTTGAGGGTCATTGTGGTTAAGGGGGGTGTAAGATCCCTAGCTTAACTTGTTGCATTAGGGTAGAACCTAGGCTTTTTTCCAAATAGATCCATGAATTTTTTTGAGCATATTTGCACTTATTTTTAGTTTTTTAAATGAAACAAGAGTCAATTTTCTCTATGACCCTTCTTTCCCTTGGTAGGTTAATTTTGTCAATGATGTTAAGGTCTCTGTTTTTCCAACGGATAATTGTCATCATAAGAAGTTGCATGGTTTGGAGATTACATTTCCACCTAGAGGTAAGAGGGCAGTAACTGTACTATTTGGTGGTTTGTCTTTGCTTTCATCATTGTCTTTGAAAACAATTTGGTCAATGGATTTTTTTTCATGCATTGAATTGAAGAGTTTATGTCCCCCGATGGCTAGATTAACCCAATTTGTCTTTGTACCTCTCGAGTTAAGAGTCATCAATCAAGCCTTTTGGTTTTAATAACACCTATTTGCCAGATTGGCTATTTTTTATTTTTACCTATTGGGGTGAAGAGTCATGAACTTGGGCTTCTTGTTTTGATAACAAAGATTTGTATTCCAAGCATACTGTCTTCTCGTTTTAATAAAAGCCATTTATATTCAAATGAGATTTTGGGTATCTCAATTGAAGTTAGAAGTAGGAGCTTGTTTTGAGATGGATAACTTACCCCATGAGAGATCAAGGTGCTATTGTTTTTATCTCTTGAGATAATCTATGTTCTCCTCTAAGATTTTGAAGTTGTTCTACATGCCCTACTCTAAAGTATACAAACTTCCTCGGGCTTAGCGATTTTTAAGCAAGGGTTTCTTTGAATAATATATATTTTCTTTGACTTAGAAGTGATGCATGATGAATGCCTATTCCACCAAATTCTATCGAGATTTATATCCAACTTCTCCCCTTTTAACATGCCAATAAAGTGTGCCAGAGCATCACAATAATGAAACCCTAGTAAAGAGCTCAACACTTAGTCAACCCCACCAATAAACCAAAACAACCATATCTCTATTTTCATTCATCTCTCTAGGTCTAAGTGGAAGAGAATCTTATGGAGAGTTTTTTGTTCCCAGAGGCAGGTGTAAAGTGAATGAATAGGCACTAGAAGCTGATTATTTTGTTTGATGGGTTTGTGTCGCAATTCATGGAAATCCATGGTTGAAAAAAGCTCAATATTTGATCGAGGAGCTAAGGCAAGAGTGTTGGTAGGGTTTAAGACAAGTTGGGGGGAAGGATGTTGTTTCATGTCTCCTCAACATTGCCCTACTATGCATCAATTCTTGTATTGTCAAGGTTTCCTTGTTGTGAAAGTCATAAGGCTCAAGTAGGGTTTAAGGCATTGTGCTCCTTGACTATTGTAGTGGATAAACTCTTAGGGCAATCTCTTGCACTTTCCTCAAGAGGGAAGCTAAGGTCCAAGTACATTTAGGATGCCCAAAATGTAGCAAAGTTGCCACCCAATATCGCCACCAGTATTCACAAGGAAACAAAGAGTCCCTCTATTTCTTCCTTTGTGGATGTCTTGTGAGGAGCTCTAATCGTGTATATGAATGCTGAGTGCATGCCTTGAAGTCTGTTATGCTAAATTGTGTTTGGAAAGAGTTTGGAAGAGTTGTTATACAGTGTTATAGGAGGAGCTAACCCACTATGAGAGGCTGAGTATAATGGAGTTTGATTGTAGAGTGCGTTTGAAATGGCAAATCAATGTGAGAAAGCAAATTGTTGGTGGTGCTGAAATGGAAGGGATTTGAGTTCACCAGGGTAGTAATCTGCCTTTGTGCTTGCTTTTGCCTCTAGCCTACTATATGGATCATCAATTGGGGTAGGAACTGGAGTAAGCTCGAACGAAGGGGTTTGGGGTAGGAAACTACTTGGAAGCAAGCAGGGAGGATCTCTTACCCAACTTTATGGCAACTACTTGGGAGTAGGTTTCTTCTCACAGCTGGGGTCACCAAAGCCATCGCCTTTGCTAATAATTTATCTGCGCCTGGAGTAGATTCACATTTACTTCATATGGATATGGGACTAGAATTGGACTTATCGTTGTTAGCTACGATGTTGGGTATCGATCTTGGTAGGTTGAATTGTGCAAGTGCTTTCGAGTAGCGAAACCCTTGTGTGCAACTTGATGTGCAGAGATATTGGAGGAATAATAACTCTGTGAGTAGAGGTGGCAAAGGACCTGCCAAGTGTTCAAGACAAGTGGACTGAAAGGGATGTGGTCAAGCGCTTCTTCAACAAGTATGTCAAGTTTGTTCTTGTTCTTGGGCAGATTGATAGTCAAACGTTGTTGAATTCAAGCCCTAGTTTTCCATGTATCAGGGGTAATTGTAAGAGCCATGATCCTTGGTACAGGAGCCCTATGTTTGTTGTGTTAAAGTTGTAATATAAACAAGTTTTGGGTATGCATAAATTCTTGTGTACTTTATTGGTTCACTACTGTTACATTTCCATTGTGCAAAGTGCTTGGAGTTGCTAGTATTTCAGCGTGTTTATGATCGTGATTAGACATAGACCTGGTTTGAAGTACTAGGAAAAATCAACACTCTTCTACATTATAGTCCAATTGATATTTGGGTGAAGGGAGCCATATAATTGTGTAAAGCAATCTTAAGCCAACCCATGCATTCCAACCCATGCATTCCCACATCTTTTCGTACAATTTACATACCTTTTAACCCATTGTAATGCTAATATGAGATTGAGGTGATTGAAAGCATCTATCATCTTCATGGCCTCTGTAGCATGCACCCACCTCTGGCCACAACCCTCCATAGCATCATCTGTCGAGAATCCTATTTGTTCCATACAGTGAAGGTGGCTTCCTATTAATTGGCTCCAAGAAGCCAGAGTATTTGGGGTTATTAACCCATGCAAAATGGTTAATATGTATGGATTTTGTTTTGTAGTATTTGCCTTGTACCTATGGATTGCAACTATGATTTTGTTGGGCAATGAATTGGTCATTCTTCTAGCGTGCCTAATTTTGCAAGAACAATGTTAAAGCCCTCAACTAGGTGTCACAGATAAAGGGAGTTGGATTACATTTTGGTTCAAAGTCAAAGAGAATGTTGTGCTAATGTAGTTCCCACAATAAGTTCCTCCCCTCATATTTGCTTTCATAGTACTCTTTCAAGAATCCTTCTAATGTCACCTTGTAAGGTTTTGTTGCTACTCGTACTCGTTTCCCCGTATTGTGAAACGTAGTAATCAATTGTGCCACATAGATATCTCAATATATGTTTTGCTACAACCCAATGCACATGTCGGGGCTCAACCAAGAATTGGCTCAATGTGTTCACAACATAACAAATATTAGGCCTGGTGTTCACCAAATAGTTCGATGAGCCAATCAATTTGCGATACATAGAGGGATTGACCAAATCAAAGTCACAATCTGGCAACTTCTTCAAATTTGTTACTATAGGAGTGTCCATGGACTTATATTCCATCATGCCAAATTTCTAAAGAATCTTAATGGTGGACTTTCCTTGTCCAAATTTCCAATTCCAAGTAGTAATGCATAAGACCAAGATCCTTCATCTCGAATTCAAAAATCAGCTCCCTCTTACACTGGACATACAACAGCAAAATCAAAGGCTCACCTTCAACAACTTTAAAGTACAAATTGGGATCAACATCGCTTTTTCTAAAACCAAGTCTCAACAAATAGCTATTAATGTGAGAGTACAATGCATGAGGATCCTTCTTAAGCCCATACAAGGCTTTCTTCAATTTGCAAACGTGTATCTCTATCATGAATCTCAAAGCCTTGATGCTGGCAACCGGAGCAAATGTGTCTTCATAGTCTTCTCCCCTCATTCTGGGATAATCCTTTGCTTGGTACTTCTAGCCATCTTCATCTTGGAAGATACAACTAACTTCTTTTCAGCATAGATCAAAAAACAAGCTTTTATCTGGCTAAATTTGTCTGCTCCCTCTGAGTCTAATACAATATATCTCAACACGAGTCTTCTTGTCACAAGCTTTGTTCTTCCAATCTTTTCATTTATTGCAACAACTTTGGCAGGCTTCATCATGTACCTGCAATCCTCATTAGGAGGCCAAGCTAGAACAAATACAACCAAGCAAGACATACAAGGACAAGAATAACAATAATAATAATAATTTAAAATAAGAGAGATATAAGATACTTATCTTTTGAGAACATGTCAGCTCCCTCTTGATCTTTAGCCTTCTTGCATCCAACTTGTAAATCAACCTCGTCTACATCATCATCATGATGTCATTCCTTCTTTGCAGGAGCTAGGGATTCTTCTTTCAGTGGAAACAATCAATTCTAGGTTTTGTCCACAAACCCTAGGGCTTTCCAATCTTTTAATATATGAGCAAGGTCTCGTGATTCTTCATATGAGGCTACATTACAGTGAGCCAATGTCATTTCTTCTTGCCATAATTTTTATTCCACACATTAACAGTATCGAAGATTATAAAGTGGAGGGACACCTTCAGAATTCACGGTTGTCCTTAAAGATTCCTCACAGTCCCATGACTGACTAACTTGTTCCAGTAAGGTTCATGTCCACAAATGTTAGTGCTAAGCAATCTGTTTCAACAGTCTGTCTTAGGCAACTTTTTCAAGAGTTCAAACATTGAAGCATACCATATTTTATCAGCCCAGGTCATTCATTTTTGCAACTGTCCTTCATATAAAGTATATGATTTCAGGACATTGACAGTCTTTTGAACAACTCTAAGAAATATTATGATACAAGTCTTTTGATAGAGCTCCAAGAGATCATCCAAGAATACCTTACACAGTAAGATAGATCAGTGACATATCTTTCAACCTTTTCTTTTTTAAAGAGATACTCAACTCAACCTTCCTTTTGCTTCAGATCATATTCAGCCTTTTTGTAACTAGAGATGAAGCAGACTTTTAGGGTCTTTTCGATATATGTCAGAGCCATCCCTTATTCACACGCGCAAGCCAAACTTTGACATATTAGGATACCTTTGATCTCTTGCATACTGAACTTGTTGAGGAAGGCATTCAAGCCTCATTCCTTTATGACTGATGTAGGACATCAGATATTTCTGGTTCACTGTTGCTCACATTTTTTCAGTACAGGAGTGACTCTTATGCTACAAATTTTGAGGTGTATAGATAAAGTCTTTTCATTCTTCAGGGAGGATAGAGATCAGTCCTTTCTTAAGGATCAAAAACAGATTTTCTACATAAGTCTAGACACAAATCTTATACAATTTATGTCAAGACAGAGCCAATAAAAGAATATCACTGAGATTTTAGAAATAGTGACAATACATACCTCACATCATCATGTCTTCTTCAAATTTCTTCTAGCTTTTATCTTCAAGGAAATCCCAGGTCGACTCTTGTCTAGGTCTCTTTCACTATGTATAGAACAGGGATCTAACATCAGATTCACTTTTGAATGGATTTGAAAAATTCGGCTTCTCTATCCTTGAGATGACTTTTGGTTACAGAGATCATAGGCCTCAAACATGTCACCTTCCAAAATGGCTCGGTCCTATATTTCAAGGAGACACCCAGCATGATACCTTATCAACCGTGAGAGAGAGATACTTCTTACATAATAGATAGGCACGTTTCATCAACAGTGTTCTCAGGTTCAGCCAAGTCAGCCCTCAAAGTATTGATCTGCAACACAAGTTTGTCCATAATATGCCATTAGTCTGTCCACAAAACTGTTCAATAACAGACCTCGGATTTTGCCACAAACCTTCACTCAAACTTCGCAAGGTTCCACAGAGTGAGGTGCCTCAGACCTTCGTATAGTTCCACAGATACATGGCCTTAGGCTTCAAACATCTTTTATAAAGAATAAGTGCCTCAGGTCCGCAAGTTTCCACAGAGAATAAGTGCCTGAGGTTCATCTTCTTCTTGCAGGTGATGACTCCATCCCACAATAGATTTTCAACCTTGATCTTAACGTGATCTTAACCTTTGATATCCTTGCACAACAAGTCTTTGAACTAGGACTTCTCCAGACTTAGCCTACTTAGGGCTTTCACAGGCCAAAGCTGCTAGTTAGATAGGTGATCTCAATGCTCCTTTGTTAATTTTAGGTATGTTCTATGCTTAGAGCAATTTATTTCAATTTTCATAGTTAGCTCAATATCTTTTCCAGATTAGCAATCACATCAGCATTAAAGTAAATTGCAGATAGAACATAAACATAGATCGCAGAAGACAAGCCAAGACAAGAGGACACAAGATGTGGCGCTAGCCAGGGACAAACCCCAATGTGGGGAAACCCTTGATCAATTCTTCTTATATGTTCTTCAATAGTTCAGCAGAGAGAGAGAGATAGTACATTTACAACAGAAGTCAACACTTTGACTTATCTAAATAAGAGCATAGATCATCTCTAAGAAGATGATACATGAGATAGCTGAACTCAGTTGAAGACATGCTGCTTCAACTGATTCTCCAAGGTGACTCCTTCACCTATCATTGTGCTGCACCTCGTCATCATGCTGCACCTCACCGTGCTGCACCATGCTGCACCCATTATATTGCATCTCATCATGCTTCATCAATCATGATTGTACCCATCGCTGTATTATACTATCGTGTGCCATTGCTGCACCATGTTTGCCATACAGTCCCATTTGCTCGCTGCACCATGCTTGCCACCATGTGCTTACTGCACCTGGCCTACCATACTGCTGTTTCATTGTAAGCATGCTTTTGCTGCTGTCCCATGCCATCATTGTAACATTGCTGCTATCATGCTGTCATTGTAACATGCTGCCCATGCATCTTGCTTATTGTACTGCTGTCCCAATTGGCTATTGCTGCTGTCCCATCACAACTGCTATCCAATTGTGCCATGACATAGCTACTGTCCCATCAATTGTGCCATGCCATAACTGCTGTCCCAATGTTAGTGACATTGCCATTCCATGTTTGCTTGCTGTCCCATTGTTTAGCATGCTGTGCCATGTCATAGCTTGCTGTCCCAAGTACCAAGCTCCAGCAAGCACCATGTCCTACTTACCATGCTGCTGTTCCATTGTTAGCATGCCTTTGCTGCTGCCCCATTTGCTTGCTCCACCAAGCATCATAGCCTTGCTGTCCCATTTGCTTTCTCCACCAAGTGACCTTGCTGTCCCATGTGTCTAGCTGCCAACACACCATACAAACGCTGCTCCAAATGTGTTTGTATACTGTTGTTCGTGACTGTTCTGGTTAGGGCACTAGGGCAGCCCTAAACTCCTCACACAGTCCTTGAATTCTGTACCTTCCTCTGTAATCTCGGCCCTCTGGTTAGGGCTGACTGTAACCACTTTTACAGCCCTAAAACTTGGTCGTCTAAGCTTCCAGGACTGCGGATTTTCTTCCCAAACAAATCCTCCCTACTCGCTGTCCATTACACCACTTACAGCCCTCCTGTTTAGGCTTTTGGTCCCTCAAACAACCAGCGTTCTTGGCAAGCTGATCTAGGGCTTCGTAGGCCTGCGTCTAGGGCATCATAGGCCTGCATCTAGGGCATCATAGCCCAGCGTATATCTTGTTGAGGTTTCCTCCATAGCTGCATTAGAATGACTGCGTTAGAGGTAAGGGCTCCTCTAGGTTAGCGTATCTACCATAGCTGTGATTTGACTTCCATTAGGGCAGTGTAGAGGTCCCTTCCATGGCTGTGATCTAATCTCCATTAGGGCAGCGTAGAGCCTTTTCCTTTTGACTGCTACTAGGGCTTCATCCTCCTAGATTTCTCTTCCACTAAAACCCAAAACAAGTGGAGAGAAATCAAGAGTGAAGTGTGTGTAAAATGACTCTCAAGTCATCTCCTTTTATACTAAAACGTTGAGCACATGTGGGGGTTATTTGGTTGCTGGCCGACCTTGACGAATTGTCTTATAACACAAATAAATTCATAACTCCATGAATACTTATCGGAATCGGATGATATTTAGATCAATCCTACACCTCTCGATGAGAGGGATCCAAGAAAAATATCAACTGCCATAAATAAGATGACCCACATGGAGTTTGGCCCTAGTTGCCAATTTTAACATCCTTCCTTTTAACCATAGCTCTGATACCATGTTGATTTTCTAGTGCAATCAAGACTAGTACAATTTTTCAAATTGATAACTACTTCCAATGATACAATTAGTCTTCTTATAGCATTCCAATCATTAAGCAGTTATACATGAAAAATTTCAACCATTCACTTTCTTCAATAGAGCAATAGAGATCACAGTAAACAGTGAGACAAGAGACAAGATGCACCAAAATTTAGGCCAGCAGCCAGGGAAAAACCCACAAGGGGAAAACCCAACAATCTTTCCTTATGAGAGAGAATTCAGTTCATCAAAATGTACATCAGAATATTCCAAACAAGATTCCAATTTTCTGACCTCAATATTGCCAAGTCAAACCAGTCAAAGGAGAGAGAAAACAGTCAATGCTGGTCAATGTCACAGTCTGCAACAGAAGGGCTGAATTTTGGCCTGAGGTAGTTGAACAGAAGGTCCGAATTTCGATCAAAGTCTCAGTCAATGAACCACTAATTCTCGGTCAAATCTCAGAGTTGACCTGTGGTTAAAGAGCCCAGAGCAGAGATATAAATGCAGTCAAACTAGTCAATGAATCACAGGTGAACTCAACCTCCAAGATCAGTCAACAATTCAGTCAAACAGAAGCAAATGATCCCAAGTCAATGCTGGTCAAATAGAAGATGAGAGAGCTGGTCAATGCAGAACAGAACTTCTTCTTTCCTCCTTCACACTTGTGGATCAGACTTCTTGTTTCAAATTGATGGGATGAGGTGCCAAATGAGATCCAAGGAACTTCTATTTATATGTGATTTAGGAGGATGGTTTTGACCTTGGGGTCAAACCCATTCAAAGAGTGGGGCCGCCTTGACCAAGGGAGGTTTACTTGGTCAATATGCAAAATAAATAATTTCTCTTTTAATTTGCCAATGAAAATACTGACCATAGCTACCAATTTTCAACAGTAATGACTGCTAAGGTCCTCCAAAAGGTAGGTTCCTCCATCCCTGTTGCCATGAATTGCTTGGGAGTGATGGAGGATCCATTGTGGATTAGAAGGATTAGGTGGATACCATTGTCGAGAAGGATACTGCATAGAAGTGTTAGCATAATAAGAATTAAAATACTGAGTTTGGTCAGAAGATATCCTACTCTGAGTTTGGTCGACAGAAGCACACTCCTTTAATGGGTGCTTCTTTCTGCGCTTTGGGTAGAAAATGGCTAAAGCTAATTCTGCCTCCTCCCGTTTCTTTTTCAATTGCATTTTATCCTGTGGGGAGCTTAGGGAACTGAGTGTATCTGGCTTGAAATCCTCCAGCAAATATCTGATTTCAACTCGAGTGATTCCTCGACTAGATGTCTTATTAGTTTTTGACAATATATTTGTTGGTCCTTTTCATGGCCATGAAGTTCCTCTGGAATCTCTCTGGCATAAATCACAAATGACGTCATATTCATGTTGTATCTCCTCTACTCATCATATTAAGGATGTGAATGTAGTCATCCCTGATTCCTCACAACAACAAAATTTATAAGGTATCTCCTTCTAGCTGGCCCTGTCTTGACCTTTTAAATTGTACTTTGAAGCATTCTACATAATCTTCCAAACTCTCATCTTCTTTCTGCGCCATCTTGAAGATTTTCTTTTTCCATTCTTTATCTTTGCAGTAGTCTTCGTACTTTTCGAGGAATTCCCTTTCGTTTGTGCTCATGGGGTGACACGGTTCTCACCAAGCCCCATAAACCATCGAAGAGCAACATTCTTTAAAGTAGCAGGGAATAGATTTATGGGCGTTGGAGACATAATCATAGCTCCTACAGAGGGCATATAATTCAAACAAAATGTGTTTCAGTCCTTGGTAGCTAAGCCATGAAAGTTTGGTAGAGTAGAGCAGGGATTATTCTTCATTTGAGTTATACCCCGTCTGTTCCCTGATTGGAAAGTCAGAAGTGACAGCCTTCTCTTTCACCTCACAGATGGCTCCTTCCTTTGCCATTTCTTCTCTATTCTCCCGGAAGTTGTCCTCTTGTTGATTTGAAGCAATAGAGGCAAGATTGCTTGGTAGCACAAAATTGTGGCTTGATGGCTTGATTCTGCAGGAGGTTGTGGCTTTCTTTTAGCTAGAGAGTTGGCTGTTGGTGTCTGATAATTAGGCTGACTGGATCCTTATCCTTGAGCTGATTTCTCTACAATGTTAGTTTGTGGGGTGTTTTTCACAGAGCTGCACAGAGCTGCTAAATTGACCTTTTGGGTCTATATTCCTTTTCATTACCTTTCAAAAATCATCCTAACTGAAAAGAATTAAGTACAATCAGGAAATAAATAGTAAAAAGTTTGCAATATTGACAGATCCCCGGAAATGATGCCAAAAATGATGGGGCCTTCTAATTGCCTTTTAATTGTTCAAAAGATAACTTCAAAAGAATATTCATTTAATTATCAAACTAGGGATTTGTATGGTACTTGCGAGCTGTTTGCACTGCCTGTGCTAGAACAGTCTTGTTTGTCTATTGTTCTAATTATGAAGTTGCAGTAAAAACACTCATGCACATGGGTCAATGGTTTGAAGATATCTTTGACAGAGTCACCAATGCTAAAACTAATTAAAGATAAATCCGCTACGAAAAAGGTAAACTACTTTAGCTAGGTCTGGAAGCAGAGAAGCCATGACCCCCAGCTAAGCCAAAAGAAAGAACAACTAATCCTATCTATCTTCAACCAGACTGGAAGAAAATAAACTATGGCCCCAGTTGAAGAGGACAAAAAATAACAACTGACTAGTCTAGCTTCAGCTGGCTTGGAAGCAAATGTGTTGTCACCCTTGTTGACAACAAACATAAATTAATTGAAATGAATTTTAGTTGTGGTGCAGGAAAGAAATTGTAATTGGTGACTGTATCAGAAAATAGTTTTTCCACGCTTAATCCTGTAGTGAACAAATAAAGAACTGTACTTGCAATTGGTCTTTATATCTCATTCGACACAACTGCAATAAACCAAATCATACGAGCAGCAAAATATATATGTATTATTTAGCAGAGTGTTAGTGTTGCAATAATAAAGGAAACAACAATCAAGTGCATAACAGTTAAACTGAAACAGAGTATTAGATCTAGTGTTGTGGCAATAAAGAGTTGGTAACCTAACATATTGAATTGGAAACCAATCTTAAACTACTATGCTACAATACTCACCTAAAGAGGTGGCCCTACCTCCTTCTCGAAGTACTTGGGTGGAACTATCAAGAAAGAGCTAGACTCTAATCTTCATCTGTGCAAGCAGAAAGCTACAAGAACTGAGCCGTCGCTTTATATTAAAGAAAAACAAGTTTTTATTACTATGATGCTGATTGATTGGTTTTTAACTTTTTATAAAAATGGAATCCCTTCTGCTTGAGTTGAATAGTGGTCTTTATACAAAATACATTGAACAAGAAAGCGTTGAGGACGACCATGAGGATCTGAGATCCTTGGGTTGTTCCTCATTTCGTCTCTAACAGACAGACTAAGCTCAATAAGAGTGCAGATCGAGCCTTTGGCATTTACTGGAATTGGTCTTCATGCTGACTGTTGGAAATACTGGGGGGGGGGGGGGATGAATCAATATTTCTTTTTCCCACTATTGTTTTACCAGTTAAAACATATATATTCAGAACACAAGATGAACAGCAAGAATAAATGCTTTTATTAATGTAAACTGTGCAGTAAAATAGATACAATATATAGATGGTTACAATCAGTTGCCAAGCACCAACTTGGACTTTGGTGAGGCTCCAACCTCCAGAGCACCAACTCTATTTCGCCAAGACCACAATCTTGGACTTAGGAGCACAAACTCACAAGGACTTCAATCCTTCCTACTTTTGAGGCATCAACCCCAAGGACTCCAATCTTTATCACTTCTGAGGCACCAGCCCCAAAGGTTCCAACCCAATATTGTCAAGGCATGTTTGATAGTAATCTTCTGCTCTCATAACTCTTCTCTGCTGAGTTCTATCTGTTTACAGTTTCACTGTAGTCTAAGTCACCAGGTTCGAGTTCGAGTTCGAGGACCATGAAATTCGAATAAAGTTCGGCAACTAAAATTTTGTCGATAAAATTCGACATATAGAAATTCGAAAAAAAAAATGTATATTAAAGACAGATATATCATATGCATATGAGAAATGGTATGGCAACTTCAAATGCGTTTAAAGTCTTGATTTAGAAACAGTACAAACTGCTTTATTTCTGTTATTGACAATTGTCATTGGTGATTATCAATCGACCTACCACTGGACCACAGCCCTGCTTACAAAAACTAAATTGTTATGCAACCAGATTTGTACCATAAGAGTCGTATTTATTAAATACAAGATATATTTTCTTGATTAAAAACAATATTAACAGAATATTAGATCACCCTAAAGAGACATGCCTAAGTCTCAATAATATAGTAACATCCTCCAAAATTTGGAACTCAGTAAAGGCTAAAGAAGTTTGTTGGACTATCAGAAGCAAAATATCAGATTTATGCCTATGAAAACTAGTTATGATAAATCTCTGAAAAGATCACACGAAGAGGAAACTTTTGTTATTGCAAGCATAACAGTGTGGCAACAGTCGACTTTGTGAGATTACATCCATTAATTAAAACTTTATTTTCTATTTGATTAAATTAAAGTTGCATTTTTGTGAAAGGTTTGGAGGTTTGGAGGTAAAAGTTTGCCCAGGACACTGAAGGTTTGGAGGTTTGTTCTGGACCAGTTTGGCCAGTCATAAAGGTTTGAAGATTTGTTCCAGACCAGTTTGGCAAGTCCTTAAGGTTCCAGATGTGACCAAAAATAATAACTATAGTAAGCATACCTACTGGTCCCTAGCTACTGTTGTTAATATCATTAAATAAAGAGATTGAAAAGGCTGTAGACTCACGCGGCAGTGGGCAGTGGGCACGCCTGCAGTTTTCTCGGCCTGCAGTTTTGCACCCTCGGGCCTCCAGCACTTGCCAAGTTGCCCGGACTCCGCACCAAAGGCTCTGCCCTTTAAACTTAGCCCAGACCAACGCACCAAAGGTTCAAAGCCCTTACGTATCCGGTATCGCCTATCGCCGATCGGTATGGAGACTGGACAGCGTTCTGAAGCTTCAGATCCAGGAGTCGGTATGGAGACTGGTAAACACAAGCCAAGTTACGAGTCGTGAAGTCTGCTGAGTGACGAGTCTGGACCGCCGGCGCCAATGAAACAATGAAACCCAAACAGGAACAATAAAACCCGCGGGCGCGCGAAAAAAAAAAAAAAAACGAATTTAATGGAATTTCAACGAATTTAAACGAATTTCATGCGATTTTGTTCGACAAAAAATCGAATTCGACTTGAAATTCGAGTTCGCCATTAAATTCGGCGAACTCGAACGAATATGTTCGTTTGCCAATGAAAATCGCCGAATTTCGAATTTAATGGATAAAATTCGGCGAATCTAGTGACTTAGACTGTAGTCTCCAAGCTACAGTATCAATGACAACTAGTCTTCTTATGAATGAGTCTTTACAACTCTGTGCACTGCCCACACAGTCTTCAATAGCCTTCATGCTCTTTGATAATGTCTTCACACAACTCTAGTCAGTCTATTGTTAGCTGCACTAAGCTCTGCATAAAGAACAACTTCCTGTTCAAGCTTATGTTCTCTGCTGGCTACTTCTCCCCTTTGACTGTTTGCTGTCCTGTTGGCCCTTCGGCCCTCTTTCCATTCAGCTGGATCCTCTCGTTGCCTCTGTCTCCTCCAGCTTATTTTCACAAAAATGTTCAACAACGTTCACCCTCCTTCAACAACATTCACCCTTGTTGTTCTCTGCTTTTTCTGTCTTTTATTCATTCCTCATGCCTCTGTCCATTCATTCCTACTTACACCGCCTCTTAGACTTCCTCAACGCTCGCTGTCATTTCCTCTGTGCTCGCTTGCTTCTTCAGCTTCCCATCTTTCGGTTTCCTCTGTCTATTCGTGCTCACAGGACACGTTGAATCAATGGCCAGGTCCAAACGATCCACGGAGAACCCATCTTCCCTGTTTACCGTAATAGTGCTCCGTTTGGCAATGATGTCGGGCATACACAGAGTTTTGCTTCATTTAACGGACAGCCACGTCCAATCGCAATTAGTATCGCCATGAATCACCCCATTTACCTGACGTTCAGCCTTCTAAAAACCATCGGACACAACCATCGTAAGCCTTTCGGCTTAAAACCACCCTGCAAGCAAAAAACACGGTTACACAGGAAAATATATGAAAAACATGCGAGAAACACTAATGGCGGACTTCAAATTTAGTTTACCCACACCTATTCCTGTATCGGGTCCGTGCTTAAATCGCAATCAGCAATTCGTGACTCCTGGGGATCCTTTATATATCGGACCCATGACTTCGTCGATGGTCGATGGCCGATCCTCCACTGCTCCGATGGATCGGATGCGATATGGTATTAAACCATGGTTTATATGCCCGTCGGGTCCACAACCTTATCGCAATTGGCGCTTTCATGTGGCAAGGCTTCTCAGCTTGCGATCTGCGACGGATGCAATGACAGGTTAAGTCATATTGTAATGTAGCGGCGGGTCCGCATACGTTCATCGCAATCGGGAGGTTGCTCTTGGCGGAGGTCCGATGTGATATTGCTATCGGCGATCTTAATGGACCGCTTGACATATTGTAGCACCCGCTTCCGAAGTGCCGATGCGATAATCGCTATTGGCGATCGCAAGTCGCACAGGGTCAGGGCTTGACGTTAACGCAGACCACTCCATTTTTGCGATGCGATATTAGGTGTCGGACCTGATATGACTCATTGCTCCCATGTAATAAGTTTCAAGTCCGGTTTCCGCCTCCGATAGTGTAACGGCATATATACGTGAGTTTTGGCCCCCGATAGTGTATTCCTTTGGCATTGTTGCTCTGATAGCTGTGAATGCATATATAGATGGGTTTTATCCTCTGATGGCTCCCGATAGTGTTATCTGTGGCATATATGGCTCTGTTTTCTGTTAACCGCATCCATTGCTCCTCTGATGGCTTTTGATAACTCTGTCTGCTTCCTCTATGGCTCCGATGGCTCTGTTTATATATTGCTCCATTTGCTCCTCTTCTTTGGCATATATGTATGGTCTATAAATATGGCTCTGATAGCTCTGTTTTGATATATATTACAAGCAGTGTTCCTCTTGCTCTGATATGCCCTCCGATGGCTCCGATGGCTCTATTTGCTTTGTTTGCTCCTCTTGCTCCAATGTGGCTCCTCTGGCTTGGCAATGTCTTTCAAAGCCCTTCTTTGATACCTTCATACTCTGCTTTTTCCGATATGCCTCTCTTGCTCTGATATTCTACAATATGCTTTGATGTGACTTTGTTGTTAACTCCTCCATTAATAGACTCTTGCTTATGGCTTGGCTATCCTGATGGCCTTGC
The DNA here is from genome assembly GCA_031772625.1 of Pinus tabuliformis. Classification (NCBI taxonomy): domain Eukaryota; kingdom Viridiplantae; phylum Streptophyta; class Pinopsida; order Pinales; family Pinaceae; genus Pinus; species Pinus tabuliformis. Next base: position 828,746,420 of record CM062819.1, read on the forward strand.
TCTTGTCTCTTCATGGATCTGTTCTGCTTCCCCTTGGTTTCATGTCATCCTCTAGTATCCAGAATATTGCAATATTGACATCAATGACAACCTAGGTCAACAATCTTCCCCTTTGTTATTGATGGCAATATTCTTCTTCTCTCCCCCTTTGACATCAATGGCAAAGGAGTGCTCTGGGACTCCCCCTATCAAACTGCTTCTGTTCTTCATGAATGGTAGATCTTCATGGGTTTGTGACTCCCCCTGTCATAGTGCTCTTCTTCTTTTTACTCAAGATAGAAGGATTGATATTTTATCATCAATTTGCACATTATTCCCTCTTCATGTCTCAGAACTGCTTTATCATGGCTTCAACAATGCTTAAGGATGCTCTACTTTAATGCTTTCATTTAGATTGCAAATGGCCATACACCAAGTGTCCAAGTCCAGGCTTTCATGCTTCAATCCATATTGATGTCTCCATAGGCAGAATTGAGAGACCTTCATAGTCCGAATCAAGAGAGACTGCCCCTGAGATTGTCTTTCTTGCTATCTTTCTTCAGATCTGAGTTCCTTTGTGTCTCTGTGCTTCTCCTTAAGTTACTGCCATCTAGTACTCAATCATCATTGCATTTGGACAAAAATGTGAGGGGTTGTGCCTGTTAAACTCACATGGACAGCAAGAGAGATATGAAAGATAAAACATGCAATACATTTTTTATTAACATGAGATATACATTTATAGTACATTATGTGACCCTTGGGTTTCAGATCCCAAGGTCTCTCGGACTGCTTTGGTCTATTCGGCTTCCACACTAACCCATTTAGGATTAGGTGTCCAACATTGCCCCCCTTAATCCGAAGGGTTATGTATGAGTCCAAGAAGAGAGCTGTAATACAAAATGTGCAAAAAATGCATGGCAGCACTAGGCTGAATGTGCTCTATGAAATGTTGATATAAAGGGCAGTGGTTTAAGGATGACCACCAACACTAGAACGCTTAGTGCAGTTCTCGGAACTCTTCCAAAACTGGCAAGAAACTGAAGTTTTCTGCTAGAGGAAGTGATCCTATTGTTTTAAAGAGGGAAACCTTCAACCATAAAAGGGAGGTCTCACCCCGCATAAAAGGTAAAACTTCAACCTGAAAAGGGAAGTCTCAACCTGTGATGGTTTAAGGATAACCAACAACTCTGGAATGCTTAATGTAATTCCTGGAACTCTTCTAAAACTGGCAAGAAGCTGGAGTCTTCTGCTAGAGGAAGTGTTCTCAATTGTGTTCCTGGAATGCTTCCGAAATTGGCAAGAAGCTGAAGTCTTCTGCTAGAGGAGGAAGTGTCCCAGATTGTCAACTGAAGGCATGTTCAGGGGCATCTTTGTCGCTGGCTACAACTCTGAAACTGGTGTGGCAGGTTGTGGCTCAGGCTCGCTTGATGTGACTTTGAAGCTTGTAGATGACCATCATTTCCCCCCCTGTCAGATACAAGGTGAGAAGATGGAGAAAACTCAACTGCAAGACTGTTCAATATTCTAGAACAAGTTCTGACATGTGTTTGGAATATCTTCTTGGCTGTTGATGCCCATTGCCAAGAAGTGATCCATCCAAGATGAATCTTTGTTCTTGCAGGATGTTTATTTCTGAAGCATCTGTGTGAAGAATGACTGGTTTTATGACAGTGCTTACATGGATGAAGATCAAAACAGTGATCTTTCAGATGGCCAACTCGGTCACAGTGTTGGCATTTAACGATCTGTTGTTGTTGTTGTTGTTGTTGCTGTGGAAGAGGGGCAGAGTCTGGAACAGCTGAAGCTGAACTGTCATGAAGAGCAGGTGAACTGTCATGAATGAATCCAGCACTCTGAAACTGAATGGGCTTGGTGTAGTCTGGAATATGAAAGGACAAGTCCTTGTCATATCCAAGACCAGTTCTGTGCTTGTTGTGGACAAGCTGTTCCCAAGGTCTGATGATGGGCTTGGGAAGTGCAGACTGAGTTTCTGCATCTGCATGTACAATTGCTGCTTTATTGGGTACTGAATCTGAATGAACTTGAACAATATTGACTTGCTGTTTATGGGAGTCTATTTCAATCTTCTGAACAGAAACAGGTTCAGAATGATGACTCCACTTGTGTAATTCTTCCTGCTGTAGCTTTGTCTCAAGCTGCAAAAACTCTATCTTTTCTTGTGCATTTTGTATACATTTTTGAATGTCAGCAATAATGTCTTTATTGATTATGATTGCGCTGTCAGCAGTGGATACGATTAGAGTTCTCAATAACTCTAATATTCTTTCAAGCTTAGCCATTTTTCTACACCTTAAAAATCCTCCAAAATCCCACAAAAAAATGTCAGCTGCTAAATATCTTCAAGTTACACAAGAAAGCCCTGTAGCTTAAAGGGAAAAAAAAACAAACAACAAATTACTTCAAGAAATTTAGCAGCTGATAGTTCAAGGTATCTTCAATAAGTTGCTCAAGTTCTGCACCAATCAATTCTTCAAGTGCTTCACAATGTGCTCTAGGATGATACTCCAAGGTCTGCTCAAAATGGCTTTGAGAGGCTTTCTCAAGACTGTTGTAAATTCTTCTTCAAGGCTTCATCAAGTGCCTTAAAGGATGTATCTATATTACCTCAAAATAGCTTCAACAAATGCTTCAATGATGCTCACCTACAGGACACAATTCAAGTTTCAAGGTACCTGATCCGAGCCTTAATACTTCATTGTTCTTGCAGGTCTTGTCCAAGATCCGAGCTCCTCAAATACCTCTCCACACACTGATCCAAGTGACTGTAATATAGTCCAAGCTCCTCACAACACAGGTCCAAGGTAGCAGTGTTCTAAGGTTCTGAGCTTCACAACTGAGCTCCCACAGGCAGACTACCTGAGCCACCACAGATTTATATCTTCAGTTCTCCACAGGTTAGGTCTGAGACACAACTGCAATAAGTCCGAGATGTAATCTTCTTCATTGGCTAACAGTCTGAGGTCTTCAATTGGTCAAAGTTCTCTGTTGCGTTGCGAGCAGCAGCTTCCCAGTGTACATGGGCAAAATAACCCAAGTACCCGTGTAGTAAGCTGAACTCGCTGAACCACTTCAGTCCAGTGCTAGTACTACAGAACCTACGCCACGGTAGCTGAAAAGTTCGAATCCCACGGAGCGCTTTGCAGGCTCAAAGACAGAATACTTTTGACAAGAGCGTACTGAATGCAATCAATTTTTTTTTTCAACAGGCATACCTAATTCTTATATTACATGTTAGGCCTGTAAACTTCCTCTTTATCATCATGCCAGCAAACCAACATCTACAGGAAGTAGGAAATGGGTGGCTACCATTAATTACCTCTAATTAAGCGGCTAATAAATCACCTCATTGACAGTTTATTCCCCCTTTTCCACCCAGAAAACAAATTCCTCTTGTGGCGTTAAAGTGCTGGACAGTGTTTAAAATATGGGACAACGTTAAAATGGAAACGCAGAGACCCTTCCGCTTTCAACTGATATACCGCAGGCAGAACCATATACCGCTACTCCAGATTATACCGACGCTTCAATTTGTCAAAATTTCATTGCGCTGCTTCATTGTTTTGGAAAATCTCCAACTTTCGCATCGTCTGATGACATCTTTGACGTCGTTGGTTTTCACGTAGATCTTACCCTCAAACTCTCAAAGTGTGCCTCAGATTTGATAGCAATGTTCTGCCTCGAAACCATGAGCAGACACTTTGTTGACGAGAGTCCAAATTACAGTTGCCTCAATTCTCCGTCGATACAATTAAAAAGCCTCACAGAGCTAGAAATAATTTATCGTAGTTCTCGCTCGTCTATGACTAAAAGCCATTGATAGTCATATCCAAGATGGCCTTATCAGTGCCCTCCGTGCCCTTCGCGGCCTCCAAGGTCTCAATCCACAGAGTCCCCACTGCGTTTGATAGTATTTCAGAATTCGAGGGAGATTTTACAAACAATGTGAGATACCATGTGGTTCCCAATAGCAGGCTGTCGATCTTACGCGTCTTCCGGCGGGTACAAGACTCCCGACTCTCCTCCACGGCCAATCACTGGTTGTGACCGACGACAAACCCTTCTCCGTGAATCATGTGGGATTAAAGATTCCGGATGCTTTTACAAACAGATGGATAGCAGTTCACGAGATTGTTCGGCCCTTCCTGATCTCCTCACATCATCATCATCAGAAGCGAGGGAATTCTTTCTGGTTCTTCTTAGTAATCTTTAACTTTAATTCTATATCTTTCTGGTTCTTCTGATCATCGACTTCTTGATATTCTAATCGACGAGAATTTATCTCCAAAAAGGAAGCAGTAAATGCCTATGTATACTATTCTGCATCAAGAAGCGCCACCAAGCTTGTTGTAAGCCCAAATGAAAAGAAGCCTCTGGCACGCGAAGGCCAAATGAAAAGAAGCGGATCAGCGGCACATCTCATGTCAGTCATACGAAATCTAGGAAAGAGCGTCCAGCTTTCAAACAAATGAAATTGAAACAAGAAACGTCCAGCGTTCAAACCAGGTCAGGATGACCAGCATGCCAGCGCAAACGTTTCAAACCAGGTCAGGACAGCGCAAACGTTCCCATGTCAGATGAATGTCAGACAGAGAGCGCAGGTTTAATTTCAAGGGTCAGGACTGTAAAAGACAGAGGGCGCAGGTAAAGAATGGCACAAATAGCGTTGAGTGAAGGAGCAGAGAGCAGCGTTTTGTATGCAGGTGGAGCAACAACAGGAGCAGCGTTCAGGCCAGTGGAAGCGTCAGAGCAGGAGAATAATGTCAGAATTTTCTATTTGGGGAATTGTGCGCAGAGAATGCAGCTAAAATACTGCTGATAAAACATTCATGAAATGCAGAACTGACTTGCACAGAAAAGCCATAAAACAAATGGCTGAAATTGGAGCAGGACCAGCAATCGCCTGCTCTGATACCATGTTAAACACACATGGACAGCAAGAGAGATATGAAAGATAAAACATGCAATACATTTTTTATTAACATGAGATATACATTTATAGTACATTATGTGACTCTTGGGTTTCAGATCCCAAGGTCTCTTGGACTGCTTTGGTCTATTCGGCTTCCACACTAACCCATTTAGGATTAGGTGTCCAACAGTGCCTCACTGTTGCTATATTTCTTAAGTGATCTGTATCAACTTAAGTTATGCTTGACTGCACAACATTATCCTTCCTATGAGCCATCTTTTCCTTGTGTTCTTGTACATATCTCTCCAGATTCAGATATCCAATCTGTGACTGTCCTTTAAATTTATTCTGCTGATTTGCATCTTCATGCAATGCTTCAGTTTTGTTATATGTTGCCAGTTGCTCTTACTTCAAACTCCATTCCAGATGTATCTGTTTGTTTGAAGACTGCCTCTATTAGTGTCCAGAATTTCTCTGTTCTCACATTAAATTCCTGAGTTAATACATAAACTTCTATGATAACAGCACCATGGTTGTTTGCCCTATTTTCTCTAACATTAGATGACTTTCTCTGTTGCTTCAATTACTACTTAGTGATTAAGTGGAAAGCATCTTTAACAACAGTCCAAAGAATGGTTACAGGATCATATTCTTCAATGGAGTACCCCTGAGTAATGATCTTTATCAAGGAATGACTGTTAATATAGTTCAGCAAGGATTTCATAAGGACCCTTTCACTAATAGCTTCAGCAATAATGATCAAGAATTACAGGCTCCCCCTAACTGTATGCATCATCTCCTTTTGGCAGAGTCTTCTTATAAAATGCTTAGATTCTCAAAATTTAGGCCAAAGACATATGCTGTTGGCTAGAGAGCTCAAGGGACTTTCGGATTGTATTTCCTTCCTTCTCCATACTTGTGTAACTTTCTTCTTTTGCATGGTTCTAGCTTGTGTAAGAGCCCAAGTTAAGTTACAATCACGTGCCATATGACCAATGTTGTGACACTTGAAGCATTCTACATTGTTCATGAATAAGAATTCATGATTTCTTCCTGCAAAATTGTTTCTTGGAGATTGTTGGGGACTATAATATCTATCTCTATGAGATGATTGGGGACCATAACATCTATCTTTATGATATGCTTTATAGTCTTTTGCCATGTGACCAAAGTTTGTACAAGAATAACAATAACCAAAAAATGAACTTTGGTACCTGGGAGATGGAGATTTCCTTGATGTACTTCTAAAGCCTTTCTGCCTTGATATCCTTTGATGATAACCATTGCCTCTCGCATCTTTGACATCATCTACCTTTCTTCTTGGAGCAGGATTTGTTCTATTGTAGCCTTGATTTTTCTCCTTGCCTTTGCTGGAGCTGGGAGCATCACCATTTCTTTCTGGCTTCTTCACATCTCTTTTGTTTAAAGCATTTTCATTCTTGTTTGAGGATTCACCTACATATCCGAGACCTGATTTATCAGATGGACATCTGTGATAGCTGAGCATGTCATCCAAGGCTTGAGAGCTCTTCAAGATTTTGTTCATCCCTTCAACCTTTGTTCTAAGGAAGACAACCTCTTCTTCCAATCTTTCACACTCATTATTCTTCTTGGCAAGTTGTTTCTCAGTTTCTTCCTTGCTACGAGTAGCTTCATCTGCTACTATTTTAAGGGAGATGATATCTGACTTCATTTTGAAGATTTCTTCATCCTTTGCTTTCAGTTGACAGATCATGGTGTTTCTTTCCTTTCCTGCTTCATCAACCTATCCTTCTATGACTTCCAATGATTCCATAGTCTTTTTAGCTCCTTGTGCTTGTTTCCTTGCTTCTTGTAGTTGAGACTTGAGAGAGGAGACCTCTACCTTGTACTGACCAATCTCTTCTTCAAGTTTGTTCAAGCTCTTGTGCCTTTGTTCAAGTTGGCTTGACAAGATATCTTCCTGCTTCTTTGCTTTATCCAATTGATTTGTCATGGATATGACTTCTTCATGATGCTTTCTTTTGCTTTGATGATATTCCTTCTTAAGCTTGGCAAGCTCTTCATCCCTTTCTTGTACTTGAAGCTTGATGAGGTCAACTTTCTTCCTTGTTTGATCTTGGTTACCAACTAGTGCTCTCTTCTTAAGTTCCTCATTTTCCTCTTTCAAATTGTTAATCTCTTCCATGGCAGTCATAAGTTTAGCGAGGAGTTCTTCTACGAAATATTTTTCATTCTCTTCATCTTCTAAGTCTGCTTTAGCCTTGACATCATCATTCTCATGTTCAGCTTCTATGATGGGTTCTAGATTTCTTTCTAGATTTCCATCATCTTCTTGACTGATGGTCATGGTCAATGCTCCTTTTGAGTGAAGGTCATGAAGTTTGTCCCATATACCCTTTGCTGATGAACATTTTCCTAGATTGTTCTTTACAGAATCAGGTAGCCCATTCAAGATTTCCTTCATTGCTTTTGCATTGTACTCCTTGGATTCCTCATCCATCCTGCTATCAACAATCACTGATTTCCAGATTTCAATGCCTTGAGTCTGTAGGAAATTCCTCATTCTTGCTTCCCATATAATAAAGTTCCCATTGAGCCTTGGAGCCTCCTCAAATTGATTGTCTTCTATTTTAGTAGTAGAGGGAGACACATCCTTAGGAGGATTGGAGACTTTCTTCCTTGACTTCGCCATTTGTGTTCTAAGGGTCAACCTTCAAGCTGTTAAGCTTTGAATGAAGGTACCTGCTTTGATACCAATTGTTGGAAACACTGAGAGGGGGGGGTGAATCAGTGTTTCTTTTTCCCACTATTGTTTTACCAGTTAAAACATATATATTCAGAACACAAGATGAACAACAAGAATAAATGCTTTTATTAATATAAACTGTGCAGTAAAATAGATACAATACATAGATGGTTACAATCAGTTGCCAAGCTCCAACTTGGACTTTGGTGAGGCTCCAACCTCCAGAGCACCAAATCTATTTCGCCAAGATACCAATCTTGGACTTAGGAGCACAAACTCCCAAGGACTTCAATCCTTCCTACTTCTGAGGCATCAACCCCAAGGACTCCAATCCCTCTCACTTCTGAGGCACTAGCCCCAAAGGTTCCAACCCAATATTGTCAAGGCATGTTTGATAGTAATCTTCTGCTCTCAGAACTCCTCTGCTGAGTTTTGTCTGTTTACAGTTTCACTGTAGTCTCCAAGCTACAGTATCAATGACAACTAGTCTTCTTATGAATGAGTCTTTACAACTCTGTGCACTGCCGACACATAGTCTCCAATAGCCTTCATGCTCTCTGATAATGTCTTCACACAACTCTAGTTAGTCTATTGTTAGCTGCACTAAGCTCTGCATAAAGAACAACTTCCTGTTCAAGCTTATGTTCTCTGCTGGCTACTTCTCCCCTTCGACTGTCTGCTGTCCTGTTGGCCCTTCGGCCCTTTTTCCGTTCAGCTGGATCCTCTCATTGCCTCTGTCTCCTCCAGCTTATTTTCACAAAAATGTTCAACATCGTTCACCCTCCTTCAACAACATTCACCCCTTGTTGTTCTCTGCTTTTTCTGTCTTTTATTCATTCCTCATGCCTCTGTCCATTCATTTCTACTTACATCGCATCTTAGACTTCCTCAACGCTCGCTGTCATTTCCTCTGTGCTCACTTGCTTCTTCATCTTCCCATCTTTCGGTTTCCTCCGCCTATTCGTTCTCACAGGACACGTTGAATCAATGGCCAGGTCCAAACGATCCACGGAGAACCCATCTTCCCTGTTTTCCGTAATAGTGCTCCGTTTGGCAATGATGTCGGGCATACACAGAGTTCTGCTTCATTTAACGGATAGCCATGTCCAATCGCAATTAGTATCGCCATGAATCACCCCATTTACCTGACGTTCAGCCTTCTAAAAATCATTGGACACAGCCATCGTAAGCCTTTCGGCTTAAAACCACCCCGCAAGCAAAAAACACGGTTACACAGGAAAATATATGAAAAACAGGCGAGAAACACTAATGGCGGATTTCAAATTTAGTTTACCCACACCTATTCCTATATCGGGTCCGTGCTTAAATCGCAATCGGCAATTCGTGACTCCTGGGGATCCTTTATATATTGGACCCATGACTCCGCCGATGGTCGATGGCTGATCCTCCACTGCTCCGATGGATCGGATGCGATATGGTATTAAACCATGGTTTATATGCCCGTCGGGTCCACAGCCTTATCGCAATCGGCGCTTTCATGTGGCAAGGCTTCTTAGCTTGCGATTTGCGACGGATGCGATGATAGGTTAAGTCATATTGTAATGTAGTGGCGGGTCCGCATACGTTCATTGCAATCGGGGGGTTGCTCTTGGCGGAGGTCTGATGTGATATCGCTATCGGTGATCTTAATGGACCGCTTGACATATTGTAGCACCCGCTTCCGAAGTGCCGATGCGATAATCGCTATTGGCGATCGCAAGTCGCACAGGGTCAGGGCTTGACGTTAACGCAAACCACTCCATTTTTGCGATGCGATATTAGGTGTCGGACCCGCTATGACTCACTACTCCCATGTAATAAGTTTCAAGTCCGGTTTCCGCCTCCGATAGTGTAACGGCATATATACGTGAGTTTTGGCCCCCGATAGTGTATTCCTTTGGCATTGTTGCTCTGATAGCTGTGAATGCATATATAGATGGGTTTTCTCCTCTGATGGCTCCCGATAGTGTTATCTGTGGCATATATGGCTCTGTTTGCTGTTAACCGCATCCATTGCTCCTCCGATGGCTCCTGATAACTCTGTCTGCTTCCTCTATGGCTCCGATGGCTCTGTTTATATATTGCTCCATTTGCTCCTCTTCTTTGGCATATATGTATGGTCTATAAATATGGCTCTGATAGCTCTGTTTTGGCATATATTACAAGCAGTGTTCCTCTTGCTCTGATATGGCTCCTCTTGCTCTGATATGCCCTCCGATGGCTCTGATGGCTCTATTTGCTTTGTTTGCTCCTCTTGCTCCAATGTGGCTCCTCTGGCTTGGCAATGTCTTTCAAAGCCCTTCTTTGATACCTTCATACTCTGTCTTTTCCGATATGCCTCTCTTGCTCTGATATTCTACAATATGCTTTGATGTGACTCTGTTGTTAACTCCTCCATTAACAGACTCTTGCTTATGGCTTGGCTATCCTGATGGCCTTGCTCCTGTCTCTTCATGGATCTGTTCTGCTTCCCCTTGGCTTCATGTCATCCTCTAGTATCCAGAATATTGCCATATTGACATCAATGACAACCTAGGTCAACACTGACAGCAGTAGTTATCATCGGATGAGTTGGTTCATTGCATTGTTGTCTTCTCCTACTGTCCACTATGCCACTTGATCTGTATTTTTGGTGCATCCATTTTTGTTCCAGCTGATGTGATGACCACACAAAATAGTGATATGAATCGATTGCATTTGGAGTTACAGCAATGGTCAAACATTGGCATCGCAACAACAGTCTCGTTAGTGTCACAACAACAGTCCTGTTAGTGTTGCAGCAACGTGACCAATGTTGCAGTGCTCAACTGATGTTGTAGCATTACGTTTGGTGTTGCAACACTCAACTAATGTGGTAATGTCGTCTCTGGTGTAACAACACTGAACTGATGTTGTAGTGTCGTGTATGGTCTTGTAGCAACGGAGCATGGCTAGTGTTGCAGCAACTTGATTGGTCTTGCAGCGTTATGTTTGGTGCTACAACAACTGAAGTATGGTGTAGTAGCAACACGACTAGTGTTGTAGCAGTTGTGGGAGTACCTGTAACACCAATTCTCACATGCCTTTTCATTAATAAGTGTGCAAGAATTGTGAAGTCCCACTAGCACAACCAGTTGTGGATGGGCCTCATCAGCGAGGCGACCCAGGATCAAACCTCATGGGGGATGGTTGTGCCCTGTGCTAGGGGGAGGAGACATGCAAAAAGATCCAATCATCTAACGACTGGTGTGGCCCAGGCCAGGTGCGATCCCCAAGTGACTTTGATGACTTAGATGCCCATGAGTCGCGGCTCCTCAAGTCACAGGGCAAGCCTGGAGGATCACAAACAACTTGAAAAACAAAAAAAAATAAGTGGGCAAGAATTAGTTTTTCCTTGGATTGCACTAACAAAATCCTTTAAAATGACATGAGAGTCAGGAAATTGTAGCTTAAGCAAAATGGATCATTATGAGTATGTTTAGATTAGTGTTCAATGGGGACGCGTTTCCCAAGGTGGGGTGCTTGCTCCCCACATTTTGTAGGAAAATTTTAAGTTCTCTGTAGCCCTCCCTTGTTTCAGTTTTCTTTGCATATGGTTTAATGCCCACAAGCCCACATCATCGTGCTGATATATATAAACTTAATGCAAATTTTAAAAGAAACATAATAGGACTACTTCCACTTCTCTTTTATTTTCTCCTTACAGCTGATAAAATAAGGCAAGCATTCACATATAAAATGAGACACTAGGATTTGTGGTCAACACTGACCCTGGAAAAACCCACACGGTTAAAACTTAAAACCAGTCTAGAAGAGGAGTTTTATTGCTAATCTCAGAGAAATAATTACAGCATTAAATAACTCATCAAAGGACTTATCTCTCCTTTGAAACTTGTGCCAGCTTCTAGAAATTCGGGCCACTGTTTGCTACTGTTCTGGAATTCTGCCCTGTAACTCGGGCCACTGTCCAGTACATTTTCAGCCTCCTCTGCTCAGAAATTTGAGCCACTGGTCTGAGACTTCAGCCCTTAATTCCAGCACTGGTAATCTCTGCTAACTCCTTGAAACTCGAGCCACTGCACAGGAATAAACACCTCTGACTGTGTGCCACTAACAACAGTTTCTCTGGTGTGAATTTCAAGTTCCAGCCCAGATTTTAACTCCTCAAAATGTGGGCCTGAGATACCACAATTAATGCAGTCTCTCCCTCAAAACCTGCACTGAATCCTTCTTGATTTGCACACTGAAGACTCTGTAGCTGCCTAGAACTGCGTGCTACAGTGTTTCCTTGAAACGTGGATCTGTCTCCTTGGGGTACGAGCTGTAGGTGGTATTCTCCTTGCTGTAGCTTAGTCTCTCCTTCAACAATGGCTATCTTGGCCTCAAACTCTTCTCCTCCTTGCTTTAACCTTGCACTTGAAGAATGAATCTCTCCTTTGCCTTTTCTCCCTTTTTAGTCTTCTCTAATGAAGAGAAGCCCTAACCCTATGATCAAGGGCTGAGATTAGATCTCAGCTCTCCTTGATCAAGGGTGGAGATCTAATCTCCCATTGACCCCCTTTTCATGTCTCCCCCTTCATTAATGACTCCCCTAGTCACTTTAATAACTTTAAGTTGTACCATGTACTTTTTCTCATAAAGTCACTTTAAAAACATAAAGTGACTTTAATATTATAAAGTACTAAGTACCTTTTGAACCTCATAAAGTGACTAAAAGTCACATGACTTTAATAACTCACTAGAAAGGTGTCTTGTGTGTTTTCCTAGGCAAAAGGAAAAAAGCACTAGGAAACACTTCCTCAGTGCCCTTTTTCCTAACAAGTTTCCCATGCACTAGGGATGCGGCGGGGGGGCACCTGGGAAAATGTTTCCCCATGTTTCTCATGCACACGGGATGGGGAGGGTGTTCAGGAAAATGTTTCCCCATGTTTCCCATGCACTTGGGATGGAGAGGGGGGGTGCCTGAGGAAACGTTTCCCCACATCCCCCTTTTGGGGAAACTCGGGCAGACACAAGGGGAAACATTTCCCCAATGTGGTGGACACCTTTCCCCAAAAGGGGTGCTTGTGGATGCCTCCCCTCGTCCCGCCCCCTCGAAAGGGATTGGACACCCCCTGATTAATGCTATGTGATTAATGGTAATGTTAAATTCTTCTTTATCTTTTCATTTTCATCCTACTTAAATTTTTAACATTACCATTAATTGACTGAGGATGTTTGAGAGTGGTTCTGACCTCGTTGGATTTCATATCAAGAAAATAGAATTTTAGATCCCACTCAAAATCTGATAGACTTAACAATTTTTAGGATTTTAGGATTTGGGGGATTGCAATGTTTCCATTGGACTCTATTATGTATAAGGGTATGGAACTAGCATTTAATCAAGAGCACCAAGCCCTCCATGTACCTCTATGTTTTTGGTATTGATTATTTAACTCCCCTATCTTGACCCTAGTAAAATTGTACCTATCACTCAAACAGAAATTCGACTTGACATGCTAAGCTTTTCCTATCTTATTTTGATGCTTAGAGGGTGATATTGATGATAAGGATTCCAATATACGCAATGATTTTAATGATATGTAGGTATTTGTTGTAGCATGATTTTTTTTGGACTATAAAGGCCATCTAGAGCCCTTTTTTGATGTATTTTTGGTTCAAATATGAATTGCACTTGGTGCTACTTTGGTTATATGCACCCTTGCTATATATATGAAAAGCTTTGCATATTTGTGTATAATGGTTTGGATTCATATGGATGCACATGAATATTTATGTACTTTTTTTCAAAATTTGAATATTTACGTATTTTTCAAAGTTTGAATATTTATGTATTTTTTGGTCGACTGGTTTTTGGTCCATTTTTTTTTCTAGTTCCCATTTTTGGGGGCGGCTGATTTTTTGGTCTAATTTTTTTTAGTTTTTATTTATTTATTTAATTTTCTTTAGTTCTCAATTTTGGGGTTGACTGGTTCGACCACCAGTCCAGTTTTGATAACATTGGTTCATTGTCCATTGTTCATTTTTAGTTTTAACTTTTGAGTCTTGACTCTAGATACTGATGACCTTAGACCAAGTCTTTGACTTGTCACTTTTTACTATTTTTGAGTTTGAGTAATTTCAATTTACTATTCTAGTCTTTGGACTTTAATATCTACTATTTTGCTTAGAACTAATTAGATTTTAAAATAATGAATTTAAATCAATGTATACAATATTTTACTATTTCTATTTCACTGAATCATTTATGATGTACGAATTGATGTATTCCATTATTGAATTTGAATCATGTGTGTATATACACACAAACACACACACCCAAATGTCCCCTTGCCCCCCATGAATTTCCCTAAAATTTGGGGGTGCTCCCACACGTGACACCTGTGCGTCTCCCCATTCTCACACCCCGTCCCCGAAACTTGGTGGAACAATGGTTTAGACAAAAAGGAGGCTAATGGTGATGGTCAAAAAGGAAAAGGATGGGTGCAAAAAGGTGATAATTTAGGTGCTTGTCAAGGGGGTCCAACATCTCTCAGTGCTATAATGGGAAGAGGGAGCAATCGTGGAGGCATGAGTTACCCCTTTCCTTAGTTTGCTTTTGCCACCTCTTTGGGGCGCCTTTTACTTTAATGATTTATCTTCCGCTCTTGCTAGCTTAGGAGATCAAGCTTGCTTTATGCCTTTTCAATACCCCTTAAATATGTGGCAGTTTCTCGCTCATCAGGGTTGCGATATTCAAGAGTTTCTTTCAGATAAAGAATGAAATGCTAAGGAACTAGGTGATGGCTAATGAGGGGGTAGAGCTCATGCTAGGCTTTTTCCCACACACTTACTAAGTCCCAACTATCTTTTGCATTTTTCTTTTCTTGAGCTGTGGCTTTATATGTGTTTATCATTCTTTTAGCTGCATCAACCTTTTAGGGAAACTTTCCAGGCCCTAACTCAGAGATGAAGATATAGGGTGCCAATCCCAATGACAAATGACAATCAACCCAAAGAATGGATGTGGATAATAAGGGGAATATGGAGTTTGATAATTATGGATTACCTTGGGTACACTACTTCAACTAATGCCCCTCCTGAAGGAAGGACCTCAAGGGAGGTCACACTGGACTAGGGATAAAGGATAACCTCCTAGGTGAAGCATGGGAACAAGGGTACAATCAAGAGCGGTCAATCTTCCAACTTGGCCTGTGATCCATATCAATATGCCCCAAAACATTAAAAGAAAGCACATGATTACAATAATGGTTAATGTACCTTGGTCCTTCCGATAGATGACCCATCTTCTTGAAGCATGTCAGATGGGAGGGATCACTCACTGAATATCTGTGGGGCATCATAGGGTTGTTGGCTGGCTGGATGTCAAATGAGGAGCCAAATTTTCTCCTATGGGTTACCTACTACAAATTCAGATTTTTTTGTTTTACTCTGAAGACATGAGATAGGAAGCCAAATCACTGTTGATTTTCTTGAAGATTTCCTACTTCATGGTCTGTATAGCAAGGAGAGGAAGGCAAACACAAATTGGACTTGTTCTTAGGGACTTTCTATAGTGTCAAAGTCAGAAAATCAGAAGATTATATAATGGTCATTGTTGCCTATAGATCAGGGCCTACTCTCAAAAGTCAATTGTTGATCCATGTAGTTTTTGAATGGTTAGAAAACCTCTACAACCGGATTATTCACAATTTATAGCTCTTGTCTTGGTCTTACAATTATGAGAAACATAGTGCTCAATGGATTTTAGCATAGGTTAGTTCTTATTGAATTTACCTAGCCAGGAAAATTTGCAGAAGTGTGCTACTTTGTCCTCAATCTCTACAATGGCTAGTGAGATTTCTGTAGGTCCAACCATTTTCCAAACATGGAGATTTCTCTGACAACTACTGAAGTTTCTTCCCCCCATAAATGAGCAGAGATTCAAAGGTGATAGAGGGGTTCCTGAATGGGAAACTGACACGAGCATCTTTGAGCCAGAACCCTGAGTGGGAGAATGCAGCCCTCCTGTTACTGACTATCTAGAAAAAATGGCAGAGAGCACAAATCACTACAAGGTGCTCAGAGTCTCAGCTCACAAACAGAACTTCAATCACTCGAAATGGACATGATATATTAGCTAAGGTATTCGAAAATTTTGGGAACAATTATGGAGCTAGACTTTTGGGAGAAATTATAGTGTCTTACACTTGGTTGCCAATAAAAATAGAAGGTTAAAAGTTGACATTTTGTTATGGAATAAATATATATTCATATTGTATTTATTCATTAGTTGACTGGATAGCAAAATAGCAGGGAACAGAGGTCCTCTCAGCAGTTCTCAGACCAGACGCAGAGCTAGAGTCACCCAAAATGGACATGAATTTTTGGGCAAGGTATTTTAAATTTTTGGGAACGTTCACGGGGTTATACTGTAAGGAAATGATGGTGTATGTGTTATCCTGTGTGATAGTACACCATATTCAGGAAGAGTAAATTAGCAGCCATTCAAAAAGGGTGAATTTGGTTGATTGGAAAAGAATGTCGAAAATTAACACTCTGTTTTGGAACACACATACTCCTAATGTTTTTTCCTTCAAAATATGTTTGTATTTTGCTTTAAATTTTTTGGGAACAATTATGGAGCCAGACTATTAGGAGAAATAATGGCCTCTGTGCTGTCATAGTACAGGAATTTAAAAAAGGTGAATTTGGCTGATTGGAAAAGAAAGTCAAAATTTGATATTCTGTTTTAGAATACATAGATATTCCTAAAGCTTTTTCTTTTGGATTATGTTTATTTTGTCTTTTTAATGGAATTATATGTACAAATCATATTACAAAAAAATTAAAGAGTGGAATATAGGCCACCAGTGAGGAGCATAAATCAGGTAATTAAGTATAGTATATACCCCTTAAGCTTAGATTTCAATTAATTCTTACATCGCACAAAATTGGCATGAATGATGTTATTAAACTAGTGCCATAAAATCTAAAAAAAATCCCTGGAGGGAAAGCTGGCACGCATAAACTTTCAACCAAGAAGTAACCAACACTGCAAGAAGGGACCAAGTAGTCCACCAGCTGGACACTTTTTGCCTATTAAATTTGAAACATCCCCTTTTTGCTTTCCCTGCTCTTTCCTGTATTGCAGTGTGTCATCTATAGTCAGCCAGTGGAATGGAGTTGCACATGTTGTATAGTGTAAGTTGTTTATCCAGCAGACCTGAGAAAAGGAAAGGAATGATCTTTTTTCTCTATTTTTTTCTAACATATATTACATCCTTGGCCGGAACAGGACTGAATGCAGCAAACAAATTTGAGGTTCTCAGTGGCCGTCAATGACAGTTCTGATGTCAATAAAATTGTGAATTTTGGGGAAAATGACATGATGGCTTTCCCAGAACATTGCTACAGTACTTCTAAGTTGGAAATTGATACGTTATTGTTATTATTGTTATGTTTTATAAATTATAATAGCAATGGCTGTAAAAGCTATTCTTCAGGTACTTGTCGTGGATATAGAGTCTGGGCTAGATGTTTCATCCTGTGTCTCTCTATATCTTGGGTAAGGTGGTTCTGTCAGTTGCTTGTTAAAGAAAGGCATGTTTTTAAGCACAAAGCTGCTTATCATATAGATCAATAAAAGGTATAGATAGAAATCCTAGATAGTAGAATTGTCTGAGAATTCTCATACTTTACAACATGACTGCATGTAATGATACAGTCAAATGGCTTTTCCTTTCATTTGGTGAAGGTTATCTAGTATTGCAGAGGAGTGCTAACAAGCTTTGTAATTGCAAATTAAAAATAATACTTGTGGATATCATGTCTTTGTAATCTAATATTGCAGCTTTTCTTTTTCAGAGTTGAGAATCTCAACAAGTTTAAGAGTGATGACGGTGACTGTTCCACGTTAGTGTGCACAGACTTGGCAGCTCGAGGGCTTGATTTAGCTGTTGATCATGTTATTATGTTTGATTTCCCGCTTACTCCAGTAAGTTATGAGTCTTTTAAGTATTCCTACTGTGTTAACATATCACCTCAAATGCTTTGCAGTAGCTTAAAAACCCATTATGACTTTCTACTTTGCTTTTTTGTAGATAGATTACCTTCATCGGACTGGAAGAACTGCTCGGATGGGAGCTAAAGGCAAGGAATTTTATTCTGCAATCTGGCTTTTGTTTCATTGCCCCTGCTATTATTTTCAGTTTCCTGGACATCTCTGAAAATAAATGTTAAGCAAGGTGGGAAGAGAAAAGCAATAACAGAAAGGATGGGCAATGTATTAATCGAGAGAAGCACCATTGTTTTTGTCTTTATGCCATTTTTTTCACTTCTCACCCTAGCTTTTTGACATAATGATCTTTTGAGGAATGACACCTCTTTTGCAGGTAAGGTGACAAGCCTGGTTACAAAGAAGGATATCACTCTAGCAAGTCAAATTGAAGAGGCTATAAGAAAAAATGAGAGCTTGGAAGAACTTACAACTAATAAAGGAAGGTATGAAGCAGTCAAGCAAAATCAGATCCAGAAAAAAGGGAAGGAAACTACAAAGCCTAAAGAGAGATCATCTGCAAAAGGAAATAAAATTCAGAGGACCGGACGTCCTTTGATATCAAAGCTTGGTTCTAAGGGACTGTCAAATTCTGTACCAAAGAAGTATAAAAGTATTTCAAATACAAAGAAGGCTAAAGTGGTAAAAGTTCCCTTGACAGGTTCCAAGGAAAAGAAGACACTTGTCCCCAAAAAGTTAGGAGGAAGGCCTAAAGTCCAGAAGAGGGGACAACCTTCTGTAGTCAATTCCATAAGCAAGCATTGACATCTAGGCTTTCTGTAGTTGGTTTTAAAGGGAGACAAACATCTGGGGATAAAAATGGAAAAGGTAAAGCAAAGATAAAGTCCTAGCTTATGTAATATTTCATCAATAGGATGACTTCAAGCAACATGCCGCAACATTAGGCTGGGCTGATCTTTGGCTCAGAGAAGTGTGGAAATACTAAAAGAAGACTTATATACAGATGTCTGCACTTCTCAACCTTAAAAGGGCATGTTCAAGCAAGAAAACCATGAGCAAGTGTTGGAATATGACATGTTGACCAAAAGGGATTGTCTTTGGGCCTAGACCTCAATATTTAAATGGAATATTCTAGTTTTGTAAAATATTCATTTATCATTCTCTGAATACATGCACTATTGAAAAACTTTTAGGGCTCACTGTATCTGAAAGGGAAACTGATTTTCATGGGTGTCAAATGCATTTCTCATTCTTATCCAGTTGTATTCCTGTTTTGCATTTTTGCTACTCTTCAAGCATGTACTACAATGACTACTAGGTTATCATGAAATTCTAATTTTGTTGGTCAACTCTATTCATTTTCAATATACATCTCCAGTGAGGATCTCTAATTTTTTATTGAAAGCTTTGATGAGAAGATTAGTTTGACTAAAGATAATTATTCTCATTTAAAGAAAGGAGAACTCAGATCAAGGCTCATTGTTCCAAACTATGTGTAAGCCCTAACAACCCAATCTAATTACAAAAATAGGTGTCTTGCCATAGAATTCTACACGATAGAGTACGAGGCCACCTTTGACCTACAAATAAAACATAAAACAAGATATATTAAAACTACAAAAACAAGAAAGTATTTAAGTATTATGCAACTGGTCATCATCAAGAGTCCTAGAAGGAACTTCAGAGTCCATGACAAGGGAGTATTTATTAATTTCTCATAAAGTTTACGATAGAAATTATAGTACAACAAAAGTAAAAAGCTAAGAAGTAGTGGTTATCTTTATGAGATGGACAATTAGTTCATCTGGGGAAAAACATGAACGACAGCTGGATAAACAAATGAGAGTTGGCATACAGAACATGTATAATTCATACAGACTAGAAAATATAGATCCATCATTGTAATTTAAATGGAACCAGCAGATGGGATGTCTGGTGAACAGACTATAATCTGTTCTGTGAATTGTTTGCCATGAGAGGTGTTAGCATCTGACATTTTGGTTGGTATACAGTTCTGTTAAAAAAGAACTCCAGGCATGATAGCAATTTATGTTGTAAATTTCCACAAGGTGATGCCCTCCAGATTAGCAGGTGGTGTATTATGTGATAGAAAATTATGAAGAAGTTGAATCAGACAAGTTTTCAGAAAAGTGGAGCATATGATTGTCTGCAGGGAGATCTGCCTGGAAGATTCTTCTGCCATAGTTTAGATAAAGACTTGTATTATAGTTGAGAAAAAAAAACGTGTTTTGTTGTTAAGCAGTGTCTTCATATAATTGAGATGTCGCAAGAGTGCTTTTGAGTGGGTGAAAGAGCTGTCAGAAAATTGGTGATTCCTGCACAATAAAATGCCAATGTTGGTTATCCTTTGCATTGTTTGCGATGTGGTTATCCTTGGAAGTCCTGATTCTGACTGGATCACAGGTTCGAGGTATCAACATGCCTTATTGGTGACGATAACGGAAAACATAACACTTAAATGCTAATAAAATTCCATAAATTTAGTGGGAAAAATTATGTTTCTTGGAAGCCAAATATGAAGTCAATTCTCGAGTTCAAAGGCCTATGGCAGATGGTCATAGCACAAGATGTTGGATTGACTGATCATGCTCAACAGAAGAATTTCAATGACCAGAATTGGGAAGCACTGATGGTCATGATCCTATAATTAGTGTATGACGCAGAGAATGTGGATAAAGCATAGAAGAAATTGCATATTCCATATGAAGGTTTTAACAAGACATGTAGTATATTTCAAAAATAAATTATAAGGCTTTGAAAGTGCAGGAAGATGGATATCATCAGTTGATGATCTTACTAGTCTAAAGGATACTGCAGTTAGTGGGAAATTGGAGGGAAAAAATATTCACGTCAACAATCTACTATCGGAGAATCCTGTTGAACTTGAAACACTTTCTATTGTTGTTGAAATTGAAACACTATCTTCTAAGAAAATTGTAGTGATGTTCTGGAAAAAGTAGTGAAGAGGCACACGTTATGATGGAGGGAGAAGGAATTTGTTGCAAGATTTGGAGGTAAGGGACAACACTGAAATAAAGCCCCAGAGCTTCACCTAGCATTAAAAGCCAAATAGTGAAGAAAGGATGTAATACCCCAATTTTGATCCCTGGTTCAATGTTGTGTATGTACAATATCAATGGCTAAAAACTAGCAAATGTAATTTGTAACTGAATATTGAATATATAGTAAAAGGTACATCACGGGCTATAGAAGAGAAGGATAAAATAGGGGGGGCTATTACTCCACAGGAGTGAAAGGACAAAGGGGTTAAGTATGAAAAGAAAATGACCTTAGTCAAGGGATTCAAACCATGGTCTTGTAAAACTTGTCTTTTGGTATTAGTTAATCACTATTTTATTAAGCCATGGGAGGGTTAGTGCACAAAGGAGATATGTGGCCCCTTCATGCCATGCAACTAAAAGCTTTACCTTTGCCATGCAAACAGACTGTAGTGGTTTGATTTTTGAAGGTTTGAGAGGGGGTTTGAATGTTGCTGTTATTCAAATTATCAGAGTCGAACTCATAAAAAAATGGAATTTACCTTGCAAACTATCCTTTGGGGAAATCTAAAGAATTGTCATTAAGCGAACTATTGTGTATACTAAATTCAAATTTTGAAATCTGTAGGCATGAATTAAGTGAGAATTATGGCAATATGGAGTGATAATCGCTGTCTTTTGAGGAAATTCACTACCATTGATAATTACCTGGAATTTCAGTAGTGAGATCTTATTGCCAGCTTGTGTTCGATCTCTAGAGGAAAGAGGGATAGCTTGAGGTATTGCTGAATACATAAAAAAATCCATTCCTTCAGTTGTGCAAGATGATGAGGAAGTGTTGTTGATAGGGAATTGTTGTAGGTGTAATTATGTTTGCAAACCTAGAAACTGGGCTAGGAGAAGAGAAATTAGAGTTTACCATATAGAGAGTGTGCCTTGTGGACTTACAGCCTCAACATGGACTTATAGCCTCAACTTGGGGGTGGCTTCTATGGTAGAGAGAATGTTGCAGTAGGGATCCTATAGTTGGGTGGAACATCCATCTTCTGCAACCAATTGTCGGATAAATTAGTGTTCATAAATATATTTGTGAATTATGTTGAATTAAAATTGAATTGGTATGGTTTATGTCATGGCTGAATTAATTTCCAGCTTGTTTTTCTAGCTACTTGTGTTAGCTAGCATTTATGATTTATGAATAATTGAATTTACATTTAGATTGCATAAAGATGTAGTGTCATGCCTGCCTAAATTAAATAGTTAATGACAAAATAATTTGTTCAGTTCCTTAGTAAATTGGTGCAAATTTGGGTGGTTGAGAGAAGTACCCCATATTCTCAAAGTGGACAAAGGGTATTGGTTGTAACAGAATGACATCAGAGCTATAGGTTACAATGCTAGGGTTGTATGGGCAAGAAGTCAACTGTCTATTAAGAAATTGCAGTTGTGCCATAAGTGTTTGACATAATTTCTCCATGAGAATAATCAGCAAAAATAGTATTTAAATTTTGCAAGAGTTGAGTTGAATATTGCAATTATCCAAATGAAAGGGTGTTAAGAATATTTGGGTAGCTTATGAAGGCATGAATGAAGAAATGCTTGAATTTTAGAATTAGCAGTGCGAGGAGAAAGGAATGTCTAGAGCCATGACTCTTAGTTTAGAAGCCCAATTTGGGTATGGGTGTAGTCATTGAAAGGCTAATTCAGAAGGAATAATTTTGATGGCTCAAGCCTTGGAGAATTGCTTTAGAGTTCTTTAAAACTTAAGAAGAAGATTCATGTAGCCTTGAGTTGATGACACTAATGGAGTGCATACTTACGAATGCTTGGAAGATAATGATACAAGTCTAGAATGAAGAAAATGCTACAAGCCAATAATGCTACAATGGATTGAAGTGCAAACTTCTTTTAGATTTAGAGCAATATGAACAATAATCAAATAATATAATTGAAGAATGTTGTTGTAGAGGAGACATGGAAGATAGACAAAGACTTGGCATCTATGAAGAAGTTATAGGTCCAATTATCAACATAAAAGAGGCAAATTCTAATGATCATGGAAATAGAATGGAGTAATTAAAGTTGGTTGAAACTATAAGGAATTTGAAATGGAGGTGCATCATTGTAGAGAGGTGCATCATTTTAAAGATGATAATGAGGCAATGTTGAAAGCTCAAGAGGAAAAAAAATAGTGGAACACTTAGTTACTATAGAGTTTGAGAAAAATGGATTAGAGTCGAGGTATGACAGTGGAGTTAAAGTCCATTTAGGAAGAAAAAACCATGGAAGATCCCAACATTAAATAAGTGTTAGCAGAAGTAAAAAACATCATTACTCACCAACACATGCCTTTTTTTATCAAGAGAATCGATAGACTTGCCACTTGTCATTGAGGAAACATGGGATTGAGTCAGTGGGACTGCCATTGTACTCCTAAGCCTAGCACGACTGCCCAAAGCCTCGCTAGACAGATAAATCCAGTTTCGAACCTATGTGGGGCCCTTGTATTGGTTGGCAAATGGTTTTCAGTGAGGGACATCCATCGTTTGGCCTAGCTCGATGGGCTTATTCACCAAAGAAGCCATACACATCCAAAGGGTCATAGAGCAACCCAAAAGTGTCTCTATGTTGACATCAAAATGAGAAGGTATGTGCAAAAGTAGTGGCAAGGAGAGCTTGGGAAGATCAAGCCACTCAATCTTGATGGTGAAAACAACATGGGATAAGGTGTTGAAGCGTAGTTGTTGGGAATAAAAATAATAGTGCCTAGTGATCCACACTGTTACCGCTCAAACTAGCAGGGGACCTAAAGGGGATTCCTAAAGGGTCAAATGTTAGACCAAGGGCAACAAGTGGAGACTTAGCCCACTGTCACCTCAGGTAAGGCTCTCTACTGTTTACGAATCGATGGGAGGAGACCTGATATATATGGAGTCACAAATGAAAGATAAATCAACAAATGGATATAAAGTGACCTAAATAATCCCTTTCCAAATGAAGTTGAAGAATGGAGCTTGCTTGCTTTCTAAGCAAGGTACAATGTCTTCTAGGAGGAGGATGTGGGGATTTGAGGGCTAGGTTTATGGGATATGACTTGTGAAAGAGCTTCCATCTCCCTAAAATCCTTTTTCAAATTGGTATCACAGGTGGTTCTTGAAGAATTGTCTTTCAAAGGAGTGAGACCACACGGGACTAGGTGGGCCCAACCTAGGTCAAGAGGCAAGGATTTATCAACCAATGATGTTCTTAACCCATACAAGAAGAGGGAAATGATCAAAGATTTTTTTTTCACTTAAAGGTGTTGACTTGATCCTATGAGACACTAGCGTTGGGGATACTAGGGCAAAGTTTGATCTCAGAGCTAGGGCTTGGATTTTCTCACAACTCCATCGTTAGAATGACTTCAAAATTGGAGGATGCCTTGAGGACACACCAACGCAGGAGAGGCTAGGAGATCGAACTTTTTGGAGGGCTATTTTGTCGAGAAAATGATGGCCTAGGTGACCCAACTTGGCTAGACCTAGGAAAAGGTGAAAAATATTTGATTTTGGTTGACCACCTCTTGGTAGATTAGTGCCTTAGTCTTGGGAGAATGTAGTCTATGATAAATATGAGTGATGACCTTGTTTCTTAGTTAAGGAGGCCTTAAGACTACCTCATTACCCTTTTAGGGCAAAGGGAAGTAGCCTTACAACTTTTATACTTTGACTTGCAAAAGGTGATGGCTTATCAAGATCCATTCGTTGATAGAATTATCCTTTGGAAATTTCATTCAAATTACATAGCCCATACATTGAAAGATACTATATAGAGACAAAATTCCACAATTTAAGCAGAAAATGCATGCAACAATTAGCCCTAAATATAACGAAAATCTCAATCCAATGTATATGACAAAGTAAAACAAGAATAACATGACATGCATGTACTTAGATGTAATAGAACATATCCAACCATCCACAATTTAACAATAGAGAAGCTCCAAGATAAAATAAACCAAATCCAAACATCAAAATTCATCCATAAAGTTCCAATTCATCCTCCAAGAAAAAATGTGAAATTCTCAAGAGAGAGAAGTGATCCAATCCAAAGTGATGATGAGAAAATGAACTCATTTCACTTGTATTTATACACTAATGAGGAGTTCAAATTAGTCTTCTTGGCCTACATGAGCCCCAAAAATAAAATAATGTGATAATAATTTAACTTTTGGTGACAAGCCCACCAAACTAGCTCATAAATGAAATAATAAGCCTCTTAAGAGGTCAGATGATGAATAATACATCTCGTAGGGCTCTCCAAGAGGCTTGATGAGGTCCATAGGTACCATAATGAAGAATAGGACCCTCAAAATTGATGGACAAGGGGTTGGCCCCTTGTTCTCAAAATAATAAACCTATGGTGCTCCCAACGGGTGTGGGGGCACAATAATAACCTCATGGGTCTCCAAATGAGTCAAAAATGCCTGTAGATCATCTGCAAGGGCTTTGATGATGGTGTTGGGGATGCCACATCATCCTACAAGTCATGGGTCAGTTGCCAAGTGCATGGTATATTTGTAAGGCCAACTGGGCAAAGGTGAACTAGGTCCATCTTCCTCGTCCAATAAGTGAATTTCGAGCATCTCTAAACATCCTCAGGGATCCATGGAGTGTTTTCTACTGCTGTGGAGGCCCATGGCTCAAAACACACACCCTACATGTGCCAATTTAGCCCTCTGGAGAATTAGGACCCCGTATAGAGAGACCAAACCCAAGATGGAGACCATCTGCGATCCTACATAGGATCTTGTTATGAATATAATTCATAACAATTGACATAAATAAAATTAATGTAATTATTAAATAATTAAATATAAATTAGGTTAAATAGCCATTAAATTAAGTGAAAAGGCATGTCTAAAAGACATGCCCATTGACGAAAGGACACTTGCTTAGGTATATAAATGCATGTCCTCATTGTAACAATCATCACTTATACATTTATATATATATATATATATATAATAAATTATTATTATTAAATAAGTACCTCTGTGTATTTTTACATTCAAGTCTCCAAGTTATCAGTTTTCTTGCTTCAGCCATAGTTTTTATGGGTATCAGAGCCATGGCACACAATATAATTATGCGGGCCTTTGAATGTTGTTCACCGCACAATGTGCCATTACGTTCACATCCTGATTACGTTGAGCAGTTTAGTAAAATTCAAGAAGCATTTCAGCGT
This sequence comes from Pinus tabuliformis, assembly GCA_031772625.1. NCBI lineage: Eukaryota > Viridiplantae > Streptophyta > Pinopsida > Pinales > Pinaceae > Pinus > Pinus tabuliformis. The sequence continues at coordinate 828,772,282 of CM062819.1, forward strand.
TTAGAAAAGTCATATGCAAAAATTAAAGCATGTCGAAGAGAAATTGATAATAAAGAAGATGATAGCAACAATAAAGAAACGAAACAAGATCAAAATGAGGACTATCTTGAGAAACAAGGAGATGTATAATATCATAACAATGAAGAAGATGTTGTCAATGAGAAACTATCATCCATGACCCCTGAACAAGAGCAGGGTGTTGTAGATATCGACAATGGAAGGATATTAGATTTATCCTGGTTGAAGGAAGATGTCAATGAAAATCTTCCATCTGTGGCTCTTGAGAAAAGACAAGTTTTTGAAGATGTGAGGATTACTATTTCTGATTTTGATGATAAAAGTGAAGTGAAAATGGTTAACGCTGATAATAAAGTGAAAACTATGGTAACAGAAATAGCGGCTCTGGTCGCTGCCACATGGTGGAACAAATTGTCTCTGGATCTTCAAATGGAGATATTCCCTTCGTTGCCAGTGGAATGTGTTTATAGTTATCGCATGATCTCCAAGCAATGGAACGACCTCCTTTCCTCAAACTACTTCTTAACCAAGTGGGTCGAGACACCTCTCAACAGGAATCAGCCACGGCTGGTTCTGTGCGACCTGAGTATGAAAACCCCATGTATGGCTTTCTGTTTCTACACGAAGACCTGGATTAAATCCTGTTTTGACTTTTCCTTCCTTAAGGACAGAGACTGGCAGGAAATCTATTCTTTCAAGCAATGTTTGGGAGCAGTAATCTTGGTCGAAAAACGTTAGAGGAAATTACTTCAATGCTAAACTTATCTTAACTTTGTGTACTTACCCTTGTTAAGTCAAAGAGATACCAAGTATGCTAACAAGAAGCCCATGCACAAACATTCAACAACAATTTAGAACAAAAACTAATGTAAAGTAGTTTTGCCATCTATACACCTCTTTGTCTTGACCTCTCATAAAGGTTTTATAAAGTTTGATATAGATATTGTATGATTTTCTTTTTCCAAAGAAATATTCTCGCAGATCAACCCTAGATGGATCCTCGAATTAGTATGTCCCGTATCTACCCGTGCAAAGATCTCATTACAACGCTTGTTGTGAGGCCAAACATGGATTTGTCTGAGAATAAGTCGCCCACATATATAAACACATAAAACATGGAATCCTCACCATCGCAATAATGTTGCAAGCACATATGTTTCGTTGAAGATAATGGAGAATATCCTAAAATAGGTAGAGTTGGTTCACGTAGCCTCAAGATAGGAATTGGTTTCTATCCCTTAGGATGCTGTTCTAACTTCCCTAAAACCATGTATTCTATTTAATGTGTAATGTTGATGAACAATGTAGAGCGTTCTGCAGAGCCTGACTCTCCTGGTTCAGACTCTCTTTCGTAGAGTTGACTAGTGGATTTTATTTTCTTAATACAAACATTACCATTTTTATCATGGTATCACAACGTCAGGGCTGAGGAACTTGTACGCTGGTTGGTGGGTGGTTCTTTGAACCGAAATCGTCGCAGGTTTTGAGTGGATAGTTGCGACGATAGCACTATTACACTTCTCGAAATTTTTATTTTTCGATCATCGCAGTTTTTCAGTGTACAATTGCGACGGTCTCAGAAAATTGATGTAAAACTGTGACAGTCTCGGATATTGGGCATATATCTGCGACGACGTCTCATAAAATTGATGAATACCTGCAACAGTCTCAGATATTGGGCATATATCTGCGACGATTGTGTAAATCAAAGAAATTGCACGAGGGAGCCGAGAACAAGGCTGTAGCTGTCAGAGAAGCTGAGTGGAGAAGCCAAGAACAAGGCTGTAGCTGACAATAGGAGATTGTCTGGAGGCTGAGAAGAAATCCACGGTGATCTGCGCGTGTGTTGCGAGATCAAACAACAGTGATTTGTCTCTGTCATAGATTTGGGGTAAATTTAACATCTTTTACCTGTCGATTTTTTTTTTTCTAAATCGCCAAGATGAATAACGACATATTTGAAGCATGCATGAACGAGCATAACAAGCTCGATGGTTCCAGCTGTGCAAATTGGAAGTTTAAGATGCAGATTCTGCTAGGAGCGCAAAGTGCTTGGAAGATTGTGAATGGGGATGAGCCGAGGCTCGCGGCTGGATCAACGTCGGTCCTAGATTGGGAGAAACGAGAAAGCAAAGCAAGGACAATGTTAAAGATGTCAGTGAAAGACTGTATTATACCGCACATCAAAGAAGGTAAGTCAACTAACGAAATCTGGGGAATTTTGAAGGAGTTGTATGAGATCAGGAATTCAAATCGTCTTCTGTTCCTCAAGAGTAAGATCCTATCCATGAAGATGGAGGAGAATGAAATGATTGCTTCATTCGTAGCAAAGATCAAGGATCTGAAAACCAAATTATCAGATATTGGTCATACAATGGACGATACATATCTTGTGACCATTACAATGAATGGTGTTACTGATGATTATCAGATGTTCATCACTGGGACCAATGCTAGAGAAAAGATCCCGCATTTTGAAGAGCTGACAGGTACACTGATGCAGGAAGAACAGAGGAGATTGACTCTGAAGCCCCAGAGTGTTAATCTTGCATTGGTGGCGAGGAAGAACTTCTACAAAGGGAAAGGAGGTCCACAACAACAAAACGGAGCAAGTTCACATAAACGGCCAAATTTGACCCAAGGTATGCATCTGAATAAAAACTACTCTAAAACAAAATGTTTTTATTGCGGAAAGTTGGGTCATATTGGCAGGGAATGTAGGAAAAAGAAATATCATGAAGAACAACAGAAGCCAAAGAGACATGCAAGTCATCTCACGAACAATGATCAGGTGCAGAATTTGAGGTTGTTCATGGTAGATCGTGATGAAAATGTTGATGCAGACATCTGGTATGTAGATTCAGGAGTGTCAACACACATGACAGGGAACAAGCACTGGTTGGAGGATTTTAAAGAGATCAACGAAGGTGCACAGATTTACCTAGGAGATGACAGAAGTCATCAAATCAAAGGATGTGGGAATGTTTCTGTCATTCTACCTGATGGTAATATCAAACAAATCTATAATGTTATGTATGTGCCTGGAATAACAAAGAACTTGATTTCTGTATCAATGATTACAAATCAAGATTTGAAAGTTGAATTTTTAAAATCTAATTGCTACATTAAGGATCTGCTAGATGGAATGAAAACAATTGCTACAGGAATCTGAACAGGAGGACTATACAAGTTGGATGTGAGACCTGCACCGGTTCGAGCATTGACAACAGTGAGCCTGACTACAGAAGAGCTTTGGCACCAGAGATTCGGCCACATCAATTACAATGATTTGCTGTTACTATAGAGGAAAGAAATGGTAAGAGATCTTCCTATGCTAAAGCAAGTACATAATGATTGTGATGCTTGTACTTTAGGAAAAAAGCATAGAGAAGAATTCCCTGTTAGAGTAGAAAAGAAATAGAGGGATATACTGGAGTTAGTGCACATAGATCTTTGTGGTGCCTTGCAAACAAAATCATTAGGAGGTGCAGTGTATTTCCTACTGTTTATTGATGACTGTACGAAGTTTTCTTGGGAGTATTTCTTAAGTAAGAAGAGTCATACATTCAAATACTTTAAGCAGTTTAAAAATATGATTGAAAGACAAATAGGGAAACAGATAAAAATTCTCCGTTCTTATCAAGGGAGAGAATACAAGAAAGATGAGCTTATCAGATATTGTAAAGATCATGGAATTTTGCAGCAGTTTATAGTATCCCATATTCCACAGCAGAATGGAGTAACAGAAACGAAAAACAAAACTCTGGTGGAATGTGCAAGAAGTATGCTTAAAGGTAAGAATATTTCAAATGGTTTTTGGTCTGAAGCAGTGAATACTGCGGTTTATTTAAAAAATAGGAGTCCTACAAGAAGTCTTGAGTTTAAAACTCCTTTTGAAGCTTTATATGGATATAAACCTGCAGTAAAACACTTACGAATATTTGGATGTAAAGCATTTTCCCACATACCAAAGGAAGATAGAAAGAAATTAGACTCGAAAGCCATAAGATGTACTTTTATAGGGTATTGTTCGTCATATAAAGCATATAGATTATTTAATCCCTCTACTCACAAGATCTTTGTTAGTAGAGATGTTAAATTCCATGAGCAGGATAATGAAGAAACTGATGAGCACTATGATGGATGGGACATCCCATACTTTGAATAAGAAAAAGTAGAGAACAATCAGGGACAACAACAGACAATGTCAGAGGATGAACAACAACAAACAAAGGTAGAGGATGAGCAACAACAACAACATCATCAACAGCAGCAGGAGGAAGAAATAAGGTTTGAAACCACCACCCCACCACTCAGGAGATCAGGTAGGAAAGCTCAAATGCCTGCAAGATATAGGGAAAATGCTTTTATAACTAGTATGATGAATATGGTTGAACCGTCTAGTTATAAAGAAGCAAATGAAAGTAGTGAATGGAAAACAGCCATGGCACAGGAATATGATTCAATAATCAGAAATAACACATGGGAATTGGTTGAACTTCCTAGAGGAAAATAGGTCATAGGTTGAAAATGGTTATATAAACTGAAAATTAATGCAGATGGAACTATATAAAAACTGAAAGCTAGATTGGTTGCAAAGGGGTACACACAAAAAGAAGGGATAGATTATGAAGAAACCTTCGCCCCTGTAGCTAAATTGAACACCATTAGAATGTTAATTGCTTTAGCTACTAATAAACATTGGATGATACCAACTAGATTTAAAGTCTGCAATTCTGAATGGAGAACTGAAAGAAGAGGTTTATTTAGATCAATCGGAAGGGTTTGCCCAGAAGGGAAAAGAACATTTAGTCTGTAGGTTGAAGAAAGCACTCTATGGACTAAAACAAGCTCCCAAGTCGTGGTATGAGAAAATTGATTCATTTTTTCTACAAGCTGGCTATAATAGAAGTAAGAATGACCCTAATCTTTACACCATGAAAGATGAACAAGGGTGCGTAGTGCTGATTGCATTATATGTAGATGATTTGATAATTACAAGAGATGCTATATATCTAATTGATGAAATCAAGCAGCAGATGTCACAGATGTTTGAGATGAAGCATCTCAGTGAACTCAAATACTGTTTAGGTCTCGAAATCTAGAGAGATTCAGGTCAAACATTTATGTCTCAAGCAAAGTATGTCAAAGGCTTGTTAGAAAAGTTTAGAATGGATCAATGTAAGTCTGCACCGGTACCATTGCAGCGAAACATCAAATTGCAATGTGAGGATGGCTCAAAAGCGGCGGATGCAACACTTTGCAGACAGCTGGTTGGGAGTCTGATCTACCTAACCACCACTAGACTTGATTTGGCTTATGCAATCAGTGTGTTAAGCCAATTTATGTCTAAGCCACTTGAAAGCCATTGGAATGCAGCGAAGAATGTTTTGAGGTATCTACAAGGTACTGTAGATTATGGAATTATTTACACTGACTCTTCTAATGTTAGATTGGTAGGATTTGCAGATTCAGATTGGGCAGGAAATGTAGATGATCGCAGATATATAACAGGTTATGCATTCAGTGTTGGATCCGGGGTGATCACATGGAGCAGCAAGACGCAGAACACAGTGTCCTTATCTTTAGCAGAAGCAGAGTATCAAACCATGTGTGCAGCGACGTGCGAGGCGGTTTGGTTGCGAAGACTTCTCCAGGATGTTGGGGAAGAACAGACAGTCACAACAACAATCAGATGCGACAATCAAAGTTCAATCAAGCTGGCCAACAATCCGGTGTTTCACAAAAACACTAAACATATTGATACTCAATTCCATTTTGTTAGGGAGAAAGTGCAATCTAAAGAAATTCATCTGGAATATTGTAATACATGTGATAATGTTGTAGACATTTTCACTAAGCCCCTTGGAAAAGTTAAGTTTCAAATGTTTAGGGAGATGTTAGGCATATATGTGAACCCATTCTCCATTAAGGGGGAGTGTTGAAGATAATGGAGAATATCCTAGAATAGGTAGAGTTGGTTCACGTAGCCTCAAGATAGGAATTAGTTTCTATTTCTTAGGATGCTGTTCTAACTTCCCTAAAACCATGTATTCTATTTAATGTGTAATGTTGATGAACAATGTAGAGCGTTCTACAGAGCCAAACTCTCATGGTTCAGACTCTCTTTCGTAGAGCTGACTAGTGGGTTTTATTTTTCTTAATACAAACATTACCATTTTTATCATCTTTATATGACGCAATGGTGCTTCTTTGGATCATTGGTCTATGCTTTCTCTCTACATGATAAGAAATTTAGCCACATTAAAATAATGGGCAAACATGAAGTGCCATGTACGGTAGTAAGTAAAGGAGCAAAATAAATTTAGCCACATTAAAATAATGAGCAAACATGAAGTGCCATGCACTGTAGTAAGTAAAGGAGCAAATATGAAGTGTAGCCACATTAAAATAATGGGCAAAGATGAAGTGCCATGTAGTGTAGTAAGTCAAGGAACAAATATGAAGTGTCATGTAGTGTAGTGAAGAGCAAATATGAAATGTCATGTGGTGTAGTAAGTCAAGGAACAAGTTGTCATGTAGTGTAGTAAGTCGAGAAAATATGAAGTGTCATATAGTGTAGTAAGATGATAATGGACTCACTAATTTTAACAACAATTTATTTTTATTCAATAAACAAAATGTAAATGGAGTAAATCAATCATTTTCTTTAGTACAAATGCACAACCCACTACTTATTAATTCATGCAAGGTAGATACAACCCTTGATTCTGTTCTTCCCACAATTGAGCACATGGAAAAAAGGACAACAAAACTAACACATAAAGGGAGGTCTTTCTGACCATTGAATTTTATTGATATGATTTGCAAGCCCAAACTAACAAACCCGCCCTCAAGCAATGAAGAGGTAAGGAGATCTTGAATGAATTTGGGGTTTCCCACTTCCATTAAATGAGTGGCATGGAATACTCACAAATTACCATCCTTACACGTATGAGAAATATGGGGTGGCTAAGGCAAGCCACAAGGCAGGAAGACCAAGCTCTTAATGAAACACATGGAAAACACCATTCAAAATGAGAAGTGCATAATGAAATTTAGGGTGTTCGCTAATTGTGGAACATATATCCCATGTTCTCTAATTGACCTGGTATTAGAATGGTGCTCGTGATGTCATTGTTACTAAATTCATGAGAGGCTGGAAGTACATAGTGATGAGGTTTGGGTATAGTTATGTGGGGATAATTGTCTCTAATATTTTATGCTAGAAGAAAAGCGTCTGATGAATGCATCAAGGGATAAATCCATGTTCCTCAATGTAATACCCCCAAGTTGACCCTTGTATGTATTGTACATATTAGTATTAGGTTGGTGAGACAAGATGTGTTGGGCCTATATGCCTTTTACATAAGGATTTTGGGGCTTGTATGCTTATGTAAATATGTTTTGATGCTAGAATTCTTGAGTGATTTCTACTAGAGAACCTATGTGTAGAAAGGCTAGAGATCGTAGACATGTAATCACCATATATTAATAAAATACATCACTATTGTATACCAAGTAAACCAAAGAAAAAAGGGGTGCTATGGTTCCATGAGAAGGGGGCTTAAGCCCAGGGGACCCGACAAAATGTAATAAATTAATCCTAAAGTATACATGAACATGTTCTATGCTAAGTCTAAAAGGAGAGGGAATAAACCTCAAATGTCAGGGTGAGAACTTATTTGAGTGACACTTGTCATGACGATTCCATGCATATAAAAGTGAGGATTTAGTGTGATTCTAGATGTTATTCCATAATTCTCATCATTATGACTATTGTACTGCTCTTGGGAGAGCGTGAGCATTTATTATTTAGTTTACCGTATTTGGGTGCATACGCTTCTTTTTGGGTTGCTTTGGGAGGGATGAAACCCTAGAGGGAGATGTGTCATAATAAGTTCCTCGGTGTGAGGCTCGGAGTATACCTAGAGACTCCTGAGGATAGTTTGAACTCTCAAAACCCAAATTAGCAAACCCACACATGAACATTACAGAGGTAAGGGGACCTTGAATGAATTCGACGTTTCCCACTTCCATTAAATGAGTGGCACAAGATACTTTCAAATTGTCATCCTTACACATACTAGAAAGATGGGGTTGCTAAGGCAAGCCACTAGTGGGAAGACCAATCTCTTAATGAAATATAAGGAAAACACCATGCAAAATGAGAAGTGCATAGTGAGATTCAATGTGACCACTAGTTGTGGAACATCAAGCCCATGTTATCTAATAGACCTAGTATTGGAATAATGCTCAGATGTCATTGTTACTAAAGTCATGAGAGGTTGGAAGCACATAGTGATGAGGTTTGAGTGAGTAATGTGGGGATAATTGCCTCTAATATTTTATGCTAGAAGTGAATCATTTGGTGAAGGAATCAAGGGATGTATCAATGGTTCTCAATGTAATGCCCCAAGGTTGACCCCAGTATGTATTGTCCGTATTGTTATTAGGTTGCTGAGATAGGATGTGTTGGTGCCTATATGCCCATTTACATAAGAATTTGGAGGCCCGCATGCCTATGTAAATATGTTTTGAGGCTAGAATGCTTGAGTGGTTTCGGCCAAAAAAACTATGTATAAAAAGATTGATGATTCTAAACATGTAACATGTAATCACATAAATATTAATAAAATACATCACTACTGTAGACTAATTCAAATAAAGAGAAAAGAAGTGCTATGATTCCATGAGAGGCAAATTATTCTAAAGGCTAAGCAGAGGGGGCTTGAGCTTAAAAGATTCACCCTAAAATAATGAAGTAATCCTAAAATATACATAAATATGTTCTTAGGAGCCAAGGAAAAACAACAAATCACAATGTTCTTAGGAGCTAAGGAAAAACAACAAATCACAAATGTTTGAGTAAGAACTTATTTGAATGACACTTGTCATGAAAATTCCATATATAAAAATTAATTTATTAAAATTTGTTAAATTTTAAAATTTAAATTTTTTTTTATACATAAAAGACTTATCGTACAATAAAATTGATTTTAATATTTTATTTATAATTTAAAATTAAATTTATATTTTATAAGTGAATTTACCAATTAAATTATATTATATTATATTATTTAATAATTTATGCACCAATTATATATTGTTTGTGAAATATCTTTTTAGTAAAATAAAAATAAAATTCCTACCCACTTCCTCCCCCAAAAAAAAATAAGCTCCCCTCTGTCTCTTTGTACCTTCCCTTTTTCTGATCTACTTTTTATCCTTTGTAGCTCTCTATCTTATACCTACCGAACTTATTTGCCAGATTTATTGTATTTCTTTACTTTATTGTAATTTTGTCTTAATAAGTTTTATCATATCTAATCCCTCAATAATATGATTTTAAAACTATTATATATAATTTTAGTTTGTTATATTTAAAATATTTATACATCAATATGTGGTTATCATATTTAATTCCTCATTAATATGTTTTTAAAGCTATTGTATGTATTTTTAGTTTATATATATACCTATATATTATATTATCGTAAATATCAAAATATTTTTGTTAATGATATCCTTAATTGGTTAGTAAAATGAGTAAGTTAATTTATTATTTTATATATATGGGTACTGGTTAGATAATTAATTTTTGAGATTAATCTCGGGTTAGTTTGGGTATTTATTGGAGTCTAAGAACTCCTGGAACGAATTCAACTATTTCCTATATGTATTTATATGTACAATATGTACATAATTATTTGAGATCAATTAATATACATTTGATTTGGTTTCCAGTCTCGTGTGTTCTAAAGTGGTATCAGAGCGGGTGAGATACTCTGTTGAATGAGAGCATGGTTAATTTGTTCTATCAAATAGAATGAATCTGAGACTTTAGAGGTTAATTTGAACATTATCAGAGACCTAGTTGAGTTGTTTCTAAACTCAATGTATTTGAATTCTATTGCGTAAAGGATTGTTTCTAAACTCCATGTATTTGAATTCTATGGCGTAAAGGAGACGCAGAGCATGAAGGTTGTGAGGATAGTTGAATGCAACATAAGGTTAGCCCAGTGGGACACCCAAACTATTGACTCTTTGTAAGTTTTATAACTTTCTGTCATAATGAAAGAAGATTGGAGAAATTCAGTGGTATAAAGTTTTTTTTTTATATCCTTGGAAGTTAGAATACATGTTGGAGTTTTGAGTGCTTGTTGTTCTCAATAAAATTTCCAATACTGAGTCGAATACCAATAATTGTTGGATTGTTTGCTAAAAGTCTAAGTTCCATGCACCCAAGGGCTGCTTGTTGTTTTAATTTTGGGAGGCTTTATTTGCATTTACTGCGTCAAACGAGAGTTTACTTACAGTGAAATTTCTGAAAGATAGTATTTGCATTTACGAAAGTAAACCAAAGTTTAATCAAAATAAGTAAAGTTTCTGAAGGATAATATTTACATTTACTGCAAACCGGAGTTTTTACTAAAATATTTTTGAAGGATACAAAGTTTTTACTGAAGGATTTCTGAAAGATACTTAAAATGAAAGATATATATTTTTTGGTGGTTTGAATTAAATTTTTAATTGAAGAGTGGTCAATTTTCTGGTTGTCCTAGATTTAAAAAAGAGATTTTGTCAGTTTATATATTGGGTGGACGTAGATTGCAGCCGAGTGTGAAGGGGACTGTGAGAATTTTGCAGTGAAATCTCAGACCAATGAGTAACTAACTATGTGAAGCTTGCAGTAGAGAGAGGTATAATGTAGAAGAAGTCAGTAAGCATGGAAGAAATGGCATTCACATTAAATTGTGGTGAAATTTGAAAATTATTTAAATAATAATTTCTAATGTGAACGCTAATTTTTGAGAAAGCTATGAAAGTTTTCTTTAAATTGAGAAAGGAATAAAAAATACCGAGGAGTAAGGAGTAACTCTCAAGATGTTGCCATAATGTTCACATGTAAAATTCACTATTAAAATATTAAAGTCAACCAACAAACTTTACGTAAAAGGAGCCAAGATAAAAAGTAATTTTTATGTGAAGTTAAAAAAAAAAAAAACTTTACATAAAAGGAGCCAAGATAAAAGAAGTGGTAAGGCTTGCTCCTTCCTTCTCTTATTTTCATTAAATGGAGTAATTTTGATTGGTGGCAAGTGGAGAAAAGGAGCTTGTAGGGAATGACATCAAGTTTTGTTTTTGTTTTAATTTTAAATAGGAGAGTTTATGGATATAAAATCGAGAAGGGAAAATGACATCGTGGTTAGTGAATATTATATAGTTATTTGGTCTATAGAAGGTCTCAAGTTCAAATCTTTATAGAGACAATTTTGAAAGATATTTTTTTAAAAGCTAATTTTGGGAGATATTTTTGGAGGTAGAGTTTATGGATATAAAATCAAGAAGGGAAAATGAAATTGTGGTTTGTGAAGTTTATATAGATATTTGGTCTATTGAAGGTTTCAGATTCAATTTTTTATAGAGACAATTTTGAAAGATATTTTCTTAAAGCTAATTTTGGGAGATATTTTTGGAGGTTGTGAACATGATTTCGGTTTGGAGGTTGTGAACATGATTTCAGTTTCCATTGGTTGGCGACCCTGAGCATGTCACTATTTGATAAATTTACAACTCATGCATATTGGATATAACTCACAACAAACTTGAGTTTTCATGGTATTCATTATATGGAGCAAAGATAAAAGTTCCTAATTGTGTAGTTGCAGCTATATAATCACTTCATTCTTAAATCTTCTTTGTAAATAGGTACATTTTCAGTTAAACCCAACACCCGGTTAATTCATCATAAATTTGTTTATATTGGGTGCATTTTGGTGGTAGCCGACACCCCTTTTTTAAAAGTTGATTTTTGGAGAAAATGGTCAAAGTCGATGATTTGTTGTAGTTATTACGTAGTTTAATGTCATCCATAGTTCATAACAGTGTCCAAGTCAACAAGGACACACTTTCTCACATCCACTCATGTTTGCAAAATGCGAAAAGAAAAATTGAATTTTTGGAGCTAGAATCCCAGTTTCAATGAGAAGAACTACAAAAGAAGAATTTTGAACCTATTCTTGTTCAGAATAATAGTTTGTTTGAGCCAGATCATTAGTCAGAAAATGATCAGAGTAATGTTGTGGTTTCAAAAGAAAATGCAACTGAATGTTCGTATGAGAAGCTTGATTGAATTTTTGGAGCTAGAATCCCAGTTTCAGCGAGAAGAACTGCAAAAGAAGAATTCTGAACCTGTTCTTGTTCAAAATAATAGTTTGTTTGAGCCCGATCATCAGTCAGAAAATAATCAGAGTAATGCAGTGGTTTCAAAGGAAATGAAATTGAAAGTTCTTATGAGAACCATGATATTCCCAAAATGTTCATAAGGCCATGGGAAGAGATTAGACACAATAAACACAAAACTGGTTTGGGTTACAAAGAGGATATTCTGGATGTATCTTTTCATATACTAGATTTTGCTAAACTGATATAATTCCAAAGTGCTGGATTTTTGGACGGTGTTTTCCAAAACAAGTTGATAGATGCTAAAAGTGTAAAAAAGTTGGACATGTGAAAGATCAGTGTTTTGATCTTCACTTGTGTGAGCATTGCAGAAAGTGAAATCATCATACAAATAGATGTTCCAGAAAGAAGTCTACTGCAAGAGAGAAAGTAAATTTCGGATGGATTGCTTCTTGGGATTGGACCAAAACAACCAAGAAGATTTATAGGTCATACCGAAGAATATGTTCCAGAGTGATGACTAGCCTTGTAGTGATAAAGAGTACTTCTCACCCTGTATCTAACAAGGGGGGAATAATTGATGGTCTGCTACAGGTTCGAGTTCGAGATGTCAAGCGAGCCTAAGTCAGAGTTGAGTTGATCGAGTTGATTGAGCACTTCCATATTTGGAATTGTTCGAGGAACTGTTGTGATAGTTCCAGATTTTGTGGTCACCTTAAAACTACATTTTTTGTTGTTCTGAGAACCGCTATGAAGGTTCCAGAGTTGGTGTTGGTTGAGAACTTTAGTTCTCCCATGTTGGTTTGTGGTCATCCTTAATAACCATTTTCTAAGAGAGATTCAGCGCTTAGCTAAGATGCATTTTTGCATTTTGAGCTCTCGTTCTTGGACTTTAGTAAAACTCCTAGGAACTAATTCAACTGTTTCCTATATATATTTATATATACATATACATAATTATTTAAGATTAATTAATATACATTTGATTTGATTTCCAGTCTCGTGTATTTTTCAGTACTAATATAACATCATTAGATTACTTTTGATATATAAAACTTTTTTCTTTTATTTATTAAATTTATTCATTATATTATTATTATCGTCTTTTACTTTAATATATTATTACATTTTTTTCCTTTGTTCATTGACCTTTATATTTATTCATTATTAATATACTGTTTTTATTTTTCATTAAACTTTATTGTTTAATTTTAATATATTATCATTATCTCTTATTTCTTTTATTTTAATCTATTATTAATTTTTTTTCCTTTATTCTTTTGTCCTTATTACTTATCTATTATATTATCATTGTTTTGAACTCTTACTATTATCATAAAGAGGGGGTTTTGCTTATATTATTAGGGGGCTTTACTTATCTTTATATTCTTTGTCATAGTATATCGTATTAAAGTATTTTATCATATACTATTTATTATTATTTAATATTAACTATTAATATTTTAGGAATTAATTTTGGGATTGGTTTTAAATTTGTTGCTTTTTTTTTCCTTCGTGGTTAATATTTCTTTTTCTTTTTATTTTTATTTTTTAAGTATGAAGTATTTATAATTGTTTTTTCTATTTTGATATTGTATTTGAAATATTGATGGTTAAAATGTATATTATAGATGTTATTTTGTAAAATCTAAGTAATAAGGTTTTTTATTTTATATACATATATATATTAGAGTTATACATTGATCGAACTTACAACTTATAATCTGTGCTTTTAATCTAATTAGTGCAATTATATAAATTAAATACCTCGTAGGCATAAATAGACATCAATCCATAATAAGCATCAAAAAACTAATTTTATGATACATCTCGTGCTAAAAAAAAATCATGAAAACTAACTAAACCAACATAGATCCATCTTAAGTATTGATCCAACATGAGTTGAGAGGGATCAAATTTCTTCACGTGCAAACTTTTTTAGAGTATAAAATACAAAGTTATTTTTCATTGTTTAAATTGTATTTTTGAATGCCAAATAGAGTATATATAGGACAATATAAACGTTTTACCCATAAAAAACTTATGTTTTCATGATATATACATAAATTTTTTTAAATGATATATAATATATACATAATTGACTTTTTTTTTTTTTACATAATATATACATAGAGACATTTTATCACGCAAATAAACATAAATTTTATTATTATTAAAGTATTTTTATTTATATTTCAATATTAATTCGTATTAAAATATTTTATTGATAACCCATGTTGAATATTTTTTTTATATACAATTAAACCAGATGTAAGTCACTTTCGTGTTTTTGGAAGTGAAGCATGGGCCCATATTCCATATGAGAAACATAAAGCTTTAGAACCTAAGAGTGAAAAATGTATTTTTGTTGGATATTCTGAAGATGTCAAAGGATATAGACTTATTCCACTTAAGTCCAAGAATGTTATCATTAGAAGAGATGTAAAGTTTGCTGAAAATATATCGGCCTACGAGCCTAGTTCGACGGATGTGCCACCTCTTCCTATCTCTTCTACTTTTGAAAATATTTCTTCTTCAGATGATGAAAGTGAGGATGACAATCCTCCCCCACCTTCTCAGGATCCTCCTTCAGCTCCTCAGCTTCCAAAATGGGTCCGTGCTACTCGGGATGCAGCAGGTGATCTTGCCGGTGATCCTACAGATCAGTGACGTACACGTTCTCAGTTTGATAGAGCCTCTTCTTTACTGGCTCAAGCTTCAGTGAATTATGATCCTGACACCTTTGCAGAAGCTTCAGGCCATCCAGATTGGGAAGCAGCTATGAATGAAGAATATCATTTATTATTGGCAAATGATACATGGGATCTTGTTCCTCTACCAAAGGGACGAAAACTTGTTAGATGCAAATGGGTTTATAGAACCAAGTATGGACCAGATGGGAAAGTTGATAAACATAAAGCTTGTCTTGTTGCTAAGGGTTTTTCACAAGTTGAAGGCATTGACTACACTGAAACCTTCTCCCCTGTTGCCAAAATGAACTCTATCCGCCTTGTTCTTTCCCTTGCTACCTCCTTCAAATGGGAAGTCCATCAGATGGATGTTAAATCCGCCTTCTTGCATGGGGACTTGCATGAAGAAATATATATGGAACAACCTATTGGCTTTATACAAACAAACTCCAGCCTTGTATGTCGGCTTAAGAAATCCCTTTATGGTCTCAAGCAAGCTCCTCGGGCTTGGTATGCCAAAATGGATAGCTTTCTTTTAGAATCTGGCTTTTCTAGGTGTCATTCTGACAATACTGTCTACACCAAGAAAGTGGGCAAGTCTCTTATCATTCTTGTTCTTTATGTTGATGATCTTATCCTCAATGGTAGTGATCCCAACCTTATCAACCATGTGAAGTCCAGCCTTAAAAAGAAGTTTGCAATGACAGACTTAGGACACTTACATTATTTTCTTGGTCTTCAAGTCTTGCAATCCAAGGAAGGTATTTCCCCTTCCCAGTCCAAGTATGCCTATGATATTCTACGCCATTTTCACATGGAAGACTGTAAGCCAGCCCCTTCTCCCTTTCAGTTTGGAGTTAAACTTTCAGTCACTTGTACTTCTCCTGAAATTGATGCGACCTTATACCGTCAACTTGTAGGAAAAATTTTGTATCTAACCCATACTCGTCCTGACCTTTCCTTTGCTGTTGGCCTTGTTGCTCGGTCTATGCAAAACCCACGTGAAATTCATTGGAAAGCAACTAAAAGAATACTTCGTTATGTTCGAGGAACAGTTCAGTTTGGGATTCATTACAGTGCCGAAGCATCTCCTCTATTGGTTGGTTTCACTGATTCCGATTGGGTTGGTGACCCTGATGATCGGAAGTCTACTGCAGGTTATGTGTTCACTCTTGGTTCAGGACCTATTACATGGGCTTGCAAGAAACAAGGTGCCATTTCTCTTTCTTCCGCAGAAGCAGAGTATCGTGGTGCTGTAGAAGCCAGTAAGGAATCCTTGTGGCTTCGTCAGATCCTGTCAGAGCTTGGCTTTCAGCAACAACATCCGACTACACTTTGGTGTGATAATCAAAGTGCCATTCAACTATGCAAAGATCCAGTCCAACATCAGCGCAACAAACACATTGAACTGCACATGCACTTCATTAGAAAGCTCATTCACGACCATGTTCTTGAAGTGCAATATTGTTCAACTGATGATCAAGTTGCAAACATATTTACAAAGGCTCTCACAGAGGCAAAGTTCACTAAACTTCGATTTATGGTTGGAGTTCAGGAAGTTGTCACTAAGGGGGGATAGGCTCTAGTGCCTCCTTCCTTCTCCTATTGTGTCATATTTGTAAATCCTTCAATCCTATCCCAAGTTGTTCTTAAGGGGGGATGTTAGGATATTCCGACACATAGGAAATAGTTAAGTATAACTTTTTAGGTAAAGTGTGTTTCTTTACTATGTACATTTTGTAACTTACAATCCGACGGTCACGATATGTAGTGATCCGACGTTCATTCTATCCTCGGTATTACCGACACTTGATCCGTGGCTTAACACCCGATTGGTCCATGATCTCTATTTAAAGAGCATGGAGGGTCATTTGTAGGTTAACTGTGCATGAGAGAAGCTTATGTAAATTTTTATTCTTTTATTAATAAATTGCCTAAAGTGGCCGCGTTGGCTCAGGCAGTGGACTGTTTCCCTCTTTGAGGGTTTTAAACACGTCAAAAGTACTGGTGTATTGATCTGTGATCTGTTTGTGAGCGGTGTCCTTTGGTGTTCTGTCTGAGGAACTTACCCTGTAAATTCCTACAAGTTGATATCAACCTAAATTAGTTAACATAGATCTTCAAATAGTTTATTTACATTTCTAGATTTTTCTTTCTAAGCATATTCATTTTTTTTCTTTCTAACCATATTCATTTTTTATTATTATAGTTGACATTATTTTTCTATTTAGAACACATTTTTTATTTTTATTTTAAAAGAGGATAGACAAACTGACACACTTACACATCCCCTCATAATGAGTTGTAAAATGAGTCTCTTGACTCACCTCTTAATTAGAAGTCATCCATACTAGTCGGATAAGACATGGGTGTTTTAGTGTCAGTCTTTGCAGCCTTCCTCCAGTGATCAAAAATGCTCTTACAAAGTGATTTTAAGATGTCAAGGTCAAATTTTGTCATTTCAGTGAGTCTTCAAACAAAATTTGGTCACTAGGTATTAGGTCTAGCGTTTGCTTGCACTCCTTTCAAAATTGTCCAAATGTTGGTCCATGTCACCATTCAGCTGTGCGTACCATCATTCAGAGGGTTCTCATCATCATGTCAGGTTCCAATGGGTCATTTTACACCTTGTTCATGCTTCAGTTGTGCCTAGGTAAGGTTCATTTCCCTCTCCTAGGGTTTTGAAGGTAATTTCTCTTGGATGATCAAATCATCAACAAAACTTGTATCCTGATGTTCATACACCTTCCCCTATCCTTAATGTACCTTATTAAACACTTCCCATCACTGAGATTCCCCAAATTCCTCATTTTCGCACAAACCCTAGTTTCTTGCTACAACTTGACAATTTTTTAGGTTAGCCTGTGTTTTGCCCTTTTGGACCTCTTCCCCTCACTCAATCTTTGAAATTCCACTTTCCCTTACTTCCTAACATCCCTCCCTACTTCCCAATTTTTTCTCAAGAATTTAGAAGCCCCTTATCCCCTTCATTTCACTTCATTTCGACAAATCCCCTGTTCCACACATCGTGATAGGTTTTACTCCAATGATGTTTCTGAGCAAGAAAAGATGAATTTGGGAAAAATGAAAGAGGTTTTTGTCCACAATAGGCCAAGGAAGAAAAACCTCCTTCACTTTTTACATAGGTGTCATGGTTTTAGAGAAATGTCAAAACTATAGTTTCCTCAGGAGAATTGATGCACCTCTGAAGTGACCTTGGGAAAATCAAGATTTCTCCTAGCTTGGTTGGCCTAATGACTTTCTTTATGCATCAAATGATAACTAGACACAAAGAGATTTCCAATGAGCTATCATGAGCTCAATTTGGAGTTGAGGAAGACTTTCAAAAGTTGACTGCAACAACACTCTGCCTTGAGGCAACCTCATTTTGCACATTTTGACCAGTCTTGGGAGATTTGATTTTTGACAAGGCAAATGAACTCCAAATTGAAAAATTAAAGTTGGATTGGAAAGTAGACTCAATAATAATTCCAACAAGCTCTCCCGTGCCTAATTTTGACACTGGGAAGGTCTCCAAAAGTCTCCTACAAAAAGGCGCTATGCATTGAGATGGCACGGCACATTGGGCATCGCTCTGTAGTGTAAAAAATGAACTAGCGCGACACATTGAGATGGCGCGGTGCATTAGGCTAAAAAGCCTGAAATCCATTCAAATCTTCCTCCAAAGACTCTCAAATTGCTAAATTCTTCATTTCCCAAGTAAGTTAACATCCCTCCATGACCAATGAATGAATTTCTCTTGGTGCTTATGGTGATTTAATGGATAAAAATTAAAACCCTACCTCCTTGCATTTTTTGTCAAAAAACAATTGCATAGGGTTTATGAGTTGTATTTCTTGCTGCTAATTCCACTCCTAGCCATTTCTCACTCCCTCACTCCTTCATTTCCTCAATCATTTTCTCCCTCTCATTACATTCTCATCTACCCATTCCACATTTCTCATATCCCTAATCAACTAACCCTAAATCCCTAATCCCACTATCCCAAACCCTAGTCAAATATCCCCAAAACCCTAATTGCCATCCCAAACCCTAAATATCATCCCCTAAACCCTTTCATTCCCTAAAATCCTACAGCTAGCATCAAACCCTCCCCTCATCAGTCCCACTCATCCATGGCACTCAAAAACATGAAGGCAAAACCGGCAAGCTGCCAAGAGGAGGAAAATCAAATTGACCACACTTGAGCAAGAAATTCAAAGCTGATCGTGAATCTTGGCTTGAGAGAAAAAACATGCACCTAGAAAGGATGCTAGAGAAGGCCAACAGCAAGAAAAACATGTTGAGGAACATTGCATATCATTACTCGGCGAGAAACAAAGTGTGCAAGGCAAGAATCAGGGACTTGAAGGCCAAGTTGAATAAAGCATCGAGGAAGTGAAAAGAGCAAGATAGACTTCAGATCTTGGCTGAGGCTTCCTTGGCCCAACATAACACTTAATGAAGGACACTCAGCCCAAATTTCAAGAAATTTGGGACACTTTTTGCAATTTTGAAATTTTTGGGCCAAAACACAGGTTTTTCTGCCCAATGCACCGCGCCACCTGGCGCTCGCTTTTGATGGGGGTCTCCTTTTGATGAAAACTCAACATTTTTGGATTTTTCATGGAAAAATATGCATGCTCACCAATGGCCAAGAAATTTTGACAGGTTTTGAGCCCCCAAAAAGGTCAAAAACACCCCAAAAATGACCTTTCTGCCCCTTTTTGGACACACAGGAAGCAGTGTTGGGAGAACTCAATTTTGGAGGGGCAAATGGAGGCCAAATTCAAAAATTCCACTTGTTCTGGAAAGTAGACAGGCAGACCTTTCCAACAAGCACACTTGGAGAAAATTTGGACACCGGGAAGGCCTCCAAAGCAACTGCAAAAAGGCGCTATGCATAGGGAAATCAACGCGGCGCCTTGGGGAAATTTTGTTCAGTTTGACCAAAAATGCTTTGTTTTTCGCCTAGTTTCTTGACAGTTTGACTTTTCTTCTTCTAAATGTCAAACTCATGATGTAATTTAATGTAATTTGATGGATCTTGATGTAATTATGCTAAATTTTCACTCATAGAGGTAGATTCATCCATGAAAAGGTAGTTTGCAACTGAATGAATCAATTCCCTAGTTTTTAGAGGCAAGCTGTTCCACTACCTACTTTTTAGTTCTCAGTTTAGACTTTGTTGGAACAGCTCCTAAACTTATGAGCTCGACCCCTAGAGGCTAGGATGAGTTGTTTATTGCCTATATCTACTAGTTTTTCAGTCATTAGCAAAGGTTGAACTTTTGAGAAAGCTTGGAGCTTCATTGCATACACATTTCAGCAGTTTGACTAAGGAATAGACCAGGGTTTGCAGCACTTTATGGGATTCATGTGGAATCTTGCTTTGGTATTGTGTTTCCTTCCGTAATTGTAAGTTTACATGTGTTTTATGTATGCCATTATCTCTCTTTGCTTCATCTTAACTAAAACAAACAAGGATAAAGGTAGAATCCATTGAAATTGCAGTGCTCTACCTAGGGTTTGCTTTAGTTACTTATGTTTTCAGCTGTTTGAAGAGGATCCCTGAGGTTTTCTTGTCCTCTTCAATTCCTCACCTGTCTAAAGCCCTCCAGTTCATTCAATTTGAAGTACCAAATCATTTGCCTATCTTGCCCCATAGAGATATTTGCAAAATTGAGCCTCATTCCCCAGACCCAAAATCTGCCTTTCCATTTGAGCCAACAAAACATCATCAAACTTAATCAAACTCCTTTGCACACATACCTAGCCTATAATCATTCTTCACATCAGTCATCTCAAGCCTCATTGATCAGATTTTGCTGAGATTGACAAGGAGAGAGCCCTCTCCCGACCTGGTAGGGCTAGCTACCAAGTTAAGCGTGGTTTGATGTTACCCTAGATCCTACCTTTCTCAGCCTGAGGTAGATTTAGTTCCTAACATAGTGGCAATTCCACTGGGGAAGAAAAGTTTATTTTTTTGTTAGTATTCTTTATTTTATAAACTACAGATGGAGTCTGAAGTTATGCCGGGAAGTCTTCGAACTGCACATTGCTTTGCGAGTGCATATGTAGATAAAAGCTGCTTCAGTCAATCTCCGGTCCAGTCTTATAAATTGAACATCTGACGTGCAAATTGCCACAGTACATGTATCAAGTTAAATTTGATTGTTGATGGTAGACAACGATCATACACTGGAAAGGCTGAAATCATTCACCTGGCAATTCCAAATCATTTTCAAGATCAGAGCCAAAGACTCCACTGGAGGATGAACACGACCAACAAAAACATGAAAGGGCAATATGGAAAGATCAGGTATTCAAGTTGGAATTTCATCCAAGACATTTTGTTCTTTTTCTTCTCTTTTCCTGAGAATGTCAACAAGGATTTGTGTAACAGCCCAAAGTAAATATAAAATTAATTTCCTAATTAAAATCAGAATCAACAAATAAGTACATACCTATATTACCTGTGATCGATGTCTACCAGATGACAACAAAATTTTGGGGACGACTCTCCACCCAACCGTAGGCTCAATTGTGCAAGGATTTGCTACAACTAGCCACCCCCGAGCCCTCAATCAACGTACTACTGCCAATGACTCCTAAGTCTTAGAACACCATTCTCCCAAGAGAATGAAAGATAGAAATTCGGAAAGATGGAATGCAGGCATGCCTCTCATCTCCCTCCCATCTATTAAATAGAACAATATTGAAAGGGAAACCACATGCACACACCCATGTGTCTACATGCAACTTTCTTTTGATTTTTAGTTTTCTTGTTTTATTTCCTTCTTTTTGATAGTTTCCTTTTCTTGTTTTATTTCCTTCTTTTTGATAGTTTCCTTGTCTTATTTATTCTTATCTAGAGCTTTAGTATGGTTATTACTATTTTTATTTTTATTATTTTTATTTATTTTCTTTGTATATATTTTTAATCTTATTTATTATTTAACATTTATGATTTATTATGATTATTATTATTATTAAGTGATTTATTTATTATTTATATTATTAATTATTATTTATATTATTTATTAATTATTATTATATTATTATTTATTATTTATTATTAAGGGGAGGGATATTACATACTCTCCCACTTTAAGGAAACTTCGTCCCGAAGTTAAGTTGAATTTTGTATTATTTATTATTTTTATTATTTGTTATTTAATTTACTCCATGTTGCCAACACCCTCTGTTGAACTAGTATAACCAGCATGCATTAAAAGTCCCCAACACCCCGGGAAATCTCAAGGAATCTCTGTCCTTTTTCCCACTTTCGGCACCAGGCATAAGCCTGACTCGGTCTGTATCCTAGTCTAAGGCTGGCCCCAAGGCTCGCGTCTGAATCAGACCTCATCTGCCCCAAGGCAGGCATCCGGTCCAGTACTCAATGACCCCCGACATCTCGCAAGGCTGGCCCACTCCCTCCACAACTATTAAGGTGCACAACCCCAGGCATCAAAGTCCTTTACATCCCTTCCAAACTTCGGCATCCCAATCCAATAATAGGCACCTAGCCTAGAACATCAGGCACTTGGCCTCCTCAAGATGGTCCCATAGCCCTTCAAGAGCTGTCCATCAAGAGCTACACAAGACAAAGGAACCACTGGCATATGTAGTGTTGATTGAGTTTGTCCCCAGCCCATATGGTGTTACTTATTCTCCCTCGTGCGTATGGGCTCGCACGAGATCATCAAATAAACCGGCCCTCTCGGCCCATTTGTGGAGTCTTGTCAATCCTCACACCTCAACATGCAACCAATGCATTAGCTATACCATCATAGTATCATAGAAAATAATCCACATGCCAAGTTTTCCATGTCATCATGAGAACATTCATCATTTTAATCGCAACATTATGAATGATAACGAACTGCATGCTCATGCATGTCATAAATTTGTACGCAACTATCACATGAATTCCATCATAAGTCAGAACATCAACATATTTGCATCAAGACATATCATGACTTCACATAATAACTGAACCACATGTCAATAACCTCATATTATAGCATCATAATTCCTATGCCACGTTATGCATCTCATATCCATCATGAGTATTCAACATTAAATATCTATAATCACGTAGTAAATGAATATAACATCATAATACCTATGCATATCACTATCATCATAAGGATGCATCATCACTATAAGAACCATATGTACATCATTATCCTCCTACCATTGTATCATGAAACATCGTCAATATGAGAAACATCTCAATACTTATCAAACATAGTATAATACTCTATAAGAATTCTTATCAGGATTCATCAGAAAAATCAATTTCATTTACTTTACAAACATTCAACTATGAACAAAGATTATTCAACATCCATCTAGGCTCTATGTTATCTCATCAGTGTTATTAGTGTTATGTTTTCATCAAGATACCAATTAGTTTCTCAATGATCCTTTCCACTTCTTTCAACATGCAACCATTTACACCATAGGTATAATCATCTACGTACATTGTTAAATCTCACATGAGCCTCATCATCTTGAGTCTTAATCTCTTCCCTAACGAAATTCTGGTGAATTTCATTTTTTTTAAGATATTACTAGTGATACCATCATTATTTAAATCATCTATCTCAGAATTAAAATCCCTTGATTTTACATCCATTTACCCTTTGGCTTACTGATTCCAATACCGCTATATGCAATTGCATATAAATACTAGGTCATCATGATTTAATTTTATATCATGCGTAATTTACTTGCATGAGGGTTTGTTGATCCATGTTGACTTATACCTACATCATTTAACAATTATCATTTTCATCTAAAAATATTTCCTTATCTCGTCAAGTTCCTATCTCAATACCACTTGATTGCTTTATCATAAATTCGCTCTTCATCAAGTTGGACAGGAGATTCTTGCTCATTAAATAGTATATTTATTTTATATTTTGAAACAGTTGGAAATACTACTACTATCATTGTCCATGAAAAATTCAAATGTGTGGTGTTATGAGTCAAATTTGCAGTGCTACTGGGTGTGAGCGCAATTGGTCTGTCTTTGAGAAGATTCACAAGAAGAAGAGAAACCGTTTGGATAAAAAATGGTTAAATGATCTAGTCTATGTCCAATACAACCTTCGTCTTAGACGCAACCAATTGCTGAATAAAAAACCTGATTCAGATCCCATTCTGTTGGAAGATATTGATCCAACATCAGTTTGGGTAGTGGAGAGTCATCCAGCAGAGCTTGATTCTTATGAGGATCTTGATTTGGATTTACAAACGGAGGCATTAGTTGAACAAAATGTTTAGTTGAATGCAGATCCATTTGTACCAGCCTCAGGCCTAGCCCCAAGTTGTAACAAACTAAATTTATATAAATATAAACACAAATAATGTAAAAACAACAAATAAGATTAAATGATTAATTAATTAGCAATTAATGAAAAGGTATGTACCTAAAGAACATAATTGTTCGTGAAAGGGTACTTACCTAGCTATATTTATATTCCAAGTCTTCTGGAGTATATAGTGAGAAGTGCGAACTTTGTTCGCTTCATTTGGTATTAGAGCTTCGTATGATCCGGGCTTTGGCTACCAACCTGTCGTCAACGGTGTTACTGTCCTGATTCTAGCGTTTCACTACTAGTTTTGGAGTTTCTCCAGCTTGCTATTAGGCCTTTGGCCATTTAAAAAAAATAAAATTATATATATATATATATATATAACAAAATCCCAAACGCAAACGTGTCTAAATTCTACATGCGCCTTACATTGTCATCGTCGCAGACCACGCCGACCAGCCGCCATAACGAACTTCCCTCGGACAAGTACACCCCGATGCTACCGCGACTCAACGTCACTCTGCGGACCACATTTTTGTAGAATTGAAAATAAGATCATTTGTCACAACAATCAAACAGTCACCACTATCACCAGGGCCCGATCGCGGCACGCAACCATTGGATCCTCACCTCGTCACCTCGTCCATCGCCACAAACACCTCTTCCCCTGTGACAGTTCTCAGTTCATCACTACTTACAAACCCTCAGACGTGGCTTACAAATAAGCCCTCGCTTCCAGAACAACTCGGATGACCCTGTTGCTATAGGGAAAAGACCTCAAAGGCACTTGCTGCCTCAGGTAGGGAACTCTGCTGCCTTGAATGATTTTGTTAGCCACAAAGAAATCACTTCAAGAGGGATGCTACCACAGACTAGGGTATTAACCTTCGAATAACTCGTTTTTGTTGCGGCTATGCTAGTTTCGTCGGAATTTAACCTCATCCACCGCAACCAACATGTCTCGTTGACCGCCCCATACACCCATCAAAGGTTGTTGTTCATTGTTCCACATCCAAACAATTCGTATAGTCGCCCTATTAAGTCAATCAATTCCATACAGTCGTAGATCAAAAGACGTGACTTACACTGTGTGTTTTTTTTATCTATACTTAATACCATATTTAACTAAGGTTTAAGGTTTATACGCTAGACCTACTCCATAAGAGACATAAGGGAATATAATAAAAAAAAGTTATTTAAATTATATATAAATATATATATCATAAAAAAAAAGAGTTTCAAAGCCTCAATTACATATGTATATAGAAGAGAGAGAGGTTGTTACTTTAAAATATTTATTAAAAAGAAAGTATAAAAAAATATTATTATATATATACATATATATCTATATATATATATATATATATATATATATATATATATATATAATTAAAAAAAAAGCGATTACATAATACCTTAAGTCATCTCGAGGAAACAAATGGGATCAATCATTGAAACAAAAATGATGTAGCTCAATTTTAAAATGACAAAGGAAGAAAGGTTTTCCTATAATGGTCTTTCAGTTACAGATCACGGAGTAATTACATTAAAGGGAAGTATCCAAGGAAGAGAAGTTAACGTCACTATCAGCCCAAGCAATGAAAAAAATTATATCAACATCAACTTGGAAAATCAGCTATTAATTCCAGAGCTAAGCATTCGTGTAATGAAAAATATTTTTGACCAAAAAGAGTATAAAATTAGTGATCTACAAGTGACAATAGGTCATTATGAGTACATATCTCAATTTCATGTTGTAAGGATGGATAAAAACACTAACATCATACTCGGTCAACCCTGGTTTAAGGATTTGGGTACATTCATGTTGAACATAGAGAAACAAGTTTTGATGGTTCCTTATAAAGGGAAGATGGTCATGTTTCAAGACATAACAAGTAAATCCAAATCAATAAAATCTTCATTAGAAGGCCTTAAGGATATCTCAAATTTGATGTTTCAAGATAGTGAAAAAAACTAGATCAAAGAAGCAAAATGAGCTTGAAGAAGTCATCTGCAGCAAAGACAAAGAAATTCTGCGCCTCAGAGATCACCAAGAAAAACAACTCAACAAGTCAAGAAAGCTAAAGCATCAAAGAAATAACTCAAGGAGTGTTTGTTAGAACAAGAAGAAGGAAATTTACATTTAGAAAGCCTTCACCAAACATTAGTAGAACAAATCAAGTGTTTAAAAGACGAGAAGCGTGAAGGACAAAATAAATTTTACTTAGAGAATGAGGAATGCTTACGTCTCAAAAATCATAATCAAAATCTGCTCAAACAGATTAAAAAACTTAAGGACGAAAGAAATCATTGACGAATAGGTTGAAAGAACTTGTCACAAAGGAAGCATCAAAATCTCCAGATGTAGTAGTCCAAACTGAAGAAACAAACATCAATACCACTAATCTCGCGGTTCAAGCAAATCCAAACCCTATTGAAGTAAAAACGTACTCAGAGGTTGTCGTTCAAACAGAGGAGACCCCAAATAAAGATTCAGTAGGTAAGTCAAAACAACAATTCCTGATGGAAATCAAGAAACTTTCATAAAAACATTGAAGGAAGTTCAAACAAGAAAAATTTCATGTTGTAAGGATGGATAAAAACACTGACATCATACTCGGTCAACCCTGGCTTAAGGATTTGGGTACATTCATGTTAAACATAGAGAAACAAGTTTTGACGGTTCCTTGTAAAGGGAAGATGGTCAAGTTTTGAGACATAACAAGTAAATCCAAATCAATAAAATCTTCATTAGAAGACCTTAAGGATATCTCAGATTTGATGTTTCAAGATAATGAAAAAACTAGATCAAAGAAGAAAAAAGAGCTTGAAGAAGTCATCTGCAGCAAAGACAAAGAAAATTTGTGCCTCAGAGATCACCAAGAAAAACTACTTGAACAAGTCAAGAAAGCTAAAGCATCAGAGAAGGAACTCAAGGAGCATTTGTTAGAACAAGAAGAAGGAAATTTACATTTAAAGAGCCTTCACCAAACATTAGTAGAACAAATCAAGTCTTTAAAAGACGAGAAGTGTGAAGGCCAAAATAAAGTTTACTCAGAGAATGAGGAATGCTTACGTCTCAAAAATCATAATCAAAATCTGCTCAAACAGATTAAAAAACTTAAGGACGAAAATAAATCATTGACGAATAGGTTCAAAGAACTTGTCGCAAAGGAAGCATCAAAATCTCCAGATGTAGCAGTCCAAACTGAAGAAACAAACATCAATACCACTAATCTCGCAGTTCGTGCAAATCCAAACCCTATTGAAGAAAAAATGTACTCAAAGGTTGTCGTTCAAACAAAGGACACCCGAAATAAAGATTTAGTAGTTAAGTCAACAACAACAATGCCTGATGGAAATCAAGAAATTGCCATTAAAACGTTTATGGAAGTTCAAACACAAAAAAAATTTGTATCTACATCCGAATCACAAGAGTAGACACCTCAATAAATATATAAATCTATATCACACAGAACATAAACAAACTTATGTTTCGAAGAATACTGAAATAAGCTCAATCCAGTCATACGATAACTATTTACCACACATCTCCAAGGGTCAGAAGATTTCCCAGAAGATTAATCTAGGATGGCCTGATCCATTTTCAGTACGACAATTCTGTCTATCGCTCAGAACATCATATCGTCTTGTATCAACAAAGAATAAAGCTTAGAAATAAGAAGATACGCTGATCAACAAAAGAGAATCGATCCTTCATCAGTAAGCTTTGAGGACAAAGCTTTTTGGAGGGGAAGGCAATGTAACAAACTAAATTTATATAAATATAAACACAAATAATGTAACAACAACAAATAAGATTAAATGATTAATTAATTAGCAATTAATGAAAAGGTATGTACCTAAAGAACATAATTGTTCGTGAAAGGGTACTTACCTAGCTATATATATAGGACCCTCATTCTCATTGTGTCATCATTCTTCATACATTTTAATATATAATATTTGTATCCTCAATGCATATCTATATATTCCAAGTCTTCTGGAGTATTTATCGAGAAGTACAAACTTTGTTCGCTTCATAAGTCCTCCAGTTGGAGGTGCTTCCTCTACTCAACCACGACGGAAGCGCATATCTTGTCTATCTCAGCGTGCAGCTGCTGCGCGGCCTGCAAGTGCTACCACTTCTACAATTGCAGTTGGAGATTATGATAAGGAGAAGCCATGGGTTTCCCTATCTGACTCTGATTCAAAGTCTGAGCCAAATGATGTTGGCTCCTCTAGCAGTAGCTAGTAGTAATGGTGACTAGTGATGTTTCACAGTTTACTTTTGTTGTAGAGGCCATTTCTAGCCTCCTTGATTATGTGTTTTCATTTTGATCTCTATATCATCATTCATGTATGTATTGGACAATGCACTGGGTGCCATTTTGATATAATGGATATATTTATGAGCCTACTTAGATCATATGTTGTCTTCTCTATATATTTTAAAGCTTTGTGTATGGAAACATGAATGAAAATCTTTAACATTATGTTTTTTTATAAAAAAATAAATATTTAAGGTATTTTTTATAACGATCGAGTCATTGAAATCAAACCGGCCAAGTTGATACCGAGTCGGAGTCGGAGTCGAAGCCGACCCTCGGTCTTTTCCTAACCAAAGTCGGAGTTTTAAAACATTGACTGGAAATACTAGAAGAGTTGCCTCTTCCACTAAACAAGCACTTGTTTTATCTTTGCTGATGAGGATGAGGAGTTTTATTAGTACTGATATGTTAATGTAGCCATAATTGTCTTTAGCTCATGTTTTATTTCAGTTTTAGCACCTATTCCATATAGCCTCACATATAAAGGTTGATTTTGGAGTTTTGGATGTAAAGCCTCATCTATAAAGGCTAATTTTGGATAATTGCATCATGTAACCATCTGTTGGAGTTGATATAAATTTGGATTTCCTTCTAAAATGTCATTTATATGTCTCATTCTTTCTTTTATTGCAGAAAAATGTGTTATTTAATATTGACTATATATATATATATATATATATATATATATCTGTATGACGTTTTGGCCACGTTATCATTTTTCGGGGGTCGCATTTCTGGTCGTCTCCGTTTCAGAAACTTCTGAATGTTTCAGTGCTTCGTGCTAATTAGGTCTCAAGTGATCACCATCCTCATCTAGGCTCTGGAACCAAACAACGCCCATGAAGAACGTACAAAGCCAGCCTAGGGGTATCCTAGGTCCACTGGGGCACATCATCAATTATGCCAACAACCAGACTTCTTTGCTCAACATTTCAACTTATAGAGGTGTAACATGGGTCATACATCCATGTGGAGGCTACCCTAGGGCCAACACTCATCTCTAGAGGAAACACTATGGTTGCAAGGGTACAAGTGCTCTTATCGTGAGCTAGACGTCCTCTTCAATGTGCTACAGAAGGGTCAAGCCATCCCTTAAGGGCTATCCAATGCATCTAAGATAAACCACATGAAACATGCCCTCAAGATCAAGTGAGATCAACATCAAAACCACATGAAACATGCCCTCAAGATCAAGTGAGATCAACATCAAAACCACATGAAACATTCCCTCAAGATCAAGTGAGATCAACATCAAAACCACATGAAACATGCCCTCAAGATCAAGTGAGATCTCTCAAGGAATCTCTGTCCTTTTTCCCACTTTCGGCACCAGGCATAAGCCTGACTCGGTCTGTATCCTAGTCTAAGGCTGGCCCCAAGGCTCGCGTCTGAATCAGACCTCATCTGCCCCAAGGCAGGCATCCGGTCCAGTACTCAATGACCCCGGGCATCTCGCAAGGCTGGCCCACTCCCTCCACAACTATTAAGGTGCACAACCCCAGGCATCAAAGTCCTTTACATCCCTTCCAAACTTCGGCATCCCAATCCAATAATAGGCACCTAGCCTAGAACATCAGGCACTTGGCCTCCTCAAGATGGTCCCATAGCCCTTCAAGAGCTGTCCATCAAGAGCTACACAAGACAAAGGAACCACTGGCATATGTAGTGTTGATTGAGTTTGTCCCCAGCCCATATGGTGTTACTTATTCTCCCTCGTGCGTATGGGCTCGCACGAGATCATCAAATAAACCAGCCCTCTCGGCCCATTTGTGGAGTCCTGTCAATCCCCACACCTCAACATGCAACCAATGCATTAGCTATACCATCATAGTATCATAGAAAATAATCCACATGCCAAGTTTTGCGTGTCATCATGAGAACATTCATCATTTTAATCGCAACATTATGAATGATAACGAACTGCATGCTCATGCATGTCATAAATTTGTATGCAACTATCACATGAATTCCATCATAAGTCAGAACATCAACATATTTGCATCAAGACATATCATGACTTCACATAATAACTGAACCACATGTCAATAACCTCATATTATAGCATCATAATTCCTGTGCCACGTTATGCATATCATATCCATCATAGTATTCAACATTAAATATCTATAATCACGTAGTAAATGAATATAACATCATAATACCTATGCATATCACTATCATCATAAGGATACATCATCACTATAAGAACCACATGTACATCATTATCCTCCTACCATTATATCATGAAACATCGTCAATATGAGAAACATCTCAATACTTATCAAATAATACTCTATAAGAATTCTTATCATGATTCATCAGAAAAATCAATTTCATTTACTTTACAAACATTCAACTATGAACTAAGATTATTCAACATCCATCTAGGCTCTATGTTATCTCATCAGTGTTATTAGTGTTATGTTTTCATCAAGATACCAATTAGTTTCTCAATGATCCTTTCCACTTCTTTCAACATGCAACCATTTACACCATAGGTATAATCATCTAAGTACATTGTTAAATCTCACATGAGCCTCATCATCTTGAGTCTTAATCTCTTCCCTAAGGAAATTCTGGTGAATTTCATTTTTTTTTAAGATATTACTAGTGATACCATCATTATTTAAATCATCTATCTCAGAATTAAAATCCCTTGATTTTACATCCATTTACCCTTTGGCTTACTGATTCCAATACCGCTATATGCAATTGCATATAAATACTAGGTCATCATGATTTAATTTTATATCATGCGTAATTTACTTGCATGAGGGTTTGTTGATCCATGTTGACTTATACCTACATCATTTAACAATTATCATTTTCATCTAAAAATATTTCCTTATCTCGTCAAGTTCCTATCTCAATACCACTTGATTGCTTTATCATAAATTCACTCTTCATCAAGTTGGACAAGAGATTCTTGCTCATTAAATAGTATATTTATTTTATATTTTGAAACAGTTGGAAATACTACTACTATCATTGTCCATGAAAAATTTAAATGTGTGGTGTTATGTGGAAACAATCCTCTTTTAACGCTTTGGGAACAAAAGTTCTTCACATTTTGAACTATGTAGATCATCACTGTGACCATTACCAATCATGTTTCTCACTATCCCTTCAATATTAAATGGATACTATTTTAAGGGCTATAATTATTTCTTCCAATTTGACTTCATTTGACATGTACTCCTTAGGGGAGTGTACTTCTATTCTCATAGTTGTGTAAGTAATCAAGTATGGTTCTCATCCTTGCACATTTTCTGAATTCAAGTATTACTAATGTGAAAAATACCTTCATAGTTTAAGATGTATTTCCATGAATTCATCACTTGATCTTAATTTCATGGAAACGTCATCAATCTATTTCCTTTGTTCTATGTTTATATCTTTGTTTTAAACCCTCATAAAAATATTAAAATCCAACTCTTACCAATTTCCAAAGTTCACAAGAATTTGAATAAGTAAGATAATTTAATTTATAGTAATTATGCTATTCTTGGAAAAATATAATTCTAATAATTTATCAATTATAAAAGTAAAATAAAAACTACATAAATATATGTGATTTGTATCTGATCCTCCCAATATTGTCATAAACTTACTTGTTGAGATATTTAAAAATCTGAAAACATCTACAAACATCTAAATTTTTTGTAACAACAAAGGAATACAGTAAATCAAGAAAATGGAAATCAACGTAAAATGATTAAAGGTATATTTGAGTATCACCTCCTATATAAGTATTGTGCCTCATAGTATGTGGACGAAACTTTTTGACTTTCTCACCCTTCCCAACTTCATATGGTAGAAGGAATGCAATGAACCAAATTTGTGCTGAGTCTAAAAGGTACCTACAATGAATTTTCTCGCCTTTGCAAGCTTCATATGGTAGAAAGAATGCAGTGAACCAATTCTGTGCTGAGGTTAAAAGGCAAGTGCTATGTTTTATAATAATTTAGAGCAGGCTTCACGAGTTAGTATTTGAGAGAAAACATCTTGCAGAAGATATAAAAGAAAGGTAGAGTTGTTATGTACCTATAAAATCCCACTAAGGATGGAATTTACTTATCACTAAGTACTGTTCATCGTGATTACACCATATTTAACATGGAAATAATTGTTGTGATTACTTAAGTAGTATATTTATGCAGTCATATTAGTACCAGCGTAGCAGATCTATACATGTGATTACAGTGATAGGCAGCCTGGTTTCAACAACCACCTTCCAACAAGTCTAAAGTGTATGGGGATGGAACTTGCAACATGCATCTGATGCCATTACCCACTTCGTTGTTAAACTGCATGTTTGTGTCCAGGTATGTATATACAAAATTAAATTTGTAAATGAAAATTTGTCTGGGCAGTACACAAATGCATATCAGCAAATCAATATCACTTTACTATATATTAGCAACTTGAACAACTTGCGAATGCTATGTATTTTGCACATGTTGACAACATTTCTCTCAGGTGTATTTCCAGAAGTTGTTATTCTAGGATGCCTTGATGTAGAATTATATCTACAACTTTCTAGAATACTAAAACCCTTTATTTCTACTTTTATGTGTGTATTCCCTGAGAAATCCTCAGTTAATTTGCATTTCAACTTGGTAGGTTCTATGCAATTCCACTGTTCTAATTATTTTGCGGTCTTCTCCATATGGATTTGAATAACATTTCCAAATATACTGGCATGTGCATTGATAGTGGATACTCTTCTGTTTTTGTTCATGCCATAGTTGCTTTAGTTAGTTTATTGTTATTAAATAGCAGAGCACATCAATAAAATGTGATCTCTGTAAATCTAAAACATAAAGTGATGCTTTTACAACAATATTTTATGTGTACAGTTAAATCAAGCGAATTGCAGCTAGGCTTCGATGCTGGAATAAAATGAGATAATCCTCACTCGCCAATAGTCACCTCTAAAAGTACTTTCTAAAATTCATTTAAAGTATTTGCTGAGACATATAGCTGCTTCAGGAAAATAACAACCTTTTGACTTCCAACCATTTTCATTTTCTTCAACGTTTGGAAAGTTCTTTTTCTGCTACAGTAACTCCTCATGTTATAACAGCAACAAGACACATATATGTTTTAGATTTAGAATTTACATGTTTTTCTATCATGTATGGCATTCCCTTTTGCTTCTAGATTTTCTTTATTGGCCTAAATAGGCTCAAACTAGTAGAAAACCAAACTTCTTTACAGGATTCTTTCTTGTTTAGAATAATGACAAACTAATAACACGAGTTAACATGCTTATTGTATTCCGCATTCTTATTCCACAGCGTTTTGCTTTACCAAAGCTTACGATTCAATGTTCATCAAAAAAGTTGGAACTATTGCAAAATCCACATTAATGATTCAACTAGTGGACTATTTTATAAAATCACCAATCCAGACCAATGTTGAAAATAAATGGGCCTCATAAATATTGCAGCTGGGGTCAACAAATTAGAAAATCAAGAAAAATCAGAACAGCTTAGTTAAAAATCAGTATGCAGGATGAACAGATTGCTGCAGCACTGCAAAGACAATGTAGGAATTAATAAAGTAACATAAATTCAGAGTAATTCCTTCAAAAATTTTCTTTCAATCTGCTGTGTTGGTGCAATGTTATTCTACTTTTCAGGAATCAAGGCACAGAATTGGGAAAGGAATAATAATTTATTCAAAAGATAGAAATAAAGTATTACCCATACCTCGAAGCAGAGTCTATTTCAACGATAAAAGGAAGAGATGATCATTAATTGGGAAAAGAGATTCATGAATACAAAAGTCAACGGAGAGTTTATTGGCTTGACATTTGTATGGAGCAAATCGTACTTCAAACTCACAAACATCCATGCGCAAATTTAGCAGTCAAAAACAGAAGAAAAGTCCAAAACAAAAACCTCTGAAAGGGCTAGAGCTAACCAGCCATATATTGGGTATTTAATGTCCTGAGAGCAGCACGCAACTTAGCAAGATAACATGGGAGTGGGCAAATATTATTTAATGCCAAATTTGCTCGCTCCCGTGTTATCGCGTTAAGTCGCGTGCTGCTCTGAAGGCATTAAATACCCAATATATGGCTGATTAGCTCTTTCCCTTCTGAAAGTGCCTTGCTATTAAAACCCTTGTCTTTTTGCAATAAGTCTGTAAGTTTCCACCAGCTTTCGGACGCTAAGTTAATTTCAGCACTATTATTTAGTTTTCCCGAATAGTTTGTTCAACTTGTTATTACCGTGGATAAACATGAGTTCCCCAAAAGAAATATTTAACTTATAACCAATCAACCATACTGACCCTGTATCCCAACAGACCAATTGAACAAACCAGAAAACTGACCCACAATCCATTAATAAATAAATGTTTCAACTATTCCATCACCCAGAAAGTATACTCACAAAACAACCGGTCAACAAATCAGCATATTTGACCCCAGCCATCAACTAAAGACCCACGAGGTATAAATAAATTAAAATTGCAGTGATCAACTAAGAGGTATATGCGTTATGAGCATGCAGACCTTGAAAGCCCAACTACGAGGTAAAGCTTGACTCAAAATTGCCGGTTGTTAAATTTAAATTTAAATAAATACGGGAAGAGCTCACTGACCATGCAATACTTTTTTCAGCACGAAAAAAGGCTATAGGATTCTATTATATTCATCCAACATAGCAATGTTCATGTGGAAACCATTTGATATGGAAAGTGTAAAATAGAAAGAAAGGATATAAGGAGCCTTTTCAGATCTCTTACAGAAAGGTCATATGGAAATATATTGCATAATGCAGATATGTACAAAGAAAGGATATAAGGAACCTTTTCAGATTTTTTACATAAAGGTCATATGGAAATATATTGCATAATGCAGATATGTACAAAGAAAAGATATAAGGAGCCTTTTCAGATCTCTTACACAAAGGTCATATGGAAATATATGGAAAGATGAACTGGCTCCTCCGTCTAGAATAACGAACTTAGTCAATAATTCACAGTCACGGACTTGATACTACAACAACTGTAGTGTCAAAGAGAATGGGACATATGGGATAATATTTATCTAAATACATATTTTATTATTAATTTTTGTTTTTGTAATTTGGATATTTGGAATTGATGTGTAATTAAGTTTTGGTGTTTGGAATCTATTTGTAATAAGTATATTTATTTGTGTTTAAATCTCTTGAAGTTGTCACTTATTAATATAAAAAAATAAAATATAAATAAATAATAAAATACAAACAATATGAAAGCAAATCTTATTACCAACTCTAAATATATATATATATATATTTTTTATTTACTTTATCAATATTTTAAATAGAAAATCTAAAACTTCCAGATCAATATTCTCACCCATATTACTTTATTGAAACATATATATTACTTTTATTTTACTTTATCAATAGACAATCTAAAACTTCTAAATCAATGATTCTCTTTATTCCGAATACATATCTATTTTTTCATGCAAAAATAGTTAAAACGAATGTTTATTCAATATTTCGAATAGACATACTGAATAGACCATCTAAAACTCCTAAATTCATGATTCTCTTTATTCAATTTTTTAAATAGACAATCTACAACTTCTAAATCAATGATTCTCTTTATTCCTAATATGGTATCTATTTTTTCATGCAAAAGTAGTTAAAACGAATGTTATATGTTATTTTATTCAATATTTTGAAGAGATATACTGAATAGACAATCAAAACTCCTAAATCAATGATTCTCTTCATTCCTAATACAATATCTATTTTTCCCTGCAAAAGCAGTTACAACGTCGATTCTGTAGTGCCATTAATTAAGTCAATAATTAACTCGTTAACCTTAACTTTGATAACACTTGCGTAAATCAATGAATAATCTCATTACAGAGCTTTGCTTTGAGACCAGATATGGATTTCTCCGAGAATAAGTGGCCTACTTATATGAAACATGGAATATCCTCAGTACATCAATTTAGGTGACGTAATGGTCCTCCTCTGGATCATAATAAATTTAGCACATTAAAGGATCATGATTTTTTTTTTTTAAATGGGAGGGGTTAGTTTCTCGAAGTTGTACATATATATATATATCAGGCAGAAGTATATCCACAACATTGCCATATACTCAGGAAGATACGCGGCACAGCATCACAATCTCACTGACCGCCCAGCCATGCACTCATGTGTAAAGCTGACTCATAGAATTCTCTTAAGTGGCCTGCTTATATAAAACATGGAATATCCTCAGTACATCACTTTAGGTGACTCGTACTGGTCCTTCTGTGGATCATAATAAATTTAGCACATTAAAAGATAACAATAAAGTTACATTGCTGACTTTTTCAAAAAGTCGCATTATAGACCACTCCTTCCTTCTGTGGATCATAATAAATTTAGCACATTAAAAGATAACGTTACCTTGCTGACTTTTTCAAA
This sequence comes from Pinus tabuliformis, assembly GCA_031772625.1. Taxonomy (NCBI): domain Eukaryota; kingdom Viridiplantae; phylum Streptophyta; class Pinopsida; order Pinales; family Pinaceae; genus Pinus; species Pinus tabuliformis. Next base: position 828,809,262 of record CM062819.1, read on the forward strand.
AAGTCGCATTATAGACCACTCCTTTTCTTATCGCCCATAAAATTTGTACATAAGTCAAATTGCTGGCTGGACAAGCAGGTGAATAGATATGTGAAGATAAGGGTTTCCGCTGCACCGGGGTTCGAATCGCAGTGCAAGCTGCGTCACGGATGAGAGAGTTTAGGAGCAGCTGCGTGGAGGCTCGAGAGCGAGAACCATGATCGCAAGGAGAAGTTTCCGGAGTAATTTACAGATTGATAAAGGTTTGTCTTCACTCTCTAGGCTTATCGTGAGACCGATTACCATGTTCCCAAGCGGAAATTGCAGAGTAATTTACAAATTAATAAAGGTGTCAGATTTATAGATGACTTTTAACCTTTGACGTTGAAAGGTAAGCGCTTTGAAATTGCGGTTTGGGCGTTCTGAGAGTTTGGTTTAAAAAATCAAAAAGAGACATTAATTATATTTATATATAAACTTTTAAAAAATTATAATTTATAATTGTTTTTTTCATAATATTTTTTTTTTTACACATAATATATTTAACTTTTAAAAATATGTTCTTCAATGTAGTTTAATTTGTGATTAAAGTAATGTGAAATCTGTGAAAATTGAGAGATCCAAAATTCAAATCCTTTGTTTGTCACAAAGAGAAAGACAAAATGTAGAATTAAAATTTCTAAAAGTATCTAATTTTAATTGTTAAAATATTAAAATCAACCTACATCCATCTTAACTCCCAAGAATTGAGAGAGATCAAATCTTTCTCTTGAAATGCAAATCTCTTTTAGAATAAAAACAAATTTGATCCCTCTCCACAATTTATCTTTTATTCAAACTAATTTATAACACAAACAAATAATAATCTTATACTTCATTACACTTCCTACTAATATAACAAAATATAATGACATGAATATTATATAAATTACGAACCAATCAATTGTTTTCTTTACATTTAAACTCACTTACATTTACATTTATACTTTTCTATTATGTACATATATCCCTCGCTGAATTATCATCGAAATACTAATATTACTTATATTCTCACAAAAAAGGTTAGAGGAAATTACTTCAATGCTAAACTTATCTTAACTTTGTGTACTTACCCTTGTTAAGTCAAAGAGATACTAAGTATGCTAACAAGAAGCCCATGCACAAACATTCAACAACAATTTAGAACAAAAACTAATGTTAAAGTAGTCTTGCCATCTATAAACCTCTTTGTCTTGACCTCTCATAAAGGTTTTATAAAGTTTGATATAGATATTGTATGATTTTCTTTTCCCAAAGAAATATTCTGGCAGATCAACCCTAGATGGATCCTCGAATTAGTATGTCTCGTATCTACCCGTGAAAAGATCTCATTACAACGCTTGTTGTGAGGCCAGACATGGATTTGTCTGAGAATAAGTCACCCACATATATAAACACATAAAACATGGAATCCTCACCACAACAATAATGTTGCAAGCACATCTGTTTTCTTGAAGATAATGGAGAATATCCTAAAATAGGTAGAGTTGGTTCACGTAGCCTCAAGATAGGAATTGGTTTCTATCTCTTAGGATGCTGTTCTAACTTCCCTAAAACCATGTATTCTATTTAATGTGTACTATTGATGAACAATGTAGAGCGTTCTGCAAAGCCGGACTCTCCTGGTTCAAACTCTCTTTCGTAGAGCTGACCAGTGGGTTTTATTTTCTTAATACAAACATTACCATTTTTATCATGGTATCAGAGCGTCAGGGCTGAGGAACCTGTACGTTGGCTGGTGGGTGGTTCTTTGAACCGAAATCGTCGCAGGTTTTGAGTGGATAGCCGCGACGATAGCACTATTACACTTCTCGAAATTTTTATTTTTCGAACGTCGCAGCTTTTCAGTGTACAGCTGCGACGGTCTCAAAAAATTGATGTAAAACTACGACAGTCTCGGATATTGGGCATATATCTGTGACGACGTCTCATAAAATTGATGAATATCTGCGACAGTCTCAGATATTGGGCATATATCTGCGACGATTGTGTAAATCAAAGAAATTACATGAGGGAGCCAAGAACAAGGCTGTAGCTGTCAGAGAAGCTGAGTGGAGAAGCCAAGAACAAGGCTGTAGCTGACAACAGGAGGTTGTCTGGAGGCTGAGAAGAAAGCCACGGTGATCTGCGCGTGTGTTGCGAGATCAAACAACAGTGATCTGTCTCTGTCATAGATCTGGGGTAAATTTAACATCTTTTACCTGTCGATTTTTTTTTCTTTTCTAAATCGCCAAGATGAATAACAACATATTTGAAGCATGCATGAACGAGCATAACAAGCTCGATGGTTCCAATTATGCAAATTGGAAGTTTAAGATGCAGACTCTGTTAGAAGCGCAGAGTGCTTGGACGATTGTGAATGGGGATGAGCCAAGGCTCGCGGCTGGATCAACATCGGTCCCAGATTGGGAGAAACGAGAAAGCAGAGCAAGGACAATGTTAAAGATGTCAGTGAAAGACTGTATTATACCGCACATCAGAGAAGGTAAGTCAACTAACGAGATCTGGGGAATTCTGAAGGAGTTGTATGAGATCAAGAATTCAAATCGTCTTCTGTTCCTCAAGAGTAAGATCCTATCCATGAAGATGGAAGAGAATGAAACGATTGCTTCATTCGTAGCAAGGATCAAGGATCTGAAAACCAAATTATCAGATATTGGTCATACAATGGACGATACATATCTTGTGACCATTACAATGAATGGTGTCGCTGATGATTATCAGATGTTCATCACTGGGACCAATGCTAGAGAAAAGATCCCGCATTTTGAAGAACTGACAGGTATACTGATGCAGGAAGAACAGAGGAGATCGACTCTGAAGCCCCAGAGTGTCGATCTTGCATTGGTGGTGAGGAAGAACTTATACAAAGGGAAAGGAGGTCCACAACAACAAAACGGAGCAAGTTCACATAAACGGCCAAATCTGACCCAAGGTATGCATCTGAATAAAAACTACTTTGAAACAAAATGTTTTTATTGTGGAAAGTTGGGTCATATTGCGAGGGAATGTAGGAAAAAGAAATATCATGAAGAAAAACAGAAGCCAAAGAGACACGCAGGTCATCTCGTGAACAATAATCAGGTGCAGAATTTGAGGTTGTTCATGGTAGATCGTGTTGAAAATGTTGATGCAGACATCTGGTATGTAGATTCAGGAGCGTCAACACACATGACAGGGAACAAGCACTGGTTGGAGGATTTTAAAGAGATCAACGAAGGTGCACATATTTACTTAGGAGATGACATAAGTCATCAAATCAAAGGATGTGGGAAAGTTTTTGTCATTCTACCTGATGGTAGTATCAAACAAATCTATAATGTTATGTATGTGCCTAGAATAACAAAGAGCTTGATTTATGTATCAATGATTACAGATCAAGATTTGAAAGTTGAATTTTTAAAATCTAATTGCTACATTAAGGATCTGCTAGATGGAATGAAGACAATTGCTACAGGAATCCGAACAGGAGGACTGTACAAGTTGGATGTGAGACCTGCACCGGTTCGAGCATTGACAGTAGTGAGCCTGACTACAAAAGGGCGTTGGCACCAGAGATTCGGCCACATCAATTACGATGATTTGCTGTTACTACAGAGGAAAGAAATGGTAAGAGATCTTCTTATGCTAAAGCAAGTACATAATGATTGTGATGCTTGTACTTTAGGAAAACTGCATAGAGAAGAATTCCCTGTTAGAGTAGAAAAGAAACAGAGGGATATACTGGAGTTAGTGCACATAGGTCTTTGTGGTCCCTTGCAGACAAAATCATTAGGAGGTGCAGTGTATTTCCTACTGTTTATTGATGACTGTACGGAGTTTTCTTGGGTGTATTTCTTAAGTAAGAAGAGTCATACATTCGAATACTTTAAGCAGTTTAAAAATATGATTGAAAGACAAACACGGAAATAGATAAAAATTCTCCGTTCTGATCAAGGGGGAGAATACAAGAAAGATGAGCTGATCAGATATTGTAAAGATCATGGAATTTTGCAGCAGTTTATAGTACCCCATACTCCACAACAAAATGGAGTAACAGAAAGGAAAAACAGAACTCTGGTGGAATGTGCGAGAAGTATGCTTAAAGGTAAGAATCTTTCAAATGGTTTTTGGGCTGAAGCAGTGAATACTGTGGTTTATTTAAAAAATAGGAGTCCTACAAGAAGTCTTGAGTTTAAAACTCCTTTTGAAGCTTTATATGGATATAAACCTGCAGTAAAACACTTAAGAATATTTGGATGTAAAGCATTTTCCCACATACCAAAGGAAGATAGAAAGAAATTAGACTCGAAAGCCATAATATGTACTTTTATAGGGTATTGTTCGTCATATAAAGCATACAGATTATTTAATCCCTCTACTCACAAGATCTTTGTTAGTAGAGATGTTAAATTCCATGAGTAGGATAATCAAGAAACTAATGAGCACTATGATGGATGGGACATCCCGTACTTTGAAGAAGAAGAAGTAGAGAACAGTCAAGGACAACAACAGACAAAGGCAGAGGATGAACAACAATAGCAACAACAACATCAACAACAAAGAGAAGTGTGGTATATAAACAGTGGAGCCTCGTGGCATATGATGGGAATCATGGAATTTTTCTTAGAATATCGAGAAGAGAAGATGAACTTTCAGATCACCATGGGGAACAAGGCAAAGTGTACTCCAGTAGGGAAGGGTACCATAGTCTTTCAAACAGAATCGGGAGAACGGTTCTGTGCTACAAATGTGCTGCATGTACCAGGATTGGAGATGAACTTATTTTCCGTGTCGCAACTTCAAGGCAAGGGCTATGACGTCTACTTCATCAAGGAGAAGGCATACGTCAAACACCCAAGCTGGAAAAAGAAAGTGCAGATCAGGATCAAAAGCAACAGGTTGTATAGATTACAACTAGAATCAACAATGGCACTAATAGGCAGTCATGGAGACAAGGACTTGAATGAGCTATGCCACAGAAGAATGGGTCATTTGCACCATGGAGCTTTGAGAATTCTCAGGAGCACTGTAACAGGAGTTCTGAATCCGAGTACGGAACGAGATGATGTATGCAAAGGATGCGCTTTAGGAAAGTATGCCAAGGAAACATTTCCTAGGAGAAAACATAGGGCCAAGAGTGTACTAGGATTGATACACTCAGTGCCGAGTATTTCCTTACTTTCATTGATGACCACTCAAGGAAAACTTGGATCTATTTTCTGAAAACCAAGGACGAGGTTTTCTGTCGATTCAAAGAGTTCAAGGCTCTGGTGGAAAATCTAACTGGGAAGAAAATAAAAGTTTTGCGCTCAGATAATGGTGGAGAGTATGTCGATAAGGACTTCACTGATTGTTGCGCTGAGGAGGGCATCAAAAGAGAGTGGACAACTCCCTACCATCTAGAGCAGAATGGAGTAGCAGAAAGAAAGAATAGGATTATTATAGAAGCAGCTAAGGCCATGATGTATGATCAGGATATGCCGAAATGCCAGTGGGCGGAAGCATGCAACACAACAGTCTATGTTCAGAACATGACTCCTCATCGAGGGTTGGGCAAGATTACTCCAGAGAAAGTATTCACAGGGAAGACACCTTAAGTCAGTCATTTCAGGATATTTGGGAGTTTAGCATATTGCCGTATACTAGAGGAAAAGAGGAAGAAGCTAGATCAAACTACAGAAAAGGGATATCTGGTGGGATATAGTGAGAACGCTAAGGCATACAGAATCTACCTTCCGGGGAGCAGCAAGGTAGTAGTTTGACGAGATGTAAAGTTCATGGAGGATAAGGCTTTCAGAAAATCTCGTGAGATGCCTTCTGAGGAGCACTCAAAAGAGGAGCCACTGGTCAAGCCTCTTCAACCAACGGAAGTAAAAAATTCTTCCTTGGGTCAGGAAGATTCTCAGGATGAGGAGGAGGAGCTAATAGAAGCACCTGTTGGCAAAGTAAGAACTAGCAGGGAACTTCGTTAGATTCTGCGAGATGTAGAGGACTTCATCGGTGCGCTAAGAAACAATAAGAGGGAGCGAAAACAGCTAGATAGATATCAGGCATTAGTAGCTCAGGATGGGGAGCCTGCCAGTTTCAAGTAGGCAGCTCAACATCACGTTTGGATAGACATGGTAGAGGAGTACAACTCCATAATGGTGAACGATGTTTGGGAGGTATTGCCAAGGCCTCAAGACAAATTAGTGGTAGGTTCGAGATGGATCTACAAGATCAAATACGCTGCAGAAGATAGTGTTAAGAAATACAAGGCCAGGGATGTGGCTAAGGGGTATGCTCAAAAGGAAGGAATTGGCTACAAGGAGACCTTCACCCCAGTAGCCAGGTATACGTCTATTAGGACCGTGATATCTCTTGCAGCTTAGATGGGATGGGAGATTCATCAGATGGATGTCAAAACGACTTTTCTGAACGGGGTAATAGAAGAATAGGTATACATTGAACAACTAGAGGGATTTGAGACACATGAGAAGAAGTCTCATGTATGCCGGCTGAAGAAAGCCTTGTATGGGCTGAAACCGGCACCTAGAGCATGGTATGGTCAAATCGATGGCTACTTGCAGAAGATGGGATTTGCCAAGAGTGACGCAGATCCAAATCTCTACTATCTGGTTGTAGAGAATGAGCTGCTAATCTTAGTATTGTATGTGGATGATCTCTTTTTGACAGGATCATCCAGGCTCATCGGGAATTGCAAGAAGAATCTAGCCACAGAATTCGATATGAAGGATTTGGGACAAATGCATTATTTCCTAGGGTTGGAGGTTTGAAAGCAAAAGGGAGAGATCTTCCTTGGGCAAGGGAGATATGCTAAAGAAATCCTGAAGAGATTTAGGATGGAGGACTGTAGACCCATGGCTACTCCAATGATCACCAACTAGAAGAAGATCGATGCATCAGAAGACAAGGATGTTGATCCCACCTTATATAGGTAGCTCATAGGATCCCTGATGTATTTGGTCAATACCAAGCAAGACATTTGCTACGCTGTCAACACCCTTAGTCAGTTCATGGTGGAACAAAAGAGGACGCACTAGGCAACAACCAAACATGTTCTCAGGTATTTACAGGGAACAGTCGATTATGGACTCTTGTACACCAAAAGCAAGGATATCAGATTGAGTGGATTTACTGATGCAGATTGGGCAGGAAGTTCAGTGGATCGGAAAAGTACCTCTAGGTACTATTTCAACATTGGATCAGGAATGACCTCTTGGTGCAGTAGGAAACATAAGTTTGTGGCTCTGAGCTCATCTGAGGCAGAATATATGGCGATAAGCACAACTTCATGTGAGGCAATATGACTTAGAAAACTGCTTGTGAACCTATTCAGAAAGAATATGGAGGCGACTAGGATCATGTGTGATAATCAGAGTTGCATCAAGCTCTCTGAGAATCTAGTGTTTCATGATAGGTCGAAGCATATTGATATCCGGTTCACTTTGTCAGGGATTGTGTCCAACGAGGAGTTGTACAGTTGAGCTACACTTCTATAGGAGAACAAGTGGCGGACATCCTCACCAAGGCCCTTGGAAGGAAAAAGTTTGACTACTTCAGGGAAAATATGGGGATGGTAAAGAACCTATTTCAGTAGCAAAAATGGGAGTAATAACATCATGGATGCAGAGGGAGTTGCAATGTTGGGAGAAATGACCAGCCCAGCCCAGAATACTCTGGACAAATGTCTCCCACTCCTCGAAGACTGCGTTTAGGACGGTCCTCACCATCAACTCCTGATCCGGCATGGCCCCTATGGAAGTCAGTCGGTCCCAGATCTCCTTCAATCTACCGAGGAAGTGATCTATCTGCTCCCCCTTCTACATCTTGTATGACCGCAGCTGATTCTCAAGTAACATCTTCCTCTGCACGAAAGTGTGCTCATACAAATTCTTCAAGGCGTCCCACATTTCCTTTGTCGTTTCCTTCTCGACAATATGCTGGACCACATGATCCTTGACCCCATCAAGGATGATGCATTTTTCCTAGCCATAACTTCCTCATACATTTCATTGTCAGCTGGGTCAACTGGGATAGCCATTTTTCTCAAGGCGAAGGCCTTAATACGATGTCTATCTAGAATGGATAGGATCCTGGCCTTCCAGACAACAAAATTGGACGCTCCGTCCAGCCTGTCCTAATCCCTCAGTCCATTCATGGCCATCTTTCTGCTCTTCCTTTCGACTCCTCCAAGTATCTCTACTTCCCTCTGGAAGTTCTCTCTTCAACTCCCACTAAGTCTCTCTACCTCTCGCCTGGAATTTCTCCGCTAGACTCCCTCTGAGTCTCGATTTCCCTCCTGGAAATCCTCCCACCAATCATCAAGTCACACGTCTCCAATCTCCTATGCAACTGAAATACTGATCCGGATTCCTTGGCTAGAAATCCACCTCGGTAGCGACTCCCTCTACCTTGGTTTTGCCCCGCTAGGCACTATTCTGTCTCGACAGCAACAACACTCGACCAACTTCACTGCTCGCAATCTGCCCACAACTTCCTAAGCCCCAGCAACCGAAGGACTGAGCCTCTAGGCTCTGCGCAATCTTGGCACTGGCTGAAATGCTCCACTAGCCAACTGCATCAACCCTCCTGGTCTCTGCATGGCTCTTTGTGAGCCTTTTATACCCTCCTCAGCCTCTGTGCTGACCTCTCTATGGCCCTGAACTGATAACGCAGTCCCTCTGCATCAACCCTTCTTTGCTGCTATCTGCTAAGAACAACTTCTGTCTCTCGGGACAGTGGATTCCGCTGCAAATGCTCTGCTTCAGTTGGTGCCTTCAGCTCTCCTGTGATCTGCAACCACGCTCTGATACCATGTTGAAATTTCTAAGTCTAACCCGTTAGAAATTTTATCTGTATTCTCTGGTTTATTTCTCCTACTTGTTAATTACGAACAAGTTATTTAAACATATAAATATCGAAATAAACACAATACAGTCTCAACCATCTACAGATCAACAACTGAAAGAAATAGCAAACACACAAGTGACATCGTTATTTTTGGACAGCTCGTCCCTGCAAAACCCCAACTTGAAAATCGATGCAGCAATTCTGAGGGTTATTTTATTATGCAGTCTATTTGAGTACAACTGGGTGCCAAACTGGCTCACTCGACAGAGAAAACAATCTGGCAGTAATACCTCTCTATTCGGAAGCAGATATTCAGAAAATTTGCCCCACGAAACCCTCTCCAACAACCTCTAAAGCTCAGTGTCAGCCCACCTAGCCTCTGCATCAGCCGAGAAGCCTCTGTGTCAACCCTCTGAGGCACTGCGCAGCCTCTCTGGCCCTCTGCGTCACTTTTGCAGCATCTACGTCAAGCACGCAAGCCCTTTTGGCCTCTGCGTAGTCACTGTTGACCTCTGCGTGGCTCCCTCTAGCTCTGCGTCTGCCTCTCTGCCTTTGCACTTGTCTTCTGGCACTATCTCTGCCTTTCTATCTCATACTGACTGCCCCTCGCTGCAACTAGTCATTGATTTGACTTTTCTTTGCAAACCCTGCTCCAGAAAATCAAACCAACTGATCACTCTGATGTATTCTCCAACTTACCCTCAAGCCTCCTCTTATACTTTTCTTGTTGGTCCTTCAATGGTCGAGATTAAATCTCTAATCAACGGCTAAGATTAAATTTGGCTTGATCCATGTCTTTTAGAACCTTCTAACCCAGTTTTATATTAATACCCATTAATATTTTATTTTTCCTAAGTTTAGACTTAGGAACTCCATTAAAAATATTAATTATTTTAATATCTCCTAAACTGGGTAGAATCTACCCAAACCATTTTCAGGTCTTGGAGATCTCATGTGCTTTAGCCTCTACGCCAATTTTCATGGTTAAAGCACATCTGATGCTACCCCAGATTTCGCCTGATATATTTAGCATGAGTAGTTCACCCTTGAACCAACATTCCTATCCTATTTTAGTTTAACAAAAAAGCTAAGTGACTGCCTTTTACACTGAAAAATTCATTTTTGACAGACGTTGCCATCACAAACTGCTCCAGCAAATTTTCTGTGGTGAGGAAAGAAAGCTTCAAAATTCATTTAAAGCTTGCCAATACTGCCTGAAAGCCGAACCAGTGTTCCTTCGCATGCAAGAATAAATGAGTAACTACCACATCACGCCTTACTTTATCGACAAGGGTAAACTGCTAATTCCATAAGAGACATTAAAACTCCTTTCCTTCTTGGTAAAACTTGGAAGGAAACTAGGGGTTAAGACAACAAAATTTACGTGTTGAAAGTGTCAAAAAATAGGGTTTGAAGCTCCAACCACTTGGAAACTCTTATAAATGTACCCCCCAACCAAACTGCCATGTGTCACATTGGAAAAGGAATTCAACTACTCAACATTGCTCCTAACTCATCATTCTCCACCGACTAAAACCTTAATGTATTCCCTCCAGCCAAACTGTCAAGCGTCACACTGGAAAAGGAAATCATCTTCTCAACATTCCTCCTAGAGTCCTAACTCATCATTCTCAACCCACCAGAATCTTAAACCACTTCACCACTACACAATTAGAACCATGACACTCAACTTATGTTTGTACCTGCCACAAATAGAAGCTACTAACTATAGACATGCCAAAAAAGCAATCTTCCTTCGGAAAAAAGCAAAAAAGCGGGAAGCAATGATCATGAAGGGATGGAGTAACAACCTATCTTCTAAAAAAGCAAAAAGAAAACAACAAAAAGCAAGAAAGGATGAGCATATCACATGCAAGCAAAATTATTCTCATTGGACCTGCTTTCTTAAAAGGAATCCAAATATGTGCCTAGAAACAACATGCAAGCCCTGAAAAGCACAGACCTAAAAATAGTAGGTGTCATGAACTTGCTTGCATGTTACCGAAAGGGCTCACTAGCATCATCAACATGCAAGGACCAATAATCCGTACAAATATGACATGCGGGGCCTACATCTCCAGCTACTAGAAAAAAGGTAAATTGCTAAAAATAGTAGTTTCTTAGAATCTAGTGAAACTAACTTAAAATAGCCTCTAACAACTCCAAATGTCTAGATGCTCATGTAATGGAGCTAGCTCGACAAAATCTCATTGGATTTTAACCCTCTACTTGCATAAGCAATCTAGGGGTTAACAATAGCGACTCAAGGGGACAACGTCCCCTTGTGGGGTGTTGAGAACCACTAAGTCTCTTGAGAATGTACTACTGTAGGATTCTTCTTTCTTTATGTTATTTTCAACATTTTCCAAGAGTTGCACTTGTTGACAAAAGTAACTAGTGTTGGTATTCATAATTATATTTGAGTCATGATGTAATAAATTTGTCAAAAGAAGGAAAAATAAAATTATTATAAAAAGATTTATTTTTATGTGTATGGGTTTCATACTCTATGAATTTTGTTTCTAGGTCAAGACTCCAATGAAGGCTTCTAGGGTTGAGTCCTTGTCATCATGTAATAGACCCTTATTGGGCTTCTTAGGTCAAGAAATATTTATTATTGGTCATGTAAACTCTCCTCCATCAAGTCGGCCTCAAGCATATCTAGTCGGCCTCAAGCACATCAAGTCGGCCTCAAGCATATCTAGTCAGCCTCAAGCACATCAAGTCGGCCTCATTTATGGAGCTACAAACAACTATAAATACAAGTGCTACTTGACTCATTTGGAAATCAATCAAGCATACCTTCGATCTGCAATTCTAAAAGAAGAGAAAGAAGTACGAATATCATGTCATGAAGTGAAGAAAAGCCTAGCAAAAGAAGAAGGAAGTCAGAAATATGTCTCTTGTTTTCACAAGTGTGAAAGGATCGAAGTACCGCAGAGCCAAAGGTACAGGGTTATGATTGCAGGCCAGAAATTGCAAAAGGACCAAAGCCATATATGATTAGTTTTAGGGTTGGACTAAGTTATCTCTTTGATAGATTCTTGTCTTGGAGGAAAATTCATGAGGGTTGGCTTGATGGAGGAAGAGTCTTTGTCTAAATCAAAAGTTCAAGGATGTCTCATTTGATTTGGTTAATGAAAGAAGAAAAGAATTTTTTTGTTTTTCCCCTAGAAGAGGGGTTTTGCCCTGGCTGAGTGCCTACATCTTGTGTTCCCTTGTTGTCTTTGTGATCTTCATGGTTTTGGCAATTGCCTTGATGATGAACATATAATAATAAAGAACAACAAATAATAACAAATCACAAGAAGTTGTCAAGATAAGAGAAATCAAATTTAAATAAACCCTAACGATGTTGCCATAAGGATTTCTCAACATGGTATCAGAGTTAAGGTCAGTGGCATAAAAGGCAGCTAGAAGATCACTGATGGTTGTGTTGCACTCAAATTGTCAAAGTCCCAAGGAAGTCGAAATACCATTTTTTTTCAACAAAGATCGGATCACATATTAGCAGTCCATGATTCATGGTTATCCCATTCTGCAAGTTATGTAATTTAAATGATCTTAAGAAAACCTTGAGTCCATGTAAAAACCTAGGTAAGCCTATAATTTTGATGACAAATTCCATCCTAAAAGGTTTTTTAACCTCGTTGATTACCTGAGTTTTTAGACACAGCTAATCAGAAGAATTTTTTCCCTCCAACTTAAACCCCAAAGCTAGGGTGAAATATATTGTCAAATTATTAGGTGAGTCCTAGTGTTTTTAGTTGAGTTTAATCTAAAAGTGGTTTGGGAGGTAATTTAAACTAGTTGGCTTATTTATTTTTTTACAAATCACTTGATTTACTAGATCATATTGTGTCGCAGATGGGTTATGTGTTTTGAGGGTCTAAGACAAATGTGTATTCCCTCTTTGAGTCTTCTACATGAAAAATCTTATGTATTAGAGGGTTGGAAAAATAATTAAATCCTCTCATGTGTAAATTAATTAATTTTTCCGGCAAAATAAAATTAATTCTTACACCAGAAAATTAATTAATTAGAATCAAATTTAAATTGGCTTAGGAAAATAAATTCTCCAAATGGAAAAATTTGTGGATCTTAAAAGAGAATTTTTAAAGGTCCTCCACTAAGGGAATATTGTACATTTCAAGAAAATTTGGACCCTTGGACTTTGGTGGTTAAGTCAACGTCAATTTTTTTAGGAAATTAGCTCAAAATAATTAATTTTGAGCTGATTAAAATGGAGCTAAATGATAAATTCGAAAATTCCTCAAAAATAAAAATTCAAGGGCTAAGATTAAAAGATCTTGAAGTGTTTATCAACAGTCAAGATTATTTTAACAAGGATCAAAGAAACTAGCCGTTATTTTTCCATTTGGAGGATTTATCTATAAATTAGAGAGTCAATTGAGTCTCTACTCATCTTGATCTCTGGATAGAATATTGCAACTGAAGCATTTTGTAAACTATTGTCTTGTTGGGAACTATTTTTTTTTGCTATAATAAAAGACTTTGGGGTGCAACTCGAGGTGTTCTTGTTCATTGATCTATGGTATTAACTACAAGTTTCCTATGTTGTGCTTTATGTGATTATTTTGAGATAATACAGTGTTTGCGGGTACTCAATCCTTGGTCTCCAAGTTCACAGATGTTGGCAAGGATCATTTTGCTTGGATCCCTAGTTTTTATATAGTGGATTAAATTTATGCTAAAGCTATAGTGAGCTTAATTTTTTTGAAGCATTCTAGTCATTCTTCAAAGAAAAAAAATTATAAAAGTTATTCTCTCAAAATTCATTTAAAAACCCTTGTATAATTTGTAAAATAATTTTTTAAATTTATATTGTAAATTATTTTGCTAATTGGGGTTTGGGGATTTTAGATTTTTTGTATATATTTGGGGTTTGGGTGTTTTATTTTTATTTTTGCAGGTTGGAGTAAGAAATCAAGTGGGAGAAAAGCTAGATCTAGGCCCTTGTGGGTAAGATCTAGTCATCAAAAGGAGGTGTGCTAGACCTCCCAAAGTGTCTCAAGCTATGTTGCAGGAAATACCGAAAATAGTGGCATACCAGTACTTGGGACGGACCAAAACGTCGAAGCGGCCTTGAAACAGAGCAAAAACTCTGCCACCTATACCATTAGGCATTTCGCGATTTTGAAACGCCAATTGTACTGGCCGGTGATGTTTTGGCCTCATTTCGGCTACGTTTCGGGCAACAGAAAGGCAATTTTCATTTTTTTTCTTATCGCTTTCGGCCAACCCAAGGGATGAAGAAGGGTGTGGGCCCCATCTAACACCAAAATACATCAATACAACAATTTTTTCTCTTGATATTTGCGCCAGTGGTGATGCAAGTGCAACCAGAAGCAGTGTTTTCAAAAACGGTCGAGCTAACTCTGACTTGGTCGAGCTAGACCGAGCCAATGCCTATTCGTGTCAGCTTGGTGGTCGAAACGGAATGGCTGATCAGTTTGTTACCAAGTTGGCCGAGCCGTTGACCGGCTCGACCACCTTGGTAACAAACTAGTTAGCTCTGTTGAGCCCGAGTTAACTCGGTTGGCTTGGTCACCAACGCAAAAGCACGGACAACGAATTTTTTTGGGGGGAAAATTGGACCCCACAACCAATTCTAATTTGCCTTAGGATTATTTTGAGGTCCATTTACCTCTCCCAAACCCTATAAAGGCTACCCAAGCCCTCTCATTTCCTCACAGCTATCTCATTGCATTTGTGTGAGAATTTGTGAGGAGTTTGTTTTTGGAGCAGCAATGAGGAATCTTGGGCAAGCATTGGAGCAGCATTGAGGATTTGGTTTGTTGGAGCAGCATTGAGGAGGTGGTTTGTGCCTAGAGGTATTTTTTTTTTCACTTCTAAAATCTGTTTTTTCTTATTTATTTTTTTGTGCAAATCTGGAAATTGAAAAGAGTTTTTTTTGTAAAAGAAATGAACATTGAAGCAATATATATATATATATATATATATATTTTAGATTTTTTTCCTTTCATTTCCAAGTCAAAAAATGGCTCCTAGAGTGAAAGATGTTGCTTGGGCATATGCTAAAATGGTTGATAATCAAATGCATTGCAAATTTTGCCAATAGAAAATTAAGGAGGGTCCTGGGGGCATTCATAGGTTGAAACAACACTTGGTTGGTATTAGAGGCCAAATTACTCTATGTGAATCACCACAAATTGGGGAGATTAGGAAGGAGTTGTTAAATAGCTTTGAGAAGTTTCAGGAAGAAAAAGCTAGGCAAAAAGAAATAGAGGCTGAAATTGGGAGGAAGAGAAGTATACAAAAAATGATGGCTACTAACCCCCATTTTGATTTTGAGGGCTCTTGACCTATACCTTGTACTAATGCATACAACCCCTTCCGCTATGTTCCTCCCTCTTTGGAGACCATGCAAGAAAAAAAGGGTAAGGGTAAAATGAAAAAGAAGGGTGATGTGAATATCAAAATTTATTTCACTGTCACACCCTCCTCTCCATCATATGCACATGGTCCTCATGCTAGTAGAAGTATATGCAGCCCACATTAGATGACCATTGGAAGAAAGAATTGAGGGAGACTGCTTGTGATTCCATAGCTAGATGGTGGTATGATGTTGATATCCCCTTCAATGTTTCCCGTTCACCATATTATGAGCCTATGTTTGATGCCATATTTGCTGCTGGAAAGGGCTTCAAAGGCCCTACTATGCATGAGTTAAGGGGGCTCGTTTGCGAAAATAAATTTCCTCCATTGATGAGTATTTGAAAGATTTCAAAAACACATGGGAAAAAATAGGATGTACCATCATGTCAGATGGATGAACTGATCAAAGGAACCGTACCATCATAAACTTTCTTATCTTTTGCCCACAGGGAACCATGTTTCTAAAATCACTTGATGCATCTAATGGGGTGAAAGATGGACAATTGTTGTTTTAGTTATTGGATGAGGTTGTTGAGGAGGTGGGGCTGGTTAATGTTGTTCAAATCATCACAGATAATGCCTCTAACTATGTTCTTGTTGGTAAACTATTAGAGGAAAAACACAACCATCTTTTGGACCCCATGTGTTGCACATTGCATAGATCTCATGGTTGAGGATATTGGAAAATTAGATTGGGTCAAGAACACTGTAGAGCATGCCAAAAGCATAACAAAATGTATCTACAACCATTCATGAATTTTGAGCCTGATGAGGAGATACACAGGGGGTAGGGAAATTATTAGGTCTACTATCACTAGATTTGCAACTCATTTTTTGACATTGCAATCTATGCTTTCCCAACATAGAAACTTGCAAAAGATGTTTTCCACTGATGAATGGAATGAAAGCCAATGGTCTCACAAACAAGATGGAAAAGTTTTGAAAAATAAAGTTAATGAAGAAATATTTTAGAAAAAGGCAACCGAGATTGTGAAGGTTGTTGAGACATTGGTTAAGGTGTTGCGGTTGGTGGATGGGGAAAGATTGGCTATGGGCTTCATTTATGAGGCTATGGATCAAGAAAAGGAGAAAAGAAAGAGAACATACAAGGATAGAGTGGCTAAGTATGGGCCCATTTGGGCAATCATTGATGAAAGATGGAACAATCAACTCCATCGCCCTCTACATGTAGCTGGGTATTTTTTGAACCAAAGGTATCATTATAAAACTCTGGAGGCAGGAGCTTTGGGTGGGGAGTTTACAGATGGATTGATTGACTGCATTGATCGCATGATCCCTATGGAGAGTGATCAGATGGAGATACACTGACAGATCACTTGTTTCAGCAAAGCCCCAAGTACCTTGGGCAAGAACCTAGCAAATATTACAAGGGAAGCAAATGAGTCAGGTAAACAAAAATTTCAATTTTCAAATTCTTATTTTGTTAAATTGTTTATAATTTGAAATTTGGATATAATTTTTTGAGCTAACTCATTACACTACTATGTTTTTTGCAACAAAATGGTGGGAGGCTTTTGGTAGTGATTGTCCTCAATTGTAGAAGTTTGCAATTCATATTTTGAGTCAAACTTGCAGTGCTACTGGGTGTGAGCGTAATTGGTCTGTCTTTGAGAAGATTCACAAGAAGAAGAGAAACCGTTTGGATAAAAAATGGTTAAATGATCTAGTCTATGTCCAATACAACCTTTGTCTCAGACGCAACCAATTGCTGAATAAAAACCTGATTCAGATCCCATTCTGTTAGAAGATATTGATCCAACATCAGATTGGGTAGTGGAGAGTCATCCAACAAAGCTTGATTCTTATGAGGATCTTGATTTGGATTTACAAACGGAGGCATTAGTTGAAAAAAATGTTTAGTTGAATGCAGATCCATTTGTACCAGCCTCAGGCCTAGCCCCAAGTTGTAACAAACTAAATTTATATAAATATAAACACAAATAATGTAAAAACAACAAATAAGATTAAATGATTAATTAATTAGAAATTAATGAAAAATTATGTCCCTAAAGGACATAACTGTTCGTGAAAGGGTACTTACCTGGCTATATATACAGGACCCTCATTCTCATTGTATCATCATTCTTCATACATTTTAATATATAATATTTGTATCCTCAATGGATATATTTATATTCCAAGTCTTCTGGAGTATTTAATGAGAAGTGCGAACTTTGTTCGCTTTATTTGGTATTAGAGCTTCGTCTGATCCGGGCTTTGGCTACCAACCTGTCGTCAACGGTGTTACTGTCCTGATTCTAGCATTTCACTACTAGTTTTGGAGTTTCTCCAGCTTGCTATTAGGCCTTTGGCCATTTAAAAAAAATAAAATTATATATATATAACAAAAGCCCAAACGCAAACATGTCTAAATTCTACCTGCGCCTTACATTGTCATCGTCGCAGACCACGCCGACCAGCTGCCACAACAAACTTCCCTCGGTCAAGTACACCCCGATGCTACCGCGACTCAACGTCACTCTGCGGACCACATTTTTGTAGAATTGAAAATAAGATCATTTGTCGCAGCAATCAAACAGTCGCCACTATCACTAGGGCCCCATCGCGGCACGCAGCCACTGGAGCCTCACCTCGTCACCTCGTCCATCGACACAAACACCTCTTCCCCTGTGATAGTTCTCAATTCATCACTACTTACTAACCCTCAAATGTGGCTTACAAATAAGCCCTCGCTTCCAGACCAACTCGAATGACCCTGTTGCTATAGGGAAAAGACCTCAAAGGCACTTGCTGCCTCAGGTAGGGAACTATGTTGCCTTGAATGATTTTGTTAGCCACTAAGAAATCACTTCAAGAGGGACGCTACCACAGACCAGGGTATTAACCTTCGAATAACTCATTTTTTTTGCGGCTATGCTGGTTTCGTCGGAATTTAACCTCATCCAATGCAACCAACATGTTTCGTTGACCGCCCCATACATCCATGAAAGGTTGTTGTTCATTGTTCCACATCCAAACAATTCGTACAGTCGCCCTATTAAGTCAATCAATTCCATACAGTCGCAGATCAAAAGACGTGACTTACACCGTGTGTTTTTTATCTATACTTAATACCATATTTAACTAAGGTTTAAGGTTTATACGCTAGACCTACTCCATAAGAGACATAAGGGAATATAATAAAAAAATTTATTTAAATTATATATAAATATATATATCATAAAAAAAGAGTTTCAAAGCCTCAATTACATATGTATATAGAGGAGAGAGAGGTTGTTACTTTAAAATATTTATTAAAAAGAAAGTATAAAAAAATATTATTATTAAATATATATATATATAATTAAAAAAAAAGCGATTACATAATACCTTAAGTCATATCGAGGAAACAAATGGGATCAATCATTGAAACAAAAATGATGGAGCTCAATTTTAAAATGAGAAAGGAAGAAAGGTTTTCCTATAATGGTCTTTCAGTTATAGATCACGGAGTAATTACATTAAAGGGAAGTATCCAAGGAAGAGAAGTTAACGTCACTATCAGCCCAAGCAATGAAAAAAATTATATCAACATCAACTTGGCAAATCAGCTATTAATTCCAGAGCTAAGCATTCGTGTAATGAAAAATATTTTTGACCAAAAAGAGTATAAAATTAGTGATCTACAAGTGACAATAGGTCATTATGAGTACATATCTCAATTTCATGTTGTAAGGATGGATAAAAACACTAACATCATACTCGGTCAAACCTGGTTTAAGGATTTGGGTACATTCATGTTAAACATAGAGAAACAGGTTTTGATGGTTCCTTATAAAGGGAAGATGGTCACATTTCAAGAAATAACAAGTAAATCCAAATCAATAAAATCTTCATTAGAATACCTTAAGGATATCTCAAATTTGATGTTTCAAGATAGCGAAAAAAACTAGATCAAAGAAGCAAAATGAGCTTGAAGAAGTCATCTGCAGCAAAGACAAAGAAATTCTGCGCCTCAGAGATCACCAAGAAAAACAACTCAACAAGTCAAGAAAGCTAAAGCATCAAAGAAAGAACTCAAGGAGTGTTTGTTAGAACAAGAAGAAGGAAATTTAAATTTAAAATGCCCTCACCAAACATTAGTAGAACAAACCAAGTGTTTAAAAGACGAGAAGCGTGAAGGCCAAAATAAATTTTACTCAGAGAATGAGGAATGCTTACGTCTCAAAAATCATAATCAAAATCTGCTCAAATAGATTAAAAAACTTAAGGACGAAAAGAAATCATTGACAAATAGGTTGAAAGAACTTGTCGCAAAGGAAGCATCAAAATCTCCAGATGTAGCAGTACAAACTGAAGAAACAAACATCAATACCACTAGTCTCGCGGTTCAGGTAAATCCAAAAGTAAAAACGTACTCAGAGGTTGTCATTCAAACAGAGGACACCCCAAATAAAGATTCAGTAGGTAAGTCAAAACAACAATGCTTGATGGAAATCAAGAAACTTTCATAAAAACATTGAAGGAAGTTCAAACAAGAAAAATTTCATGTTGTAAGGATGGATAAAAACACTGACATCATACTCGGTCAACCCTGGCTTAAGGATTTGGGTACATTCATGTTAAACATAGAGAAACAAGTTTTGACGGTTCCTTGTAAAGGGAAGATGGTCAAGTTTTGGGACATAACAAGTAAATCCAAATCAATAAAATCTTCATTAGAAGACCTTAAGGATATCTCAGATTTGATGTTTCAAGATAATGAAAAAACTATATCAAAGAAGCAAAAAGAGCTTGAAGAAGTCATCTGCAGCAAAGACAAAGAAATTTTGTGCCTCAGAGATCACCAAGAAAAACTACTCGAACAAGTCAAGAAAGCTAAAGCATCAAAGAAGGAACTCAAGGAGCGTTTGTTAGAACAAGAAGAACGAAATTTACATTTAAAGAGCCTTCACCAAACATTAGTAGAACAAATCAAGTGTTTAAAAGACGAGAAGTGTGAAGGCCAAAATAAAGTTTACTCAGAGAATGAGGAATGCTTACGTCTCAAAAATCAGAATCAAAATCTGCTCAAACAGATTAAAAAGCTTAAGGACGAAAAGAAATCATTGACGAATAGGTTCAAAGAACTTGTCGCAAAGGAAGCATCAAAATCTCCAGATGTAGCAGTCCAAATTGAAGAAACAAACATCAATACCACTAATCTCGCAGTTCGGGCAAATCCAAACCCTATTGAAGAAAAAATGTACTCAAAGGTTGTCGTTCAAACAAAGGACACCCGAAATAAAGATTCAGTAGTTAAGTCAACAACAACAATGCCTGATGGAAATCAAGAAATTGCCATTAAAACGTTTAAGGAAGTTCAAACACAAAAAAATTTGTATCTACATCCGAATCACAAGAGTAGACACCTCAATAAATCTATAAATCTATATCACACAGAACATAAACAAAATTATGTTCCGAAGAATACTGAAATAAGCTCAATCTAGTCATACGATAACTATTCACCACACATCTCCAAGGGTCAGAAGATTTCCCAGAAGATTAATCTAGGATGGTCTGATCCATTTTCAGTACGACAATTCTGTCTATCGCTCAGAACATCATATCGTCTTGTATCAACAAAGAAGAAAGCTTAGAAATAAGAAGATACGCTGATCAACAAAAGAGAATCGTTCCTTCATCAGTAAGCTTTGAGGACAAAGCTTTTTGGAGGGGAAGGCAATGTAACAAACTAAATTTATATAAATATAAACACAAATAATGTAACAACAACAAATAAGATTAAATGATTAATTAATTAGCAATTAATGAAAAGGTATGTACCTAAAGAACATAATTGTTCGTGAAAGGGTACTTACCTAGCTATATATATAGGACCCTCATTCTCATTGTGTCATCATTCTTCATACATTTTAATATATAATATTTGTATCCTCAATGCATATCTATATATTCCAAGTCTTCTGGAGTATTTAACGAGAAGTACAAACTTTGTTCGCTTCACAAGTCCTCCAGTTGCAGGTGCTTCCTCTACTCAACCACGACGGAAGCGCATATCTTGTCTATCTCAGCGTGCAGCTGCTGCGCAGCCTGCAATTGCTACCACTTCTACAATTGCAGTTGGAGATTATGATAAGGAGAAGCCATGGGTTTCCCTATCTGACTCTGATTCAAAGTTTGAGCCAAATGATGTTGGCTCCTCTAGCAGTAGCTAGTAGTAATGGTGACTAGTGATGTTTCACAGTTTACTTTTGTTGTAGAGGCCATTTCTAGCCTCCTTGATTATGTGTTTTCATTTTTATCTCTATATCATCATTCATGTATGTATTGGACAATGCACTGGGTGCCATTTTGATATAATGGATATATTTATGAGCCTACTTTGATCATATGTTGTCTTCTCTATATATTCTAAAGCTTTGTGTATGGAAACATGAATGAAAATCTTTAACATTATGTTTTTTTATAAAAAAATAAATATTTAAGATATTTTTTATAACGATCGAGTCAGTGAAATCAAACCGGCCAAGTCGATACCGAGTCAGAGTCAGAGTCGGAGCCGACCCTCGGTCGTTTCCTAACCAAAGTCGGAGTTTTAAAACATTGACTGGAAATACTAGAAGAGTTGCCTCTTCTACTAAACAAGCATCTTGTTCTATCTTTGCTGATGAGGATGAGGAGTTTTATTAGTACTGATATGTTAATGTAGCCATAATTGTCTTTAGCTCATGTTTTATTTCAATTTTAGCACCTATTCCATATAGCCTCACATATAAAGGTTGATTTTGGAGTTTTGGATGTAAAGCCTCATCTATAAAGGCTAATTTTGGATAATTGCATCATGTAACCATCTGTTGGAGTTGATATAAATTTGGGGGTCACATTTTTGGTCGTCCTCGTTTCAGAAACTTCTAAATGTTTCGGCGCTTCGTGCTAATTAGGTCTCAAGTGATCACCATCCTCATCTAGGCTCTGGAACCAGGCAACGCCCATCAAGAACGTACAAGGCCCGCCTAGGGGTATTCTAGGTCCACTGGGGCACATCATAAATTATGCCAACAACCAGACTTCTTTGCTCAACATTTCAACATATAGAGGTGTAACATGGGTCATACATCCATGTGGAGGCTACCCTAGGGCCAACGCTCATCTCTAGAGGAAACACTATGGTTGCAAGGGTACAAGTGCTCTTATTGTGAGCTAGACGTCCTCTTCAATGTGCTACAGAAGGGTCAAGCCATCCCTTAAGGGCTATCCAATGCATCTAAGATAAACCACATGAAACATGCCCTCAAGATCAAGTGAGATCAACATCAAAACCACATGAAACATGCCCTCAAGATCAAGTGAGATCAACATCAAAACCACATGAAACATGCCCTCAAGATCAAGTGAGATCTCTCAAGGAATCTCTGTCCTTTTTCCCACTTTCGGCACTAGGCATAAGCCTGACTCGGTCTGTATCCTAGTCCAAGGCTGGCCCACTCCCTCCACAACTACTAAGGTGCACAACCCCAAGCATCAAAGTCCTTTACATCCCTTCCAAGCTTCGGCATCCCAATCCAATAACAGGCACCTAGCCTAGAACATCAGGCACTTGGCCTCCTCAAGATGGTCCCATAGCCCTTCAAGAGCTATCCATCAAGAGCTACACAAGACAAAGGAACCACTGGCATATGTAGTGTTGATTGAGTTTGTCCCCAGCCCATATGGTGTTACTTATTCTCCCTCGTGTGTATGGGCTCGCATGAGATCATCAAATAAATCGGCCCTCTTGGCCCATTTGTGGAGTCCTGTCAATCCTCACACCTCAACATGCAACCAATGCATTAGCTATACCATCATAGTATCATAGAAAATAATCCACATGCCAAGTTTTTCATGTCATCGTGAGAACATTCATCATTTTAATCGCAACATTATGAATGATAATGAACTGCATGCTCATGCATGTCATAAATTTGTACGCAACTATCACATGGATTCCTTCATAAGCAGAACATCAACATATTTGCATCAAGACATATCATGACTTCACATAATAACTAAACCACATGTCAATAACCTCATATTATAGCATCATAATTCCTATGCCATGTTATGCATCTCATATCCATCATGAGTATTCAACATTAAATATCTATAATCACGTAGTAAATGAATATAACATCATAATACCTATGCATATCACTATCATCATAAGGATGCATCATCACTATAGGAACCATATGTACATTATTATCCTCCTACCATTATATCATGAAACATCGTCAATATGAGAAACATCTCAATACTTATCAAATATAGAATAATACTCTATAAGAATTCTTATCATGATTCATCAGAAAAATCAATTTCATTTACTTTACAAACATTCAACTATGAACTAAGATTATTCAACATCCATCTAGGCTCTATGTTATCTCATCAGTGTTATGCTTTCATCAAGATACCAATTAGTTTCTCAATGATCCTTTCCACTTCTTTCAACATGCAACCATTTACACCATAGGTATAATCATCTACGTACATTGCTAAATCTCACATGAGCCTCATCATCTTGAGTCTTAATCTCTTCCCTAAGGGAATTCTGGTGAATTTCATTTTTTTTTAAGATATTACTAGTGATACCATCATTATTTAAATCATCTATCTCAGAATTAAAATCCCTTGATTTTACATCCTTTTACCCTTTGGCTTACTGATTCCAAAACCGCTATATGCAATTGCATATAAATACTAGGTCATCATGATTTAATTTTATATCATGCGTAATTTACTTGCATGAGGGTTTGTTGATCCATGTTGACTTATACCTACATCATTTAACAATTATCATTTTCATCTAAAAATATTTCCTTGTCTCGTCAAGTTCCTATCTCAATACCACTTGATTGCTTTATCGTAAATTCACTCTTCATCAAGTTGGACAAGAGATTCTTGCTCATTAAATAGTATATTTATTTTAGATTTTGAAACAGTTGGAAATACTACTACTATCATTGTCCATGAAAAATTTAAATGTGTGGTGTTATGTGGAAACAATCCTCTTTTAATGCTTTGGGAACAAAATTTCTTCACATTTTGAACTATGTAGATCACCACTGTGACCATTACCAATCATGTTTCTCACTATCCCTTCAATATTAAATGGATACTATTTTAAGGGCTATAATTATTTCTTCCAATTTGACTTCATTTGACGTGTACTCCTTAGGGGAGTGTACTTCTATTCTCATAGTTGTGTAAGTAATCAAGTATGGTTCTCATAACCCGATAAAACCATGCAAATGACAACAAGAGAACCATACACCAACATGCAAATCCATGCATGTCTAAACCAACTAGGAAATCACACATGCAAAAGGTTACCTGCAAGTATTCATGTTGAAGTTTCTTGATCCTGCTCTTCTTCTTGATCCTTTCTTTCCTTTCTTTTCCTTTCCTTTCCTTCCTTGATCCAAAGCTAGAGTGCTCCAAGAAAACTCTAAGTGACCAAGAGTGATAAAGAGAGAGAGAATAATGAGAGAGATCCAAACTTGAACCGACAAAAGGTTAGAAAAATCTTGGACATTGATCCTCATAAGTTTTTTTTATTAATGAGGCCTCTAATTTCTTCATTTTCCATTATTTCCCTTCATTTTCCTCCTTACATGCAACCTGTGACCTTTCACCTTGCTTTTCTCATATTTTCCTTTATTTTGATTAATAAATGTGTCAAAATGCCTTTTTTCCTTTTAATGCCTTTGCCTTAGCATTTGTCAATTCTCCTTAGCCAAAACACACATCTAGTGATGCCTAATAGGATATTGTTTCCTAACATTCAGCTTGGAAAAAGTGTCCCTTAACCTTGGTCTTATTTTTCTTTATTACATTAAATTTTCACCAGGGCTGTTACAGAACCCTCCCCTTGGGTAACACCATCCTCAGTGTTAAACCACACCATGAACTCAACAAAACTACTGAAAATAAAACATACTGCCCATGGAGCTTTATAACTTAGCTCGTTGCAGTATTTACAATGAAAGACCTGCTCAAAAGAAAAACATCATGACAACATGACAATATAACAACCATAATAATATGACAACCATACCGCTTATTGGAGATTTATAACTTATCTCATGGTGGTATTTACATCCATATACATATACATACATATACCAAAACATCAACAAAACATATGCCAAACATATACCAACATCGATCCAAAACCTCTTTTCCTGAACCGGTAAAAAATGAAGGATAAAGGGCATGCAAATGATCCCCATCTCCCATGTAGCTTCTTCAGGCCCAAAGTGCTTCCACTACACTTTAACTTGCTCTATGGCTCTATTCCTGAGCATGAGATGTTTCCACTACAATATGCATTGAGGCTTCAGCTGGAACTCTCCTTCTTGCTCCACCTACAATATAGACCAATCAATAACATGATCAACATCCTTTATATACTTCTTAAGAAATGAAATATGTGAAATATCATGGACTTTCATTGTTGAAGGCAACGCAAGTCGATATGCCATTGGTCCAATCCTCTCAAGGATCTCGAAAGGCTCGCAATACTGTGGTGCCAACTTGGCACATGAACCAATCCTCAAAGAGATTTTCTTGGGCTTGATGCACAAATACACATGCTCCCCAACCTAAAAATCCTTGAACGCCCTGTGTTGATCCACATAACTCGTATGTGTATCTTGTGGTTCCTTTATAATCTTGTTTATAACCTACATTTCCTACTCCATGTCTGCCAACATGTCTACTCCAATAAGTACCTTGTCCACTGGATCACTTCAGGTGATGGGAGTGTTACAACTCTATCCATACAATGCCTCTAAAGGATTCATCCTCAATGATTCCTGATAACCATTTTTGTATGCGAACTTAGCCAATGGAAGGCACTCCTCCCATTTCTTCTGCTGGTGCATCACGTACATCCCCAACTTATCCTCCAAAATCCCATTGACCCTCTCTATCTATCCATCTGTCTAAGGATGATAAGTTGTACTAAAGGCTAACTCTGTACCCAAACCTGGAAATAGTTCCTTCCAAAACTTGGAAGTGAACTTTGCATCCATGTCTAACACAATCTTCTTTGGAACACTGTGTAGTCTCACTCTCTCTCTAATAAACACCTGCGCTACCTCACTGGCTAAATATGTAGTCTTTACATGAATCAAGTGAGATACCTTACTGATCCAAAATGGATCCTAAAACCTCTAAGTCTTCATATATATTAACTATTGGAAACACTATCGGAAGGAAAAACAATGAAAGAATGGCGGAAAACAGAGCTAAGCAAAGGTGGAAGTAACGCTGCATAGAAGCTGTCGGATCGGATCGATCAATGGTCCAAATCTAATCGGAAATATCGCAATCGGAAGAAGTCGGCGGAATACATTGGATAAAACCCTATGGAAATCGCAATAGTGATCAATGCGATTTAACGAGGACCGTTGACAGGGAAAATTTTAAGAACCCCCCTAAATTTATAAATATAATAAATGGGCGAATCTCCATGGTATATAGGAAAAATGGAAGGTGATTTTATCAATAATATAATATGTATATATAATTTTTTGGCGAATCTCTCACCAGGCATGGCGAATATTTTACTCAATTATAAAATCTTGTAAGATCTTGGCGAGTCTTTCACTAAATAATAAAACTTTGTAAAGTCCTAGTTAATCTTAGCATAGGCTACATGCTGGTTTAATTCCCCCATTTAAATAGGCTAAATTCCAAGTGAATACCATGGGTCAATACCATGTGCCATTTTGGTGAATACCATGGGTCAATACCATGTGCCATCTTTATTTTTATTAGAATATTTTACTCATTTATAAAATCTTGTAAGATATTGGCGAGTCTTTCACTAAATAATGAAACTTTGTAAAGTCCTAGTGAATCTTAGCATAGGCTACATGCTGGTTTAATTCCCCCATTTAAATAGGCTACATTCCAGGTGAATACCATGGGTCAATACCATGTGCCATTTTGGTGAATACCATGGGTCAATACCATGTGCCATTTTTATTTTTATTAATTCTAATATTAGGGTTAATAATGGTTTTTTGCATGGTATTAATAACAATCTAGTCCATGGTATTTGTCCCATAGTATTTTGGCCATAGGTTTCACCTAAATATAACCCATTTTTTGAGTGTTCGTAAATATAAGGTGACTTATGGAGTAAATATAAAAAAAATGTTTTATTTGTTTACCATACCTCTCATTTATTTATATTTTTATTAATTTACCATACCTCTTTTACAAATATGGTATTTGGCCCATAGGATTCACTTAAATAAAACCTCTTTCTTGAGCCTTCATAAATAGAACGAGGGTTATGGACTAAATATAAAAAGAGGTTTTATTTATTTACGATACGTCTAGTTTATTTATAAATTTATTTATTTACCATACCTTTTGAGTAAGTATAAAAAGATGTTTTATTTATTTACCATACCTCCACTTTACTTATATTTTATTGTTTACACCCTTACATGTATATAAGGTGACTTATGGAGTAAATATAAAAAATGTTTTATTTATTTACCATACCTCTCATTTATTTATATTTTTATTAATTTACCATACCTCTTTTATAAATATGGTATTTGGCCCATAGGATTCACTTGAATAAAACATATTCTTGAAAATGGGCGAATGGATTCACTTAAATAAAACCTATTCTTGAAAATGGGCGAATGGAAGGTTGTAAGTCCTAATTTGAAGGGCTAAATTTACCTTTTTTACCCTCTCCCTTAAAATAAGGTGGGCTATTTGAGGTGATTTGTAAAAATGTACTATGATACAAAATATTGGCCCACTAAAAATTTAAAACCCCTTAATTTCGCCAAAGGGCGAACATTCGCCCCTAAAATTATCCTTGACCGTTGATCAAGCGTGCAGGTCAACGACCCAGATCAAATTGCAATATCGCATCGCTATAACACAAAGGGAAGACTTACCGGAGGTCCGAAGACCATGCGATATGCGATTGCGATATATCGCATCGCAATATCACATCGTAGCGAAACAAAGGAGCGGGGCCGATACAAACATGCGACTTGCGATAACCAGACCTGACGAGATTTATAAATGCGGCTTGATAAATTTTGAGTTCAAATAAAAAGGGATTTGTCGTGTTTTTCTATGTATTTACCCATTTTCGTTAAAAAACTGAAATACAAAGGAAATGCGCTCGAAGCGATAAAACCAAACCCGAAAGGTTTATAAAAGAAGCTTTATATTATTTGAGTTCCGTGGTAAACGGGATTTCGGGCAGGCCTCAGGCAGTAAGTGGTATTGGACGGGCTCCGCCCGAACCCATCCACTGGCCGACATGTGGCTTGGTGTAGGAGAGAGAAAACCGCCTTTTCGGGCGAGTAATCTCCGTGCACATAAGCCGCCCGAAATGGATATTAGCCGTTGGATCAGAGATCACACAGATCAATGGTGGGCTTGTGATAGCAACCAAAGGCGGACCCGATAGGATTATAGGGCGGATTCGATATTATTTGAAGTCCAATAGAAAGCGTTTTGTCAGATTTTTCAGTGTTTTTTGTGTATTTCTCTGTGTAAACAGAGAAACGACTTTTTGGGATTTCACTCGCGCCAGTGGTCCTGTCCATTACAAACAGGTGGCCACCATACCTTAGGGCATTTAGCAATGATTGTTAAACACTCCAGAAGGAGAGGAAGGGACAGTGGCTAGAAGCCAGAGAGCCTGAAAGGGGAGACGAACAAACAAGCACCGATAGGCTTAAAAGCCATTCAATGGTAGAGACAGAGGAGGCAGTTGTTGAGACAGAGAGAAAGCAGAAGACAGAGAGTAAGAGGGAGAGTCTGTGTACTCTTGTAGACTTGAGGATTTCAAGTAAATCCTTGTTATGTTGAGACTCAGTTTGAGCTCACACTTGTAATAATATGCTCTTGAAGACATAATATAGAGGTCGAACACTAAAAGCTAGACCAGGAGACATAGCCAGGAAGTCTGGTGAACTCCTTGATTATTTGTTGTGTTAATGTGTGTGACTGTTATGTTTTATAATTACTCATTGTCTATATTATTTGCAATATTTTTGATCCGTTGCACTAAGTAATATAGACATTCCTACACATGAGTCTGTAATACCTTTACATTGATTTAAGATCTCACTTTTAGAACAAGTGGTATCAGAGCATTAGGTTTTGTTAAGGTTAGACAAGCTTGTGCTAGATTTTAAATGCTAACTACATTAAAGCTTAGACTAGGAGAAGGAGAACTTGTTGAGGCTAATCTAGAGATTGGAATAGTTTATTCTCAGAGAAGAATGGCAGAAGAAACTCCATTGAGATCAGAATCTCAATTTATGGAAGGTTTTAAGGCCATGCAAGCCATGGTGGAAGAGATGTATCTGAAGTTTAAGAAGGGTCGAGGTGAAAGCACCTCAACACCTAAGCCAGAGAAAGGAGCAGAGGAACCTTTTCTAGTTGCCTCTCCAGAAGGCAAAGGAAAAGGAGAAATGCATTCTCCACCAACTCCTCCATCATCACCTACCTCATCATCTTCTTCGCATAAAGCTAGCCCTGATAAGAAAAAGAAGAAAACTTATTTGATTAAATTAGATGTGAAGTTTGATTTGCCAATTTATGATGGAGAACTAAATACAAAGAAGCTAGATAATTGGATAAGACATATTGATGTATATTGCAGGGTGCAGAACATTGATTCAGAAAGGAGAAAGATTCAGCTGGCTAGCCTTCAACTTGGAGGAACTGCACTAGTATGGTGGTAAGGCAAGACCCAAGTTGATCTAAAAAAACATGGTAAAATCCTTTCTACCTGGAATGACTTTGTTTATGATATAGAAAATCAATTTTATCCTTTGGCTTACATGCAACAGGCAATGATGAGTTGGCAAACTCTTTGCCAGTTGAAGGGTCAGAGTGTACAAAGTTATACTCAGGAATTTAGAAAGAGAGATTTAACTCTAGGAATATTATTAGACTCACCTGAAACTTTATTGAAGTATATAGGTGGTCTTCATAGCTATTTAAAGCATACTATTCTCATGCTTAATTCCACTAGCTTAGATGATGTATCAGTTCATGCCACACATCTAGAAGCTAGAGGTAAGAATGTGAACCCAGATATTGGGGGAACATCTAAATATTCTGTAAGAAAGAGCAAGGAAAATAAGAAACTGAAATGGAAGGAGAGGAAAGCAAACACTGTAAAGAAGGATAAACCTTCATGCACTCATTGCAATAAAGAAGGACACGATGAGGCACACGATTGGTTTTTGCATCCAGAACTGAAACCAAAGAAGTTTGGTGGAAAGGAGAAGAAGAATGCTGCTTCTATTCAGAAAGACTTGGGGTCAAATTTAGGTGATGAAACAACAATTACAACCACGAGTATTAAAGGTAAATATTCTGAAGCATCCACTAGTAATTCTGCACAATACGTTAATAATGAAAGTAATGAGAGAGAAAGAAATGAGCTTTTTCATGTTAGAGTAATTTCCAAGCATAATAAGATTGATACTTTGTTTGACAGTGGATCACAAGTAAATTTGATTTTTGAAACAATTGTAAAGAAGTTGGGATTACAAACAAAACCTCATGAGAAGCCATATCCATTAGGTTGGGTGTGTGATAAAACAAAGCTACATGTAATGAGACAATGTAAACTTAGGTTTGCTATTGGATCAACATTTGTAGATGAGTTTGAGTTAGATGTAGTTCCATTAGATATATGTGGTATTATTTTTGGAAGTCCATACTTGTATGATAAGAAATCTATTTTCTATAGAGCTGAAAATAAGTATCAAATCACTAAAGATGGAATAAAATATTTTGTAAGAGCTCATAAACTCAAAAATAACTATTCTCTCATAAACTCGGGATATATGAAAAGAATTGTGAATTCAAGTAAGCAGTTTTTGCTTATGGTTGTAAAGGAAAAGGATCCTGAAAAATCCAATGCATTTGAAGGTTGTGATGCTAAACAGAAAGTTGATTTAGTTAAAGTTGTTTCAGAGTATGATGTTCTATTTCAAGAACCAAAAGGTTTGCCACCCAAGCAAGAAATAGTACATGATATTTGTTTGCAACAAGATGCTCCATTACCTAACATTGGAATGTACAGGGTATTAGCTTTAGAGAATGCAGAGATAAAGAAGCAGGCACAAGAGTTGCTCGAAAAAGGGTTTATATGACCAAGCACATCACCATGTGGATCTCCAATCATGTTGGTGAGAAAGAAAGATGGTTCGTGGAGAATATACATTGATTATAGAGCACTGAATAAAATAACGATCAAGAATCATTATCCTCTTCCTCGTATTGATGATCTATTAGCTCAATTGAAAGAAGCAGTTTACTTTTCTAAGTTAGACTTGCGAAGAGGCTATCATCAGGTCGGAGTTGCAAAACAAGATGCATGGAAGACTGCTTTCAAGACAAAGCAAGGACTGTATGAATGGTTGGTTATGCCTTTTGGCTTAACTAATGCTCCTGCTACGTTTATGAGAGTTATGAATGATGTACTTAGACCTTTTATTGATGATTTTGTAATTTGTTATATAGATGACATTCTTGTTTTTAGTAAGACATGGGAAGACCATGTAAAGCAGACTTTAGATGTTTTAAAAAGAGAAAATCTCTATGTAAAACTATCAAAATGTGAATTTGGAAAAACATCTTTAAATTATTTGAGTCATATTGTAGGGGGTGGTGAATTGAAGATAAATCCCTCTAAGGTTGAAGTCATTGTGAACTGGCCTAAACCCAAATCTGCTACAAAGGTTAGAGGTTTCCTAGGGGAAGCACAATATTGGAGAAAGTTTATTGCTAACTTTTCATTGATTGCAGCTCCATTACATGCTTTAACAGGATTGAAACAGGTGTTTAAGTGGGGAGGCAAACAGCAGAAAGCCTTATACACTTTAAAAGGAAAAATTAGTACAACACCAGTACTAGCACTGCCAGATATTCAACATCCATTTGAGATTGACACAGATGCCAGTGACTATGCCATGGGAGGAGTGTTGATGCAACACGGTAAACCCATATGTTATCATTCTGAGACATTTACTTCTGCAGTAGTTAATTATCCCACATATGATAAAGAATTGTATGCATTAGTACAAAGTGTGAAAAAGTGGAAACATTACCTAATGGGTAAGGAAACCATCATACATATAGATCATCAACCACTTCAATATTTACACTCACAAACTAAATTGCAACAATCAAGACATTATAGGTGGATGGGTTTTCTATAGCAATTTCATCTTGTCATCAGATATAAGAAGGGCATACATAATAAGGTTGCAGACATGTTATCAAGACCAATCATAAATGCATCTACTATACATAAGCATAACTCAGTAATGCATGAAAGTTACATTGAACCATATGCTCAAGATATAGATTTTAAAGATGTATATGCAGCTTTAAGTCATGGCAAGCAAGTAGAAGAATTGGATTATTATGTAAAGGACCAACTCTTATATCATTTGGGAAAGTTATGCATTCCACAAAATGAAAGAGTTTACATGATTCAAGAAGCACATACTTCTCTAATATCAGGTCATTTTGGTGTAAGTAAAACAGTTTCACAATTGCAAAGGTTTTGTTATTGGCCAAGAATGCATGAGACAGTTTATAGATATATCAAAGGGTATACCATGTGTGCTACAAGAAAGCCAAGTAATAGAAAATTAGGCTTGTACACTCCACTTCAAATTCCTTCTCGTCCTTGGGAAAGTGTTTCCATGGACTTTGTTGGGGGATTGCCAAAATCTAGGAAGGGTCATGATTATTTGTATGTTGTTGTGGATAGGTTCAGTAAAATGTGTATTTTAATACCATGTAACAAACAGGTTATAGCTGAACAAACAACCAAGTTGTTCTTTCAGAATGTATGGGTTCATTTTGGTTTACCCACTTCTATTGTATCTGATCGAGATTCTCGATTTGTTGGGAAGTTTTGGTCAAATCTATGGGAGTTGATGGACACCAGGTTGAAGAAGAGCATAGCATTTCATCCACAAATAGATGGTCAGACAGAGGTGGTCAACAGGACAGTGATCCAGTTGCTCAGAGGCTATTGCAGCAAGCATCCCAAGCTTTTGGATGAGCATTTGTGTTATGTGCAGCATGCTTACAACCGTGCCAAGCACTCTTCTACTCAGAGATCTCCTTTTGAGACTTGTTTTGGTTTTATACCAAAGTCTCCCTTGGATTTTGTCTTTGGTAAAGACATAGCAGTTGATGGACACAATGATGTGGACAAAGCAACCAAGTTCATTGAACAAATCCAAGAAATTCACCAGGCAGTATAGGAACAACTGGAAAGAAGTCAAGCCAAGTACAAGGCAAGACATGACAAGCATCGGGTTGAGCATAGTTTCCAAGTTGGTGATCAAGTCTGGCTGTACATTAGCAAAGACAGAATGCAAGGTGAAGGTAAGAAGCTAAAACCAATAAGGTATGGACCTTTCAAGATACTTGATAAAATTGGTGAAAATGCTTTTCGCCTTGATTTGCCAGCTTATATGCAGATCTATTCAGTCGTTAATGCAGAAAACTTGAGATTGTATGAACCTTCATTGATTGAAGATCCTGAAGAGCAAAGTCAGTTGCCTTCTATTGAGGATTTTTTGCCTGAATATCTCAATGAGTTACAATAAGATACAGTTCTAGACAAGAAGGTGAGAACTATGTGTGGAGGGGATGTTGAGTACCTGAGAATAGGGCTCAAAGGTTCAAATCCAAGAAAAGCACGATGGATAGAAGTTAAATAAGTGAGGGAGTTGTATCCTCACTTGATTGATGCCTAAAAACCAACTTTTGGTGGTCCAAAATCTTTTCAATGGGAAGGCGTGATCCAAAATGGATCCTAAAACCTCTAAGTCTTCATATATATTAACTATCGGAAACACTATCGGAAGGAAAAATAGTGAAAGAATGGTGGAAAACAGAGCTAAGCAAAGATGGAAGTAACGTTGCACAGGAGCCGTTGGATCGGACCGATCAACGGTCCAGATCTAATCGGAAATATCGCAATAGGGAGAAGTCGGAGGAATACATTAGAGACAGCCCTATGGAAATCGCGATAGCAATCAACACGATTTAACGAGGACCATTGATCAAGCGCGTAGATCAATGACCCAGATCAAATAGCAATATCGAATCACTATAACACAAAGGGAAGACTTACCGGAGGCCCAAAGACCATGCGATATGCGATTGCGATATATCGCATCGTAGCGATAGAAAGGAGCGGGACCGTTACAAATGTGCGACTTGCGATAACCAGACTTGACGGGATTTATAAATGCGGCTTGATAAATTTTGAGTTCCGATAAAAATGGATTTTTTGGGTTTTTCTATGTATTTATGCATTTTCGTTAAAAAACCAAAATATGAAATGATAAAACTGGACCCGAAAGGTTTATAAATGCAGCTTTATATTATTTGAGTTCTGTGGTAAGCGGGATTTCGGACGGGCCTCAAGTAGTAAGTGGTATTGGACGGGCTCTGCTCAAACCCATCCACTGGCCAACACGTGGCTTGGTGCAGGAGAGAGAAAACTGCCTTTTCGGGTGGGTGATCTCCGTGCACATATGCCGCCCGAAATGGATATTAGCCATTGGATTGGAGATCACGCAGATCAACGATGGACTTGCGATAGCGACCAAAGACCCGATAGGATTATTGGGCGGATTCGATATTATTTGAAGTCTGATAGAAATCATTTTGTCAAAATTTTCAGTGTTTTCTATGTATTTATCTGTGTAAACAGAGAAACGACTTTTCGGTATTTCACCCGCGCTAGTGGTCCTTTTCGTTACAAACAGGTGGCCACCATACCTTAGGGCATTTAGCAATGATTGTTAAATGCTCCAGAAGGAGAGGAAGGGACAACAGCCGGAAGCCAGAGAGCCTGAAAGGGAAGATGAATAGAGAAGCACCGATAGGCTTAAAAGCCATTCAATGGAAGAGACAGAGGAGGCAGTTTCTGAGACAGAGAGAAAGCATAAGATAGAGAGAAAGAGGGAGAGTCTGTGTACTCTTGTAGACTTGAAGATTTCAGGTAAATCCCTGTTGTTTTGTCACTGTTGTGTTGAGACTCGGTTTGAGCTCACACTTGTAATAATCTGCTCTTGAAGACATAATATAGAGGTTGAACACTGAAAGCTAGACCAGGAGACGTAGCCAGGAAGTCTGGTGAACTCCTTGATTATTTATTATGTTAATGTGTGTGACTGTTATGTTTTCTAACTACTCATTGTCTATATTATTCGCAATCTTTTCGATCCGTTGCACTAAGTAATACAGGCATTCCTGCACATGAGTCTGTAATACCTTTGTATTGATTTAAGATCTCATTTTCAGATCACTTACTCAACCTATAAACCATGACCATAATAGAAGCATGTTGCTTTACTGTCCTTGGAAGAACTATGATGAAATCTGTTAGTTCCAGTCTTTCCAGCCTTCCTCCAGTGATCAAATCTGCTCTTACAAAGTGATTTTGAAGTGTCAAGGTCAAATTTTGTCATTTCAAAGAGTTTTCAAGCAAAATTTGGTCACTAGGCATTAGGTCTAGGGTTTGCTTTCACTCCTTCTAAAATTGCCCAAATGCCAATCTATGTCACTATTCAGCTGAGTCTATCATCATTCATAGGGTTGTCATTATCATGTCAGTGTCTAATGAGTCATTTTACACCTTGTCCATACTTCAGTTGCGCCTAGGTAAGGTCATTTCCCTCTCCTAGGGTTTTGAAAGCTAATTTCTCTTGGACGGTCAAATCATCGGCAAAACTTGTATCCAGATGTTCATACACCTTCCCCTATCCTTCATATACCTTATCAAATGCTTCCCATCACTGAGATCCCCCAAAATCCTCATTTTTGCACAAACCCTAGTTTCTAGCTACAACTTGGCAATTTTCTAGGTTGGGCCTGTGTTTTGCCCTTTTGGACCCCTTCCCCTCACTCAATCTCTGAGATTCCACTTTCCCCTGCTTCCTAACATCCCTCCCCACTCCCAAAAATTTCCCCAAGAATTTAGAAGCCCCCTATCCCCTTCATTTCGCTTCATTTCCACAAAATCCCTTGTTCCACACATCGGGATCAGTCTCACTCAAAAACCGTTTTAGAGCAATAAAAAATGAATTTTGGAAAACTAAGAGAGGTTTTTGTCCACAACAGGCCAAGGAAGAAAAACCTCCTCCACTTTTTTCACAGGTGTCATGGTTTTAGAGAAATTTCAAAATTACAATCGCCAGATCCAAGGAGGTTGGCCAAGGCACTAAAACGACGGAAAAGGCCCGATCCCCTTCACATCTTGGCTGAGGCTTCCTTGAAGGAGCATGATATTAAATGACCTCACTACAGCACAAATTTCAAAAAATTTTGAGCATTTTTGTTCACTTATGAATTTTTGGGCAAAAAACAGGTTTTTCTCCTTGATAGGTCGCGCGCCGCGCGCGACCTATTCGATGGGCAACTTCTTTTTGGGAAAACTCAGCATTTCTAGATTTTTCATGCAAAGATACACCTGTTCAGCAATTACCAAGAGACTTCATCAAGTTTTGAGCCTCAAGAAGGTCAAAAAACATGCAAAAATTGACTTTCTGCCACCTTTTTGACAAATAGGGAGCAGTCTTGGGAGTTTGGAGGGGCAAATGGCCACCAAATTCATAAATTCTAGTTGGGTTGGAAAGTAGACATCCAGACCTTTCCAAAAATCCCACTTTTGCCTCATTTGGACACCTGGAAGTGCCTCAAACGAAGCTCCAAAGAAGCGCGACCTATCAGGATTAGGGTGCGACATATCAGGCAATTTTCATAATTTTTCACCTACAGCTCAGGAATTCGCCCAACTTTGGCTAGTTTTGACTTGGGATGGGATTTTTCACCCTCTTTGATGTAATTAATGTATTTTCATGTTGATATGACACTTATTTACCTATTCTAGAATATTCATTCATGAAATAGCAAACATTTAATGAATGAATTGGTTTCCTAGCTTATAGAGGCAAGTTGTTTTGACTGCCTAGATTTTAGTGCTTAGTTTAGAATTAGTTGAAACAACTCCTAGAAGGATGAGCTCGACCCCTAGAGGCAAGGAAAGATGTTAGATTGCCTATATTATGTACTTTCTTGGTCATTTTCATGGTTGGACTCTTGATGGAGAAAGCTCTTTTGTATTATTCATTGTATCTCTGCAATTTTGGCAAAGGAAGAAAGACCAGGGTTTTGCAGTCCTTTTTGGGGTTCCTGTGGTTACATGTATTGATGGTGTGATTCTCTTTGTACTTTTAAGTGTGTTATGTGAAATCATCCTCTTTCTTTTTCTTCTGAAATTAGGGAAATGAAGTGTTAAAGTAGAATTCATGATTTCCATGCTCTGCTTTTAAATTTGCTTAATATCAATGTTTTCAACTGTTTAAGGGGAATTCAAGGTTATTGATTGCTCTCCTTAACTCCTCACCGGTCATTCTCATCCATCCACCTCTATCAAAGGCATCAATACTGTCTCCTACCTTGCCCCAAAGAACCCCCTGCAAAAACTGTGTCCAATCCCCGCACCCGAAATTGCCATTCCCCAATTTTCCACCAAAAACCTAAAAATCCCAAATCAAACCTCTTGATAAGTTTACTAGCCTAAAATCAGTGTTTCCCTATTGGTTATCTCGCCCATTGAAGATCTTTACCGAGATAAACCGGAGAGAGCCCTCTCCTGCCCCGTAGGGCTAGCTACGAGGCTAAGTGGTTTGATGTTGCCTTGGAGTTTACCTTTCTCAGCCTGAGGTGAAATTTCAAGCGCTAGCAAAATCCATGGAAATGACCTCCCATTTCCATTCTGGAATCGTTATAGGTTGTAGTAAACCA
Source organism: Pinus tabuliformis (assembly GCA_031772625.1). Classification (NCBI taxonomy): domain Eukaryota; kingdom Viridiplantae; phylum Streptophyta; class Pinopsida; order Pinales; family Pinaceae; genus Pinus; species Pinus tabuliformis. The sequence continues at coordinate 828,847,398 of CM062819.1, forward strand.
CTTGGATGCTTTCATTCCACCTTGACCTGCTAATAATATAAACATCTAGCAGCGAACTCTGCCACTTCCTTCTTCAGATTCAGCCAATAGTAGAACTTATTTACCCTCGTCAATGTCTTTTGATATCTTCGATGACCCGAGCATGGCTTGGGATGAAATTCCCTCAAGATAAGCTTCTTGAGCTCACTGCAATTTAGCACATAGATCTTGTCTCTAAATCTCACCAAACCATCTGCCGTGAGACGATAGACTGCATCCTGATCACCTGTACATGTACATGTACTTGTACCTACACCTATACATGTATCTTCCTCCTAAGAGCATATGCAACCGGATTCTCCTTCCCTTTGATGTATTTGATCTCGAAGTCAAGATCACTAAGGGTAGCCAACCATCTAGCTTTCCTGGCATTCAGATTTGGCTAATGAAACAAATATCTCAACCCACTTTGATCGCTTATCAATGTAAGTCTCCAGTCAAGAAGATAGTGCTTCCACATATTCAATGCATGTATAATCGTTGCTAGCTCAAGATCATGCATTGGATAGTTCTGCTCGTGCTCATTCAATTTTTGTGACTCATAGCACACTACATGTCCTTCTTGCATGAGAACTCCACCAAGTCCTCTCTTGCAAGAATTTGTACACACTACAAACTCATTGTCCGGATCTGTAATCTTTAATGGTGGTGCATGTGTCAACACCTACTTAAGCTGCTCAAAACTAGCCTCACATTATTTTGTCCATTCGAACTTCTTACCTTTCCGCTATAATGATGTGATAGGATATGCAATTCATGAGAAGCTCCTGATGAACCTCCTATTGTAACCTGTCAATCCCATAAATGATCTCACCTCATCCACATTCTTAGGAGCTTTCCACTCCATGATGGCCCTTATATTTTTTGGATCCATTGTTATGCCATCATTGGAGACAACATACCCCAAGTAATGTACCTCAGTTTGAAAGAAGCCGCACTTGCTAAGATTAACATACAATTGATGCTCTCTTAGCAATCTCAACATTATTTCGAAATTCTCGGCATGTTCTTCCTCATTATTAGAATATACCAGTATGTCATCAATGAATACAATAACAAACTTGTCTAGATAAGGACACAACACACTATTCATCAAACACATAAATGTAGTTGGAGAATTAGTCAAACTGAATGGAACAACAAAAAACTCATAATTCCCATATTTGGTCTTGAATGCAGTCTTGAAGATATCCTCTTCCTTGATGTGTACCTGATGGTATCCCGATATCAAGCCAATCTTAGAGAAAACTACTGCTCTCTTCAATTGATTAAACAAATCATTAATCCTTGGTAATGTCTACCTGTTCTTGATCGTTACGTTGTTCAACTACCTGTATTCAATGCACAATCTAATAGTACCATATTTCTTCTTCACGAACAACACTGGTGCACCCCAAGGCGATACACTCGGCCTAATGTACCCCTTGTCCAACATTTCCTTCAGTTGCAAATTTAACTCAACCAACTCAGGTGTGCTCATCCTGTAAGGTGCTTTTGATGCTGGGGTTGTCCTTGGCACCAACTCAATAGAAAAGTCTACTTCCTTGGGAGGTGCAAACATTGTAATGTCCTCAAGAAATACACCCCTAAACTGTTGTAAAACCTGGTACTTGCTCAATACATCTGCATGCTCAACCTCCTTACCCTTGTCACTAGAAATGTGTACTGCAAGCATCACACAACCTTTTCTACAACTATGCATAGCCTACATAGTGGTAACCATCCTCACTGATGTAGGATTCTTCTTCCCCTGCAGATTCCTCTTTTCCCCACTATCATCCACACAGTCAATGGCCTTGTCGAAGAAATCTAGTTTGGTTCTGTGAAGGTATATAATATCCATACCCAAAAGAATATTATACGAATCCAATGCTAGTACATTCAAATGTGCTCCTGTAGGCATGCCATTTAACTTAAATGCACAAGATTTTACCTAATGGTGAACTCTCTTCTTCATACTTGTAGCCAACTGTACCAACCAAGATTCTACATGCACTTATTTTCTCAAACCGCACTTATTGATGAGGTTAGGATTAATATAACTATCTTTAGATCCAGGATCAATCAAAATAGGCAAAAATTGATCACAAAGCTTACCTTTCATCTCAATAATTGATGCCTGATGATCCACCTTCCTATTGTACACAACTGCATATATTTGAGGAATGTTATGACCAACATCACCATATGTGCCTCCTAAGCAATGTAGATCTGGGGTCTACCACCACTCTGATACTACAGACACTCCCTCTTACAATGATCTGTACCACATATCCAACACTGCAATGGTCCCCTACCACCGCCTCTAGCCTGTTGCTCTCCATGTCCCTTCTCAGCTGTATTGAATCTCTTATAAGGAACTACATTTTCTTTCTCACTTTCATCCTGAGGTCTTCCTCTCTTTGGTGTACATTTTCCTTTAGCTTTCTCATTTCTTTTCAAGTCATGCTTAGGCTCAACTTGGCACTTCGACTACTCATAACAATGCTTCAACTTTCAAATGGCCTCCTCCAACAATCTAGGCTCATCAAACTCAATATGGTCTCTATATGTAGTTGGAAACCCACTGGTGAATCTCTGAACCTTGGCCTTCTCCTCCTTGAGGTAAGGCACGCATCTCAACAGTTCCAAAAATATGCTAGTATACTCATCATTTGTCATATAACCCATCTGCAACTCATAAAACTCCTTAGATTTGTCATCATAGTACCTTTTAGACAAGTACTTATTCTTGAAAAGCCTTTCAAATGCATGCCAAGTCAAATCCTCCTCATATATAACTTTGACATTCTTCACGTCTTCCCACCAAATATCTGCTTTACGTTTGAGATTGAAAGTGGTTATCTTTGCTTTCATGTTTTCTAAATAATCATGCAATCAAAAGAATTTCTTTATACCAAGAAACCATGCTTTTGTATCCTGTGACTTCTTCATCTCTCCATAAAAAGTAGGTGGCTTTGAATTTTTAAAATCATCCTACAAGTATCCCCTATCACTCCTCTTGTAAGGATGATAATGATGATGTCTATTAGAACCAGAACTGTAATAGTGCCTATGCCAATCACCTCTTCGATCTGTAGTGTCCAATAGCCTGCCATCCCTAATCGTGTCAGATATATCTAACCTATGTCTACTAGGAGACCTACTTCCATATGCCCCATTATTTTTGTCCTCATTTCCATGGTTGATCGGAGTGGTCCTTATCCTTGCAAACCTGACAAACTCTGAAGTAGTATCACATTCACCTCTGCTTGTTTCTCTTGTGCCTTCATGATTTTGTCATTGTATATTTTGTAACTCCTTATTTCTTCCTTTAGGCTTCTCAATGTGTCTTATAAGTTATAAGAGTGCCCCATACCATGATTCCCATATGATGCATAGGGAGGTTCTATGTAATGTACCACCTTGCTAGCCATCAGATCTCTTTCCCAAAAGCATAATATGTCCATTAAAATGCTAGGTCCCTAAACTACTAGTGTAACCCCTTATTGTTATTAGTACAACCCACTAATTATATTGTTGTGCCCATGTAGTTCCCATATTGTTATTATTGTGCCCCATAGAAGCCCACTATTGTTATTATTGTCAATGTTTTAAAACTTCGACTTCGACGCTGACTCGGCCGAGGGTCGATTCCAACTCCGACTCCGACTCGGTATCGACTCGTCCGGCTCAATTTCAATGACTCGGTCATTATAAAAAATACATTAAATATTTTTTTTCTATAAACAAACATAATTTTAAAGATTTTCATTCATGTTTCCAAACACACAACATTAGAATATAGATAGAAGACAACATATGATCAAAGTAGGCTCATGAATATATCCATTATATCAAAAATTAAAATGGCACCCAATGCACTTTCAATACATATATGATGATGATATAGAGAACAAAACAAAAACACATAACCAAGGAGGCTAGAAATGGCCTCTACAACAAAAGTAAATTGTAACCAGTACTACTGGCTAGTGGATATTGCTAGAGGAGCCAAGATCATTTGGATCAAACACTGGTAGCATATATACATGCTTCATAGTTTGTAACTCATTTTTAATCTTGTACCTTCATCAATCATCTTAGACCATCTCACCAAGATGGATGTTAATAGATGTATTCATGAGAAGAACTACAAATCAAATTGTATGTGACACAGTCTACAGATCAAGATATAGGATCCCTAATGCCAAAACTTCTGCATCCACATCTACATGCAGTCATGACAGACCCATCTACACTCCATAAAATATTTTGTGTCTATTCTCTAGTTTTAGGATCCCTTGGGGCAACTTCAAGTTTGTTCCCATCAACTTTGTAATATGTATAAAGATAAACTGCTATCTTCCAAGAGAGAATTGCACCTATAAACATTCTAACTAGGATCACATGTCTGATTAGCATTCCAATTTCATGTGCCCTCTTTTTTACATGGTTCTCAGATAGTATCATTGTTTACTTAGAAATTCACATTGTTCCTTGAGGAATTTTATACAATGAAGGCAATAGATGTCTTGCTCCATTCTTACAGGAGATTTCATGTTCTTGGCAGAAAGTTCACAACATTAGATCCTATCAAATTGCCAGCACCAGACTCATCACTTTCTATTTTCAAGAACTAAACGATTCATGCCATAGGAAGCCGAGTGAACAAGTAAAAAAGCCTATGAAAACAATAAGCTAATGTGGAATTCATGTGTTCGCCAGCTTTTAACACAAATCTCTTCACCAAAAAGCAAGTAAAAAAAAATCGTTGTTTTTTTGAGTTTTCAGGCCATTGTTACTGAGCCGGCTGAGTAGGCTTGGACTCGACTAAGCCGGCCGAGTAGGCTCGGACTCAGCTGAGCCGGCCAGGTTATTACCAAGCCGCCCGAGTTGTTAGACAACCTAGTCGGCTCGGTAATAACCTGGCTGGCTGAACTGGTTTGATAGCCGAGTCGACCCGTTGAGGGCTTGACTCAGACCAACTCGGTTGAATCGGTTCTGAGCTAGCCGGTTCTTAAAACAGAGATTATTGTGCCCTCACATTATTATTGTTATGTCGGCTCTGATTATTTATGACCCCTTAGACTCATATATATAGAAAGGAGGTTTTGTCATTTGTATCATCTAAGAATTGCTCATTTGTGTAATGTAAAGGAGGTTTCCCCCTCGAAGAGGCTTATTTCTAAGGTATTGATCTATCTTTTGTATCTTTTTGTGAGCTGGTTTCATAACATTTGGTATCAGAGCTTTGGATTCTAGGGTTTCACTTTTCCAAACAGGTCATCGTCACATGTTTACTATAACTTTTTTTCTGCGACATTTCAGAAGATAAAAAAAAACGCATTTGAGTCGAAATCTCGCTGAACCTCGGGTCCGAATGTCAAATCTTGTCTCACTATATTTTTGGAGATATGATCTAAGGTAGGGTTTTTGCAAGCTCCAAAATCTCATCTAAAATAGGTCATCGTGGAATTTTCGCTATAGTGTTTTCGCTACAAATTTTGAAATTCTAAAAGAAACCATGTGAGAAGAAATTGATCTGAACCTCAGGTCCGAATTTCAGATCTTGTCTTGCTATATTTTATGATATATGATCTAAAGAAGTTAGAGTTTTTGCAAACCCTCGAATTACATCCTAAACATGTGACCTTGGTAAAATCGTCATAACTTTCTTTCTGAGCATCAGATTGAAATTTCGTAAGAAGTTACAAAAATAGGACGGACTGTATTCTGTTTGGTTACAATTTTCAGAACCTAAGGTTGAAACAGTGACACGGGGAACATCGTACAAATTCACTCTATTGAAGTATCCTATAACTAGGTCATCGCGAGAGATTGGAAATAAATATTTTTTTGGGAATCCAATTGCGATAAGAATTCTTGAGTTAGAAAGAGGACTTGGAGGGCTATTACAAGCCAAAATTTTAGAACTTAAAGATCTGAAATGACAGAGTTACAGTCGTTTCACGATTGAGCTCGTAAAATTAAGAAAAAGCGAGACGAGGAAGTTTGATGTCAAGGATCCGGTAAATTGGATACTACAGATGGAGAAATATTTTGATTTACATGGTGTACCACTGTTACAAAAGGTACGTATTGCATATAATTATTTAGAACCAGATCAATTTTTATGGTATAAATGGTTTTATTCTCGTAAACCACTTGTTACGTGGTCAATTTTCACGGAGGAAATGATAGCACATTATGAGGATACAAAGCGAAACACCTTCTTTAGCCAGTTGATAAATCTCAAACAAAAGTGTTCAATGGTAGAGCACATTGAGGAATTTCAAAAATTGAATATAAGAGAAGATGATCTTCCAAAGAAGTAGAGGATTGATGTCTCTGTAGGGACTTTAAAGGATAACATTCAACATGAGGTTCGTCTTTGGGAACCCGATTCATTGGAGAATGCATTCAGGTTGGAAAGAAAAGTGGAAAGCAAAATTATGGCAACAAGGAAGTCTACCCCTCACAACTATAAAGATGGAAGTGTTGTTTCTCCTAGTCTTCTAGAACCTACAAGGTTGACACCACAACAATTGGAAGAAAAAAGAGAAAAAGGGCTTTGTTACAATTGTGATAACAAATACATTAAAGGTCATAAGTGTGCTAAGAAGAAATTATTTTACATTGATTGTGAAGAGGATCAAGAAAAGGATCAAGAAGCATAAAAAAAGAGAGGATATACACCACAAATGAACCCCAGAGAAAGAAGAAATGAATCCGACCATATCTTGTAAAGCATTGGGAAGAATTACCACTCCTCAAAGTCTCAAGATAGAACAACATATCAAGAAGAAAAAGGTTCAAGAAGTGAAAGATCACGTTGAGAAAGAAGAAATGAATCCGACCATATCTTGTAATGCATTGGCCGTAATTACCACACCTCAAACTATCAATATAGAAGGACATATTAAGAAGAAAAATGTTCAAGAAGTGAAAGATCACATCGAGCATCAAGAAATGAATCCGACCATATCTTGTAATGCATTGGAAGAAATCACCACTCCTCAAAATCGCAAGATAGAATGACATGTTAAGAAGAAAGTGAAAGATCACTTCGAGCATCAACAACAAGTTCTCCAACTTTCAAAGGATAATGCCACTTTGGTGCAGAGTCGAATGAAACAACAGGAAGATCAACATCATAGTGAGAGAAGTTTTGATGTAGGTGATTGGTTATTTTTACGGCTACATCTCAAGCAAGCTATTTATGAGAAGGAAATGTTGGCAATACTACATGCACTTAAGAAATGCTGACCTTACCTAATGGGAATACACTTCAAGGTAAAAATGGATCATGATATTCTTAAATACTTTTTAGAACAACGATTATCTTTAGAAGAAAAAAAAAATGGGTCACAAATATGTTGGGTTATGACTTTGAAATCATCTACAAAAAAGGGAAGAGAAATGTTGTTCCAGATGCACTCTCAATGAAGGATGAGGGTGTGGAGGCATTGTTATGTGTTATTTCTATTAGCCAACTAGATTGGATAAACAAAGCAAGGGATGAATTGTAGAAGGACAAAGAAGTGTGGCCACTCTTTCAAAAGTTGCAGAAGCTCCCAGTTCAAACAATATTACCAGAACTTGAAGAGGAAGGAAAAATCATATTAGAACCTGGAGCAATCACAGAAAAAAGAACCCGACAACTATGAAATCGATCAATTTCAGAGTATCTCATCAAGTGGAAGAACTTACTCGTTGAAGATTCCACATGGGAGGACAAGAATTTTATACAGAAGCATCAAGAACTACTCAAGCGTTGAGGACAACGCTTTTTGAAGGAGAGGGGCATGTTAGGTCCCTATACCAATAGTGTAACCCATTATTGTTATTACTACAACCCCCTTATTATATTTTTGTTCGCATGTAGTTCCAATATTGTTATTATTGTGCCCCATAGAAGCCCACTATTGTTATTATTGTGCCCTCACATTATTATTGTTATGTCGGCTCTGATTATATTATGACCCCTTAGAATCCTATATATAGAAAGGAGGTCTTGTCATTTGTATCATCTAAGAATTGTTCATTTGTGTAATGCAAAGGAGGTTACCCCCTTGAAGAGGTTTATTTCTAAGGCACTAATCTATCTTTTCTATCTTTTTGTGAGCTGGTTTCATAACATAAAACAAATCACAATAAACCATTGTACCTTAGCATAATTCGAGGAGGATACCTTGTCTACAAGATCATCAAATTAGTGTGATACATGTATAACATTATTATAACATCATATAGACATATATCGAATAAGTGTATCAACACATAAATATCATTCTAGATAGGGTCAAGTCATCAATGCAAGGTCATATCAATAATGCATGTTATGACTTCATGCATGACAACAAACATTACTCCATTGCACACATTGCCACATGCAACTATCAGCATGCATAAGCAATTCCTAATCAGCTACACATGCGTATGAACGCATGTAGTTGAGCATAAGTGATCAATTATTGTAATCAACCTAGAAGACTGATACATGTAATAAAAACATTCAGGAATGCACCTGACATACAAGGATGTATTCAAGTGACATATAATCAACATGTAAGTGACATATAACCATATGCAATCAGTCATAAACTTCCAACGATGCATCCCACAAAATCACATCAAGCTTCTCATGATAACCTTACTACAATCATGATCAAGATGATGCAACTCACCAAGCACATGGTATGCAAATGTAAGAGACACACATGCAACTGACATGCATGTATGACTAAGGAGACATGTCAGCCACTCAGACAACCTGTCCCTAAGTCTCACTGATTATTTAAGCCTTTTAACCCAGATTTGCTCTCATACTATAGGCAAGACAACTACCAGCAACTCAACGTCACTCTCATAGGCCTTTGTGCAAGCGATTGTGGACTTTTCTCAACAGACCTGTGCCAATGATCCCGAGATTTGAGCCAATTTTCTAGCCTAGAATCTTGGCCTTTGTTATATAAGAAAAATACCTCCTCATCAGCTCAGTGGAGAAAGAAACATTGGATGAAGACCAAACCAAAATCATGTGCCTATTTGTGAGGGTAACACACCCTAGAAATAGACAAGAAGAGTTATAACGCTCTCCATCTATCACCCATGGGTGTTAGTACTTGGGTTAATGCTCTATTTTTCCTAAAGGGTAATGTTATTGAATATTTGTGAGATCCCGGAGGTCAAATCACAAGTTAGCTAACTGACACTCCGCTTTTCACTCAAATGTTAGCTCGAAAAGCAGAAGACATCTACTTCTGACCTAACTATGGACATTGTTATTTCTAACAGAGTCTCATGGAAAGGGAAAGAGAAATAAAGCAAGGAAATATCCTAGCTTTTGACTCAATGGAGCTCATGAAATAATTGGCAAGGATAAGCCTCTCATCATCTATATATTTGATGCTTGGTCATTGTGAAAGGGGTCGAATGGTTATCAAAACTTTGAAAGAGATTTAGTATTGTTATGCTACCAAGAAGTTGCGAGAGATAGAGAGGGGCCAAAGGACTAGAGCAGGCTTGATCCAGCCAAGATGGTTGTAATCATTCTTCTTCTATCTAATAATATAGATATATTTCTGTGTTGTCTACTTGATGGTGTCGATGTCGTGTTTCTTTACATGTTGATTCGATTTCGTAATTAATAAGTAGCTTATATGCATGCTAGCTTATATATTCATTTATATTAATTTTTTGATTATCAAGGTTTATATGTTGTAGGATTACACTTTGTCTTGTCTATGTGAAAGTTCTGATCTAGGAGCTAGTAGAGGGGTCTTCCACTTTGCTACATTGAGTTCTCTAGTAGGGCTACACAAGGGACTAAGGTAATCCTTCTTCCTTTTCTTTGTCTATCATACATTAAGATGAATATATGTATGTTTTTTTGTGACAGTTGCCGCTAATCTTAAATAGTCTCCCTTGGATCCCTGGAAGGTTCGAGAGGGTATTTCATCCACAACCACCCGTGGCTTAGTCCCTATAGAAGAATTGGTGACTCTAGTGGGGACTATAATTTGTTCCTATTTTTTACCTTCCAAGTTCCTGGACCTCTCGTTCCTTCCATACCTCCCCATTCTTCGTGGTTCCCATTCTAAACGCTCAGGATGATTCACAACCTCCTTTGTTGTGCATATCCTTTTGATCAGACCCTGAATGACTCTTTCTACAAACTCTTCTTTTGTAATGCACCTTAGTTTTGCAAACGAGTGAGTTATAATGTTCCCCAGGCTTGTGTACAAGGTGTTAGTCCTACCAATAATGCTTTGTACCTTCTTCTGAGGAGCATTAGCCAACCAATATCTTGATAATCATCTTGTTCTGTGAATTCTTGAGCTGGGAAGCTGCTTATAGTCTACTTTAGGGATCTGCATGTGCATTATATTTGGTTGTCTATTTTTCTGATAATTTTTCTTTTTAGGAAAATAACTTAAGTGAATTTGTTTTTTAGGAAAATAAAATAAAAAAAATTGCTTAATTTTTTTTTTTTCTGTTTTAGTTGGTTTGATTATGCATATGTATATTGGGTTAGTTAGTAGAGAGCATTGCATGTCTACAAGTTGTTAATGTTTTTACTGCATTGGATACATGGTACTGAATTGATGTACATATAACTCTCTCCTTGTAGAAATAACTTATTCATTGAATTGAAATTGAAAAGCATATTTTCTGCATGGTTTGGGTTAGAGTCTCATAAAATTTCATACGTCAACACCCCTTCTAAAGACATTAATAAAGTACCTTTAAAATCAATCTTGTAATAAAAGCAATCAGCAACTCTTTTTGAGCATACACACATATTAGTCTAGGTTAGGATCTTGGGCTAGGCAGTGGTGAGTAAATTACCCAAGATCACAAAACTGAGACTAGTATCGTTAAAAAGAGTAAAATCATACTATAGTCATATCATCCAGGACCGCTCCCCTCAGAAAGGAGTTAAATGCGAGACAACATTTGAATGTGAGAGAAGGTAGCCTGCCTTTGATTGCATCTCCATTGGGTATTCTGTGTATTGGGGATCCCTTCGGGTATATCAGAGCTGAGTTTGGGACTCAGATATCCTTCCCACACATTGTATAGTCTATGACCATGTCCCCCCTGGTAGTGTTTTTGATTTGAGGTAACCTTAGTGGCCAGACCTTTTTAGGGACAAGCATAAGGTGACGAGGGGGGCTTCCCTGGTACCTATACAAATGAACCTACTCTGTCTTCGATTTTTGGGAGGGTGCTCATCTTCGCGAGAGTACTTGGCCCCTTAATCTGATGTTCGGGTGAAGCTCAAGAGTAATCGTAACTGTACATTTGGCCAGCTCCATCAAACACTAGGTTTCATCTTCATCAAACACTGGTTATGAGACAGATTCATATCCCCTGACTACTTGTTAATTGACTTTCAGAGTATTTTTTATTTTTAGCTACTTGTTTATTATCACTGAGACTATAATAAAATATTATTATAATTTTTTTTGATAAAATATATTGGTCACCATGGTTACATATGGCCCTCATCATCAATCTAGGAAACAATAAGGTCCTCCTTCACTAACTTTAGAGGCTCAACTAAGCCTTGGTGACTCGGATTCTCCCTCTTCGGGAAATCAGTCTCCAGTATCTAACACTGAATCACACAACACCTCCCAGGACACTATACTTCTTGAGGACTTTTTCAGCGAAGGAGTTGTACCTCCTTATAATCCTCCCCTCACCAATCCTTTGGGACCAGTGTTGATTCAAGTAGCACCTGTACCTATCATGTCTTCAACAGTACCAACATCCAACATCCCCCCGATGACTAATGGGTCATGGTATTTTGTGGACAACTTTGGTCCACCATCACTTCCCCCGCCAATAGTCAGTAACACACAACTGATTGGTTACCCTACTATCCAGACTATGCCAAGTCTGAGAAACCTAGTTACACCTACTATGAGTGGAACCCAATACATGCCAGTTTCTACCCCTTTTGTGTCTACTCCTAGACCTTTGGCTATCACTCCTAATAGCGTAGTTAGCACGACTACCTTTAGTAATCCTTTTGGTTGGAACCCTTTGCTAAGTTCAAACCCCAAGGCTCAAATGCTTGGGGGAAATTTTCCCAACATGCACATACCGGTCACGGGCATCACTATTCCCCCTCCACCTATAGGACAACCTGTACCATCATTGTTTGACTTAGCTCCCCCAAGTGGACATTATTCTAGTGTCAATCATGTACCTATGGAAAATTATATGGCTAGTGGAATCCCTCAACCAGGTCCTCCTCTGTCTATTTAGGCACCCGCTCCTCAACCTTAATTGAGTCAAGGGGGAACTCTTTATCCTAGGAGAAACCAGTCTTTTTCCCCCTAGACTAGTATCCCTTATGGACCGCCACTGTATATGAGCGTTACACCACGTAAAGCAGGCTATTATCTAATTAATCTGATGTATCCTATTGAAAACAACACGATGGGTGGACCTTAGAGTCCTTCAAGTCATTCTTCATCACCCTGGTCAAAATTGGGGGGCACTAAACACTTTTCCTTTCTTGGATACACTCGATATCCCTGATATGTATAAACTTACTAATGATCCCATCTACCATAACCTGCATTGGCCCCCAATCACACAAACAATACCTGCCAACATCACAAATTTTTAAGGGAAACAAGGGGATGATCATGGTACACATGCCACCACCTACCATCTATGGTGCATATCGAACTCCATGGTGGATGACAATATCTGGCTCTGGCGCTCTCCCCACACCCTTACTGGCAATGTTGCCAAGTGGCACATTGAGTTACCACGCACGTCAGTTAATACCTTTAGTGCCCTAGCAATGAAATTTTTAAAGTACTTTTAGCTTCCCATTTGCTACGAAACCGGAATGAAATTCTTACTACCCTGTGCTAAGACACTTCCATGCACATCTCTAATCACATTCATGAATGGAGATGTAGGCGGAGGTTAGTCAAGGCCACCATTCCAAATAACCTATTAGCAAATTGGTTCTGCAAATTTCTTCTTCCCCAAATTTCCAAGGATGTTTCCTTAGGTGGTGCGGTCATAGAAGACTAATCCATTCGTCATTCCTAACACTTCGATAAGATTTATTCATAGTTAGGCACACTATATGATGCAATCCACAATTCCTCCCGAACTTCCAACACCCTCACTACTTAGCAACAAGGTGCGCATGCTAACAGTCCCACCAACGAAACCTTTGGGACTGTTGTAAAGTAACTTAGCGGGAACATTCCCAAGTTGTCTGTCGATACCACTACTTATACCCAATAGACTGCTCTTCCAGCCACTGTTATAAAATTTGTGCATTCTACACAAAAACCCAATCGAAAGAACAAGAAGAACAAGAAAAGGACATCTTCTTCTAAAGAGCATCCCGCTACGTAGCCCAATCCCAAATAGAAAGTTGCTCCCAAATGTGAGAGTGGAAAGGAAAATGTTTTCAAGTTCCCTTGCAAAATTTATGTGGAGGACCAGATGACACACAAATTTCCACGTCTCCAAGAATGCACAAATCTTCTTGCTCAAAAGGATATTAGTCAGACCCCAACAAGTCCTCACAACCCTTTTCCTGATCAACAACAACAACATCTTATTTTGAACTCACCGCAACCCCCCCAAGGGGAAAGCAACATTTCAAACCGTCCTTCCTCTAGTGAAGGATTTTCAACTGTTTACACCTTTGAAATGGTTTATCTTCAAACACGAGCTAAAGCTTATGGAAATTATGTCTCTAGGACTTTGGACACTACCTCGAGTTTAAATCCACCACCGCCTAACAATCTTCATATCGAAAGGCCTGTCGTTGATCTTGTGATTCACCCTCCTAAAGGGGCACTTCGCCACATGACACACGATACCTCTACATGTGCTACTGATAAATATAGTGTTGTAAAAGATTTGGCATAATCACCATCAACCATGTTTGCACTTGACGTATTGCAAACCTGTCTAGCACAATAGAAAGCTTTGCTTTCGGCCATTAGTGGAGTTAACCCTCAGAATTCCATGCTAGAAATTTTCAACATGGATAAATCTAAGCCTCACCTTTTGCACCAACTTGCATTTCAAGTGCAGGTTATTTCAAAAGGAAGAGCTATCCACATAATGGACATTGACAAAGGAACTTTGACCTGCATCATGTCTAATTCATGTTGGCTCGCCTTGGCTTCTCCAACCCTAGCTCCTTTGTCAAATTCCCTTAAAGAATTCGATGCCCATACATTCATACCAAAAGGATACCTTACCATCTACCCCATCACTCTGAGTTGGAAAACCCTTAACAATGGACATTGAAGTCATAGATCATCATAATCTTCTTTTGGGGTGTAGTTGGACTTATGCCATTACTGCCATTGTTTCTTCGGTCTTCTGCCTCATCCTCTTTCCATTGGATGGGAGAATTGTCACAGTGGACCGGAATTCCTTATGTACCCTAGATTACTCCCCATTACCTAGCGGCTTAGTTCCCTTAGTGGGTGGCATACCTGACTCTTACGTGAGTGTTGGTACTAATCTTCTAAAGGGTTCCTCCCTGTTGGGTTGCTTTACACTCCCACCACCAGAGGTTCCACAGATCGTTTCTATGGTCTCCATCATTCCTCATGAACCAACCGATCCCTGGATCCTCTTGGTCCCTTCATACATTAACTCTTATGGAGAACAAATGCCTCTTTCACCAGTCGAATTGGCTTCTCAAGCCATTCAATCTGCATCTGATTCTTCCACTACTTTGGTTACAACCAATGGTGCCACCTCCTCTCCCATAACGACTCCCTCTAATGATCTCCTTAATCAATTCCTACCTTCAGATGAAGCTATTCGAGATATCATGTCTTTAGAGGAGCGACCTTGGGAAATCTCTCACCATCGCGCTTTGATATAATATTCAGACACGACATTGGTAAAAAACCTTCCTTATGACCCACCTAATGTTCTTCCCTTGATGTATACGATTGTCCAAACTTTGGATTCAGAAGGGAACATGGGAAATATTTGATAAACAATGCTCATCGATATCTCAGTCAAAATTGGTATTGTGGAAAACATTCAGATCAAAGTTGATTGCAATCCTGAAAAAATTGCAAGATTCACCTTCCTTTTCAAACAATTCCGCGATATATTTTCTTGGTCTTATGAGGAAATTCCTAGCATATATCCTTCTATTGTCGAGCATGAGATCAATATCTATGACAATGTTAGGCCTGTCTGCAAAAGACTCCAACCAGTTTACCCCCACAAAACTGTCGCTATCAAGACTGAGGTGGAAAACTTATTAAGTGCTAGTTTTATCTAAATGTTTCCCCTAACGAAATGGGTTTCCAATTTGGTTCTTGTAGACAAAAAAATAGGGTACCATCTGAATCTATGTCGACTACCAAGATTTGAACGCCGCATGTCCAAATGACAATTATCCGATGTCATTCATTGACCAGATCATCGACAATTGTGTTGGTCGCAAATCCTTCTCCTTCATGGATGGTTTCTCAGGCTACAACCAAATTTCCATAAAACCTGTGGACCAATAAACAACTTCCTTCATTTGTCCTTAGGGCATATTTGTGTATCAGAAGCTCCCCTTCGATCTGAAGAATCAAAGAGAAACCTTTCTGAGGGCCATGGACTATGGATTTAATGATATCATGCACATTGTTTAAGCTTACTTGGATGGTATTCTGGCTCACTCAAAGAAGCGAACCCAACACCTAGTTCATCTTCGAGCAATCTTTCTTAGGTTTTGGTACTATAACATTGGTCTAAATCAACATAAATGTGTATTATTTGTTGAGTCTGGATGCCTACTTGATTTAATTTTCTCTAAACATGGGACAAGGGTTGATCCCAATAAGGTAAAGGTGATTACTCAATTTCCCGTGCCAAAATTCATCTTATAGCTCCAAAGTTTGCAAGGGAAGGAAAAATTCTTACGATGATTCATCATTATCTACGCTAAACTAAAAAAAGGTTTTATGCACCTACTAAATAAAGGAGTACCATACTTGTGGGATGATCAAGCCCAACGATCATTTGATGCCTTGAAATACACACTCATATATGCCCCACTACTTAGTCATCCTGACTATTCGTAAAACTTTCTCTTATACCTAGCATCCTTGCCATCCTCCATTGGTATGGTGTTGGTCCAAACCCACGATGATCTCAGTGAGAGCATGTGATCTATTATATCTCGAAAGGCCTGGATGGGCCCAAACTCCGATTTTCACATGTGGAAAAGTTATCCTTGGCAGTTGTCTTTGTTGTCAATTTCTTCTGACATTACATACTGCAGCAATGGAGTACTGTCATTGGCTTGGAGAATCCCATGAGACATATTCTATCTCATCAAGTCATTGGAGGAAAATATTCCAAATGGATTGTTATCCTCCAACAATTTGATTTTGTTTTTGCCACTGCCAAGGCTAAAAAATCCTTAGTCTTCGTTGAATTATTGTTGGAACTTCCCATAGTCGATCCAGATGAGGTATCCCATGATCCTCTTCCAGATGAATCTGTATATCTGGTTGACTCAACTGATCCTTGGTATGGAGACATTCTTGTCTACCTCCAAATGCAACGGTTCTGCCCATATCTCTCGTCAGACGATCGTCATCACATCTTCCACCAAGATAGGCATTATTTAGTGTTGAATGGTACTCTATATCATCATGGCATTGATACAATTCTTCGATGTTGTCTCACTCATGTCGAGGTGGAACACGTTCTAAAAGACTGCCATGCTGGGGCATGTGGTGGTCATGTTTCTGGCATGGCTACCGCACAGACAATATTGCATGCAAGATACTACTCGCCAACCTTGTTTAGATATTGTATTATTGCAGTCCAACAGTGTCATCCTTGTCAAATATTTACCAAAAAAATGCACACACTCCTAACCCCCCTTCACTCGATTATCTCCGTCAACCCCTTTTCTAAATGGGGCATTGACTTCGTCACCTGCAACCCCACTTCCTCTGACGGACACAACTTCATTATTGTCATTGTGGACTACCTTACGAAATGGGCAGAAGCCATTCCCACTTTTTGCATTGATGGAGAAATTGTTGCGTTATTCCTATTCAATCAGGTAATTTGTCGTTTCGGCATGCCCTGCACGATCATTACAGACCATAATTCCCACTTTTATAAGCATATGATATCTAAATTAACATTTTTTCTAGGTTTTAGGAAAGAACATTCATCCTCCTAATACCCACGGGTTAATGGCCACGAGGAAGCCATCAATGGCATCCTAGAAACCATGATCCGTCGGTTAGTAGGCAATCATAAAACCCATTGGCACTGCATGTTATATCCTACTCTTTGGGCGTACCAAACATTAGTCAAAACTACTACAGGCTTTACATCATTTTAACTTTCTTTTGGTCTAGAAGCAGTTCTTCCTATCGAGTGCCAGATCCCCTTCCTAAAATTAGCGGTTGAACTCCTGCGCAACACCACAGTCGAAGAAGAGATCTTACTAGCACTTAATCAGCTGGATGAGACTTGTCGAGATGCCGCACTGGTTCTCGAATCACATAAGCATCGAGTCAAAGCCCAATATAGAAAAAAATGTCAAGCCTTGTTCTTATCAAGAGGGCGACCTTGATTTACTTTACGATCAAAAGCATGATCTCTTGGGGGCAGGTACACTTCAACAATTATGGGTTGGTCCATATGTTTTTAGTAAGCTCCTATCAAAAGCTTTTTATGAGCTTCATGAATGTGATGGAATTCCACTCGCGGAGCCCTGCAATGGGCCCTAACTGAAAAAGTATTATTCCT
Organism: Pinus tabuliformis; assembly: GCA_031772625.1. Taxonomy (NCBI): domain Eukaryota; kingdom Viridiplantae; phylum Streptophyta; class Pinopsida; order Pinales; family Pinaceae; genus Pinus; species Pinus tabuliformis. Next base: position 828,865,212 of record CM062819.1, read on the forward strand.
AGTGTTCCACTAGGCATTTGCTTTGTAATTTTATGTATATAAGTTTTTCTTATTTTGGTGTGTCTAGATTTTTTGGGTTATTTATGGGTATTTGTATCATACACGTCTCTCATTCCACAGATGTCCTCGTCACCCTTACCATACGTTGGATATGCACATGGTGCCAGTCATCACACATGGCACAATGCATCAGCTGCTTGGGTCATTTACACACCTGAGTTGGAACTACTTAGTTCCAGGGGAGTTTTTCTTGGAGCTGCCACCAACAATATTACTAAGTACAGGTCCATGATCGAACTCCTTACTGAAGCCTCATCTTGGGACATCACCAATTTGGTAGTAAAGTCAGACTCTCAACTAATCGTTACACAATTGACTAATCACTATCACATCTGCAATCCAATATTGTTACGTTACTATTTAAGGGTATGACTCTTGGAATGTCAATTTGAGTTTATTACATATGAACACATTCCTAGATAATCTAATGCATTAGCTGACTAATTGGAAAATTATATATTGGATTGGCATATGTCCCATTCTTTATAGTTACATGTATGAATGTAAAGTTTTCCATAGTTAAAATATTTATAAAAAATCAAAACAAGCATATACGCCATGAATCACCAAATATATATATATATATATATCGAGTCCAATATTTTACATAAAAAAAACCCAAAACTTGGGTGTTTTTTAAAGTACGAAATTGATGTACTAAGCCTTGCTATGACACCCGCTGGCTATACCCTACTCCTGCTAAGCCTGCTGCTCATGATAACTAATGGCTGCTCTAGCTAACCTCCTTAGAGGAACCAAAAATTTCTCTATCAAACCCACTGTGTGTCATTTCATATGAGTCAGTATCTCCCTCATGGGAATACACATCACACTCATGCTCAACCCTTCTCGGTTCCTAGAAACCTTGCGGAGACGATGTGTGTCATCTCCCTCTTCGGAGGTTGCTGCACCTACTGCTGCGCAACCCCCAGGTAGCTGATCACCCCATCTAGCATGGCGGGGCATAGGTGCAGGATGTACTGGTGCCACATTTGTGTCAAGAAAACATTTTATGTCAATACTTTCACCCATAAACAAAATCATTACATAAATTTCAACAGTTGAAAAATACTTTTTGGTACTTTAATCGATCTTTTTACCTATGGCCCCCACTAAGTTCCAGGTGGAAATATCAGTTTTGGATCCCCTGTATAATCCATGCTTGCATAATCATAATCATTAATCATCAGGATCTGGCCGCTAAGCCACTCGAAGAAGTGTCTAATCGATCCCCCTCTAGTACGAGGTGCTAGGGAATCCCATCACTCCTGTCTTGGATCCATGGGATATGCTATGCCCAGACTCATGCATGGCCTCATCATGGGTGATCTCTCAGGAATAAAGGACATGATCAAGGTACCGTATCCAAAATCCCTTTGGGCCTGAGTCTTACAAGCTGTCAGCTGTACTTTCACTTGACAGAGGACTCCCTCACACTAGTTGAATACCCGTGGCTGTAAGAAGCCTATTGCTAGTAGAAATTGGGCCTTTGTAGCTACGTGCTAGCTCTTGGACCCTACCAAGCAGATGATCATTCATAAAATGGTCCTCATCGACCTAGTTATGATATGCTCAATGGGAACCCTGTTGCTCACTAGCCCACTGCCTGGTCTATAGTGCGTCTGGACCAATTCCACGGTGATTCTTGGATCCACTCTCCCTCCTGTCACATTTACTCGTGCACCTCAGAACAATAAACTAGTAAGGAAGTAAATGTCATCTCTTTCGATCGATATCTCATGATGCCCAATCCAGGACACACCTTGGAATTCATCCCACTTTAGGATAATCCAGCTAAGTAGATCCTCTTGACCCTTCATCAGGTCTAGCCTGGCATATTTCAACAACCTACATCTTTTCAAAAATTTTAAGCAAACTGGATCATTTAGCATTTGTATTTCCTCAGCATCATGGGTTCTTTCCCTCCATAGTCTCATTTTGCACGCTTAATTCCTACATAAAAACACCCTTGAATTAGTCTTTTGCTTGATAAAATCCCTGGGAATGCAAGAAACCATGTTTTTCCTTCCTCTTGGCCGGCTAACGCGGCCCTCCAGAGCCCACAGGGCATGCTAATGCCCCTTCCTTTCACGGACAAGGCATTTAATGTGGCCCCTAGCCTGAGCGACCGTGTTAGCTAGCCAAGCCACCTAGGGCTTGCCCAAACCTTAAAAATTATCTCGGAAATTGGCTGAAAAAGGTATTAAAATGCAATCTAAGGATTAGGAAATATACCTGGAACTAATGGCGCGTCGAATGGTAGCTTGGATTGCTCGTAACCACTTAGGAAAGTATTACTTCTTTTTCTCTACAAAACACTCTCACAGAACTCAAAAGAGTGAAAATGAGGGCCTCTAACCCTTCTTATAGTCACTCTGGAGGTATGACTCACTCTAGCTAGTCATCAAAATTGATTTTTTTCATTCGTATATTTCAAACATTTTCCATATTGATATGATGTCAAAATTACTTGTGCTCTGATGATATTTTAGTTTCTCTCTACAGAATTGACCAAGTTTCACTCTAGATGAGCACTTTCTTTTTTGGGACCTTTTATCACTCTTGAAACTAAAAATCCCCAAGTTAACTTCTTCGGGCTCATAAAAATCCTATGAAGAAGATATGAGCACTTTATTTTTTGGGACATTTTCTCACTCTTGAACTGAAAAAATCCCCGAGTTATCTTCTTCAGACTCATAAAACTCCTACGAAGAAAGTCCGAGTAGTTCTTTTATCTCTTTTTCCTCACTCTTTAAACTGAAAAAGACATATCGAGCTTTCTTCATCTGACGCGTTAAAATGTTATGAAGATCTATTGATTTTTTCTTCGTCTGACTCCTTAAAATTCCACAAAGAATATTGAGTTTACTCTATCCCCTAGTACTCGTAACAAAATGAGACAGGCGTCTATTGAGCATAGGTTTATCACTTTATCCAGACTTGGTAGACTAAATTACGGAAAATGAACTATGACATGTATACTATTAAACCTTTGTCGCATCTAGTTATCAACCATGATAAAGGGACCCCGTCGAGTTTCTCTTTAAGACACAGAGTTTACCCATTTGGACTTGTTAAACTTAATCAGATGGGAACAATTGGACAAACTAGTGACTAAATATCTATATTCAGAAGGATTTTTTGGCAGAAATCTATCCCTTGAACATGGCACTCCCTCAGCAAACCCCTTTTTTCAGCCTCTCACTGAACCTTACCATCATATGAGTTTAGCCTTCATACTCTGATGTTCTTGCATCCTTGTATCCTAACACTCTTTGGTGTTCATGAGTCTAAATCTACCTGGTAAACCTTTATGTCATGCCTTTTATTGTTCAAGGGAACCATTTATCATCTACTTCCTGTATCGACCATCCATCATATACTTCAAAAATTCCCTCCATCTGTTTGACCCATGGATCAAAATTTATCTCTAAGACAAATCATTCTTGTCCCGTATCATGTCAACTAATGTAGGATACCTTACTACCTACCTTTTGACAGATCTCTTCATATCAACTTCAACACTCTATCTAGGGAGAAGATCCAGAAACATGTCAATACCCTGGAACTTGCAATCATTAGTTGTAGGTTACCTTGTGTGTTATTGGGGGTTTTCATCATCGGCCCCCAGTTGAATGATTCAACGACTGTTCGTTGACAACATCCTTTTCACACTCTCTAGATTGTATTGGGAATCTTGGAGACCATCATCATTATCGGTGGCCATCCTTGCGTCTGTTAACAATTTCCATAATTGACTCGTAATCAGATGATTTCTCATATTTTTGACTTCAACTCCTTTATTCACATGTGAAGAAATATGTTGTTTAGATAAACGATGACCAAGACCTTGGGTAGAGGCTTACATCACTCAGCCTTGTTTCCTCTCCCAAGTTATGTATACTATTTTCGGAGATAAATCATCAGGTTGATCATATTATGACATAGTTCCACATTGTGCTTATCAATACACATGATCGTAAGATCTCTTTTTGGGAAATCACTTTGACACAATTATTGAGCATGGGAATGCCCGACTCAAGACCAGATCTTATGTTTTTTAAGATATGTGGTTTGCTTTAGGTCTCGCATAGTCCCAAAGCTCCAATCCTCTCTCTCTTTTCCTACGTTATTTATAAAATATTTCAGTCATCATTTTCATCTCCGACCTCACACTTTAGGGGGCATCCGTTATACAGGAAAATGACCTCCTCATCAGCTCATAGGAGAAAGACACATTGGATGGAGACTAGAGCAAAATAACAGGCCTATTTTCTAAGGTAGCACACCCCAAAAACAGACAAGAAGAGTTGTAGTGCTCTCCATCTGTCAGCTAGGGGTGTTAGTGTTGGCATTATGATACAAGTGTTGTCCTTGATGGCAATTCACTCACATGTCAGTTCAGTTTCGATGAAAGGCAACCCACTATGTAATAGATCCATTCAGATGTAACAGGGCATTGGTATAGTAGAATAGGAAGATGGAACTAAAGTTTACTAATCAGAATGAAGAAGTTGATGGTAAAGGATGGTGAAAAGTAGTTTAAGATGTATTCGCAAGTCCACTTAGTCAAAACAATGTATACACATAGGTCCACAGAACAAAAAGCGCGTATACGTATACACACACTCCCGCAAGAGGAAAAGTTCGTGTAGGTTAGAAAATCAAGGAATTTCAAGAGTAGAGAATACTAGGGGTCAATACCATGGTGTTAGCCCATAATATTGAGTGGAGTAACGACTATTTGATCCCGCCCAATAATACCATGGGTCTTAAGTGGTTTTGGTATGAGGTATTGAGAAAGGCCTAGTAAACACATTGGCTAGTACAAGAGCTAAGGGGTTGTAGCTTCCTTCCAGTAGAAGCTGGAAAATGAGAGAAGGTTTTAGCCTTCTGCAAGTGGGTGCCTACGTACTGGTATGAGTCTACACCAATACAAGATTGTAAATAGATTTTCTTATTATTAAAAGAAGACAGAGACGACAGCAGTAGGTGGTTTTCACCAACATTGGGTTTCTACCTTAAATCTTGGTGTTCATGTGTGTTGCTTATGTGTTATGGTTTATTATGTTTTTACTACACTATTTAATAATTTACCGATGCACTGGTTATAGATCAACACATGATAAATTAACTAAATCACAAGTTCGCTGGGTATACACTGGTTTCACTAATCACAGTAGTGTGTTCACACTAGTTCACTTCACAGAAGTAGCGTATATAAATCTATTTGGGAAATGAAAAATTGTTGATCTGATAATATTGATTCACCCCCCTCCCCTCTCTGTATTATTTCCAATAATTGGTATTAGAGCAGGTCCTTCAGAAGAAGCTTGATTGCTTGAAGGAAGATATTTCAAGATGAATAATCATGAAGGCATGGGGATCCATCAGACCACCAATATTCAATGGGAGCAACTTAATATATTGAAAAATAAGAACCAGATCCTATCTACAATCGCTTGGAGCCGATGTTTGGGAAATTATGGAAGGAGTATATTAATTTCTAACAGCAATTCCTACAGACTCTGCCGGTAAGAAGTTATACGAAACCAATGCCAAAGTTGTCAATACGTTATTGGGAAGTTTGTCAGAATCAAATTTTGTCAAAGGCATGTAGCTGAGGACAACCAAAGAGATATGAGACAAAATCATTCAAAGCTATGAAGGAGACTCTCAGTTAAAACATGCTAAGCTTCAAACTCTTAGAATTCAGCATGAAACTCTTAAGATGCATAGTGATGAGAGTGTTTCTAGTTACTTTTTATGTATATATGAATTCTCTTAAGTGGCCTGCTTATATAAAACATGGAATATCCTCAGTACATCACTTTAGGTGAATAATAAATTTAGCACATTAAAAGATAACGTTACATTGCTGACTTTTTCAAAAAGTCGCATTATAGACCACTCCTTCCTTCTGTGGATCATAATAAATTTAGCACATTAAAAGATAACGTTACGTTGCTGACTTTTTCAAAAAGTCGCATTATAGACCACTCCTTTTCTTATCGCCCATAAAATTTGTACATAAGTCAAATTGCTGGCTGGACAGGCAGGTGAATAGATATGTGAAGATAAGGGTTTCCGCTGCACCGGGGTTCGAATCGCAGTGCAAGCTGCGTCACGGATGAGAGAGTTTAGGAGCAGCTGCGTGGAGGCTCGAGAGCGAGAACCATGATCGCAAGGAGAAGTTTCCGGAGTAATTTACAGATTGATAAAGGTTTGTCTTCACTCTCTAGGCTTATCGTGAGACCGATTACCATGTTCCCAAGCGGAAATTGCAGAGTAATTTACAAATTAATAAAGGTGTCAGATTTATAGATGACTTTTAACCTTTGACGTTGAAAGGTAAGCGCTTTGAAATTGCGGTTTGGGCGTTATGAGAGTTTGGTTTAAAAAATCAAAAAGAGACATTAATTTTATATATATATATATATAAATTTTTAAAAAATTATAATTTATAATTGTTTTTGTCATAATATTTTTTTTTTTACACATAATATATTTAACTTTTAAAAATATGTTCTTCAATGTAGTTTAATTTGTGATTAAAGTAATGTGAAATCTGTGAAAATTGAGAGATCCAAAATTCAAATCCTTTGTTTGTCACAAAGAGAAAGACAAAATGTAGAATTAAAATTTCTAAAAGTATCTAATTTTAATTGTTAAAATATTAAAATCAACCTACATCCATCTTAACTCCCAAGAATTGAGAGAGATCAAATCTTTCTCTTGAAATGCAAATCTCTTTTAGAATAAAAACAAATTTGATCCCTCTCCACAATTTATCTTTTATTCAAACTAATTTATAACACAAACAAATAATAATCTTATACTTCATTACACTTCCTACTAATATAACAAAATATAATGACATGAATATTATATAAATTACGAACCAATCAATTGTTTTCTTTACATTTAAACTCACTTACATTTACATTTATACTTTTCTATTATGTACATATATCCCTCGCTGAATTATCATCGAAATACTAATATTACTTATATTCTCACAAAAAAGGTTAGAGGAAATTACTTCAATGCTAAACTTATCTTAACTTTGTGTACTTACCCTTGTTAAGTCAAAGAGATACTAAGTATGCTAACAAGAAGCCCATGCACAAACATTCAACAACAATTTAGAACAAAAACTAATGTTAAAGTAGTCTTGCCATCTATAAACCTCTTTGTCTTGACCTCTCATAAAGGTTTTATAAAGTTTGATATAGATATTGTATGATTTTCTTTTTCCAAAGAAATATTCTGGCAGATCAACCCTAGATGGATCCTCGAATTAGTATGTCTCGTATCTACCCGTGAAAAGATCTCATTACAACGCTTGTTGTGAGGCCAGACATGGATTTGTCTGAGAATAAGTCACCCACATATATAAACACATAAAACATGGAATCCTCACCACAACAATAATGTTGCAAGCACATCTGTTTTCTTGAAGATAATGGAGAATATCCTAAAATAGGTAGAGTTGGTTCACGTAGCCTCAAGATAGGAATTGGTTTCTATCTCTTAGGATGCTGTTCTAACTTCCCTAAAACCATGTATTCTATTTAATGTGTACTATTGATGAACAATGTAGAGCGTTCTGCAAAGCCGGACTCTCCTGGTTCAAACTCTCTTTCGTAGAGCTGACCAGTGGGTTTTATTTTCTTAATACAAACATTACCATTCTTATCATGGTATCAGAGCGTCAGGGCTGAGGAACCTGTACGTTGGCTGGTGGGTGGTTCTTTGAACCGAAATCGTCGCAGGTTTTGAGTGGATAGCCGCGACGATAGCACTATTACACTTCTCGAAATTTTTATTTTTCGATCGTCGCAGTTTTTCAGTGTACAGCTGCGACGGTCTCAAAAAATTGATGTAAAACTACGACAGTCTCGGATATTGGGCGTATATCTGTGACGACGTCTCATAAAATTGATGAATATCTGCAACAGTCTCAGATATTGGGCATATATCTGCGACGATTGTGTAAATCAAATAAATTACATGAGGGAGCCAAGAACAAGGCTGTAGCTGTCAGAGAAGCTGAGTGGAGAAGCCAAGAACAAGACTGTAGCTGACAACAGGAGATTGTCTGGAGGCTGAGAAGAAAGCCACGGTGATCTGCGCGTGTGTTGCGAGATCAAACAACAGTGATCTGTCTCTGTCATAGATCCGGGGTAAATTTAACATCTTTTACCTGTCGATTTTTTTTTCTTTTCTAAATCGCCAAGATGAATAACAACATATTTGAAGCATGCATGAACGAGCATAACAAGCTCGATGGTTCCAACTATGCAAATTGGAAGTTTAAGATGCAGACCCTGTTAGGAGCGCAGAGTGCTTGGACGATTGTGAATGGGGATGAGCCAAGGCTCGCGGCTGGATCAACATCGGTCCCGGATTGGGAGAAACGAGAAAGCAGAGCAAGGACAATGTTAAAGATGTCAGTGAAAGACCGTATTATACCGCACATCAGAGAAGGTAAGTCAACTAACGAGATCTGGGGAATTCTGAAGGAGTTGTATGAGATCAAGAATTCAAATCGTCTTCTGTTCCTCAAGAGTAAGATCCTATCCATGAAGATGGAAGAGAATGAAACGATTGCTTCATTCGTAGCAAGGATCAAGGATCTGAAAACCAAATTATCAGATATTGGTCATACAATGGACGATACATATCTTGTGACCATTACAATGAATGGTGTCGCTGATGATTATCAGATGTTCATCACTGGGACCAATGCTAGAGAAAAGATCCTGCATTTTGAAGAACTGACAGGTAAACTGATGCAGGAAGAACAGAGGAGATCGACTCTGAAGCCCCAGAGTGTCGATCTTGCATTGGTGGTGAGGAAGAACTTATACAAAGGGAAAGGAGGTCCACAACAACAAAACGGAGCAAGTTCACATAAACGGCCAAATCTGACCCAAGGTATGCATCCGAATAAAAACTACTTTGAAACAAAATGTTTTTATTGTGGAAAGTTGGGTCATATTGCGAGGGAATGTAGGAAAAAGAAATATCATGAAGAAAAACAGAAGCCAAAGAGACACGCAGGTCATCTCGTGAACAATAATCAGGTGCAGAATTTGAGGTTGTTCATGGTAGATCGTGTTGAAAATGTTGATGCAGACATCTGGTATGTAGATTCAGGAGCGTCAACACACATGACAGGGAACAAGCACTGGTTGGAGGATTTTAAAGAGATCAACGAAGGTGCACAGATTTACTTAGGAGATGACATAAGTCATCAAATCAAAGGATGTGGGAAAGTTTTTGTCATTCTACCTGATGGTAGTATCAAACAAATCTATAATGTTATGTATGTGCCTAGAATAACAAAGAGCTTGATTTATGTATCAATGATTACAGATCAAGATTTGAAAGTTGAATTTTTAAAATCTAATTGCTACATTAAGGATCTGCTAGATGGAATGAAGACAATTGCTACAGGAATTCGAACAGGAGGACTGTACAAGTTGGATGTGAGACCTGCACCGGTTCGAGCATTGACAGTAGTGAGCCTGACTACAAAAGGGCGTTGGCACCAGAGATTCGGCCACATCAATTACGATGATTTGCTGTTACTACAGAGGAAAGAAATGGTAAGAGATCTTCTTATGCTAAAGCAAGTACATAATGATTGTGATGCTTGTACTTTAGGAAAACTGCATAGAGAAGAATTCCCTGTTAGAGTAGAAAAGAAACAGAGGGATATACTGGAGTTAGTGCACATAGGTCTTTGTGGTCCCTTGCAGACAAAATAATTAGGAGGTGCAGTGTATTTCCTACTGTTTATTGATGACTGTATGGAGTTTTCTTGGGTGTATTTCTTAAGTAAGAAGAGTCATACATTCGAATACTTAAGCAGTTTAAAAATATGATTGAAAGACAAACACGGAAATAGATAAAAATTCTCCGTTCTGATCAAGAGGGAGAATACAAGAAAGATGAGCTGATCAGATATTGTAAAGATCATGGAATTTTGCAGCAGTTTATAGTACCCCATACTCCACAACAAAATGGAGTAACAGAAACGAAAAACAGAACTCTGGTGGAATGTGCGAGAAGTATTCTTAAAGGTAAGAATCTTTCAAATGGTTTTTGGGCTGAAGCAGTGAATACTGTGGTTTATTTAAAAAATAGGAGTCCTACAAGAAATCTTGAGTTTAAAACTCCTTTTGAAGCTTTATATGGATATAAACCTGCAGTAAAACACTTAAGAATATTTGGATGTAAAGCATTTTCCCACATACCAAAGGAAGATAGAAAGAAATTAGACTCGAAAGCCATAATATGTACTTTTATAGGGTATTGTTCGTCATATAAAGCATACAGATTATTTAATCCCTCTACTCACAAGATCTTTGTTAGTAGAGATGTTAAATTCCATGAGTAGGATAATCAAGAAACTAATGAGCACTATGATGGATGGGACATCCCGTACTTTGAAGAAGAAGAAGTAGAGAACAGTCAAGGACAACAACAGACAAAGGCAGAGGATGAACAACAATAGCAACAGCAACAGCAACAACAAAGAGAAGTGTGGTATATAAACAGTGGAGCCTCGTGGCATATGATGGGAATCATGGAATTTTTCTTAGAATATCGAGAAGAGAAGATGAACTTTCAGATCACCATGGGGAACAAGGCAAAGTGTACTCCAGTAGGGAAGGGTACCATAGTCTTTCAAACAGAATCGGGAGAACGGTTCCGTGCTACAAATGTGCTGCATGTACCAGGATTGGAGATGAACTTATTTTCCGTGTCGCAACTTCAAGGCAAGGGCTATGACGTCTACTTCATCAAGGAGAAGGTATACGTCAAACACCCAAGCTGGAAAAAGAAAGTGCAGATCAGGATCAAAAGTAACAGGTTGTATAGATTACAACTAGAATCACCAATGGCACTAATAGGCAGTCATGGAGACAAGGACTTGAATGAACTATGGCACAGAAGAATGGGTCATTTGCACCATGGAGCTTTGAGAATTCTCAGGAGCACTGTAACAGGAGTTCTGAATCTGAGTACGGAACGAGATGATGTATGCAAAGGTTGCGCTTTAGGAAAGTATGCCAAGGAAACATTTCCTAGGAGAAAACATAGGGCCAAGAGTGTACTAGGATTGATACACTCAGTGCCGAGTATTTCCTTACTTTCATTGATGACCACTCAAGGAAAACTTGGATCTATTTTCTGAAAACCAAGGACGAGGTTTTCTGTCGATTCAAAGAGTTCAAGGCTCTGGTGGAAAATCTAACTGGGAAGAAAATAAAAGTTTTGCGCTCAGATAATGGTGGAGAGTATGTCGATAAGGACTTCACTGATTGTTGCGCTGAGGAGGGCATCAAAAGAGAGTGGACAACTCCCTACAATCTAGAGCAGAATGGAGTAGCAGAAAGAAAGAATAGGATTATTATAGAAGCAGCTAAGGCCATGATGTATGATCAGGATATGCCGAAATGCCAGTGGGCGGAAGCATGCAACACAACAGTCTATGTTCAGAACATGACTCCTCATCGAGGGTTGGGCAAGATTACTCCAGAGAAAGTATTCACAGGGAAGACACCTTAAGTCAGTCATTTCAGGATATTTGGGAGTTTAGCATATTGCCGTATACTAGAGGAAAAGAGGAAGAAGCTAGATCAAACTATAGAAAAGGGATATCTGGTGGGATATAGTGAGAACGCTAAGGCATACAGAATCTACCTTCCGGGGAGCAGCAAGGTAGTAGTTTGACGAGATGTAAAGTTCATGGAGGATAAGGCTTTCAGAAAATCTCGTGAGATGCCTTCTGAGGAGCACTCAAAAGAGGAGCCACTGGTCAAGCCTCTTCAACCAACGGAAGTAAAAAATTCTTCCTTGGGTCAGGAAGATTCTCAGGATGAGGAGGAGGAGCTAATAGAAGCACCTGTTGGCAAAGTAAGAACTAGCAGGGAACTTCGTTAGATTCTGCGAGATGTAGAGGACTTCATCGGTGCACTAAGAAACAATAAGAGGGAGCGAAAACAGCCAGATAGATATCAGGCATTAGTAGCTCAGGATGGGGAGCCTGCCAGTTTCAAGTAGGCAGCTCAACATCACGTTTGGATAGACATGGTAGAGGAGTACAACTCCATAATGGTGAACGATGTTTGGGAGGTATTGCCAAGGCCTCAAGACAAATTAGTGGTAGGTTCGAGATGGATCTACAAGATCAAATACGCTGCAGAAGATAGTGTTAAGAAATACAAGGCCAGGGATGTGGCTAAGGGGTATGCTCAAAAGGAAGGAATTGGCTACAAGGAGACCTTCACCCCAGTAGCCAGGTATACGTCTATTAGGACCGTGATATCTCTTGCAGCTTAGATGGGATGGGAGATTCATCAGATGGATGTCAAAACGACTTTTCTGAACGGGGTAATAGAAGAATAGGTATACATTGAACAACTAGAGGGATTTGAGACACATGAGAAGAAGTCTCATGTATGCCGGCTGAAGAAAGCCTTGTATGGGCTGAAACCGACACCTAGAGCATGGTATGGTCAAATCGATGGCTACTTGCAGAAGATGGGATTTGCCAAGAGTGACGCAGATCCAAATCTCTACTATCTGGTTGTAGAGAATAAGCTGCTAATCTTAGTATTGTATGTGGATGATCTCTTTTTGACAGGATCATCCAGGCTCATCGGGACTTGTAAGAAGAATCTAGCCACAAAATTCGATATGAAGGATTTGGGACAAATGTATATTTCCTAGGGTTGGAGGTTTGAAAGCAAAAGGGAGAGATCTTCCTTGGGCAAGGGAGATATGCTAAAGAAATCCTGAAGAGATTTAGGATGGAGGACTGTAGACCCATGGCTACTCCAATGATCACCAACTAGAAGAAGATCGATGCATCAGAAGACAAGGATGTTGATCCCACCTTATATAGGTAGCTCATAGGATCCCTGATGTATTTGGTCAATACCAAGCAAGACATTTGCTACGCTGTCAACACCCTTAGTCAGTTCATGGTGGAACAAAAGAGGACGCACTAGGCAACAACCAAACATGTTCTCAGGTATTTACAGGGAACAGTCGATTATGGACTCTTGTACACCAAAAGCAAGGATATCAGATTGAGTGGATTTACTGATGCAGATTGGGCAGGAAGTTCAGTGGATCGGAAAAGTACCTCTGGGTACTATTTCAACATTGGATCAGGAATGACCTCTTGGTGCAGTAGGAAACAGAAGTTTGTGGCTCTGAGCTCATCTGAGGCAGAATATATGGCGATAAGCACAACTTCATGTGAGGCAATATGACTTAGAAAACTGCTTGTGAACCTATTCAGAAAGAATATGGAGGCGACTAGGATCATGTGTGATAATCAGAGTTGCATCAAGCTCTCTGAGAATCCAGTGTTTCATGATAGGTCGAAGCATATTGATATCCGGTTCACTTTGTCAGGGATTGTGTCCAACGAGGAGTTGTATAGTTGAGCTACACTTCTATAGGAGAACAAGTGGCGGACATCCTCACCAAGGCCCTTGGAAGGAAAAAGTTTGACTACTTCAGGGAAAATATGGGGATGGTAAAGAACCTGTTTCAGTAGCAGAAATGGGAGTAATAACATCATGGATGCAGAGGGAGTTGCAATGTTGGGAGAAAGGACCAGCCCAGCCCAGAATACTCTGGACAAATGTCTCCCACTCCTCGAAGACTGCGTTTAGGGCGGTCCTCACCATCAACTCCTGATCCGGCATGGCCCCTATGGAAGTCAGTTGGTCCCAGATCTCCTTCAATCTACCGAGGAAGTGATCTATCTGCTCCCCCTTCTGCATCTGGTATGACCGCAGCTGATTCTCAAGTAACATCTTCCTCTGCACGGAAGTGTGCTCATACAAATTCTTCAAGGCGTCCCACATTTCCTTTGTCGTTTCCTTCTCGACAATATGCTGGACCACATGATCCTTGACCCCATCAAGGATGATGCATTTCGCCTAGCCATTGCTTCCTCATACATTTCATTGTCAGCTGGGTCAACTGGGATAGCCATTTTTCTCAAGGCGAAGGCCTTGATGCGATGTCTATCTAGAATGGACAGGATCCTGGCCTTCCAGACCACAAAATTGGACGCTCCGTCCAGCCTGTCCTAATCCCTCAGTCCATTCATGGCCATCTCTCTGCTCTTCCTTTCGACTCCTCCGAGTCTCTCTACTTCCCTCTGGAAGTTCTCTCTTCAACTCCCACTAAGTCTCTCTACTTCTCGCCTGGAATTTCTCCGCTAGACTCCCTCTGAGTCTCGATTTCCCTCCTGGAAATCCTCCTACCAATCATCAAGTCACACGTCTCCAATCTCCTATGCAACTGCAATACTGATCCGGATTCCTTGGCTAGAAATCCACCTCGGTAGCGACTCCCTCTACCTTGGTTTTGCCCCGCTAGGCACTATTCTGTCTCGGCAGCAACAACACCCCACCAACTTCACTCCTCGCAATCTGCCCACAGCTTCCTAAGCCCCAGCAACCGAAGGACTGAGCCTCTAGGCTCTGCGCAATCCTGGCACTGGCTGAAATGCTCCACTAGCCAACTGCGTCAACCCTCCTGGTCTCTGCATGGCTCTTTGTGAGCCTTTTCTGCCCTCCTCAGCCTCTGTGCTGACCTCTCTCTGGCCCTGAACTGATGACGCAGTCCCTCTGCATCAACCCTTCTTTGCTGCTTTCTGCTAGGAACAACTTCTGTCGCTCGGGACAGTTGTTTCTGCTGCAAATGCTCTGCTTCAGTTGGTGCCTTCAGCTCTCCTGTGATCTGCAACCACGCTCTGATACCATGTTGAAATTTCTAAGTCTAACCCGTTAGAAATTTTATCTGTATTCTCTGGTTTATTTCTCCTACTTGTTAATTACGAACAAGTTATTTAAACATATAAATATCGAAATAAACACAATACAGTCTCAACCATCTACAGATCAACAACTGAAAGAAATAGTAAACACACAAGTGACATCGTTATTTTTGGACAGCTCGTCCCTGCAAAACCCCAACTTGAAAATCGATGCGGCAATTCTGAGGGTTATTTTATTATGCAGTCTATTTGAGTACAACTGGGTGCCAAACTGGCTCACTCGACAGAGAAAACACTCTGGCAGTAATAACTCTCTATTCGGAAGCAGATATTCAGAAAATTAGCCCCACGAAACCCTCTCCAACAACCTCTAAAGCTCAGTGTCATCCCACCTAGCCTCTGCATCAGCCGAGAAGCCTCTGTGTCAACCCTCTGAGGCACTGCGCAGCCTCTCTGGCCCTCTGCGTCACTTTTGCAGCATCTACGTCAAGCACGCAAGCCCTTTTGGCCTCTGCGTAGTCACTGTTGACCTCTGCGTGGCTCCCTTTAGCTCTGCGTCTGCCTCTCTGCCTTTGCACTTGTCTTCTGGCACTATCTCTGCCTTTCTATCTCATACTGACTGCCCCTCGCTGCAACTAGTCATTGATTTGACTTTTCTTTGCAAACCCTGCTCCAGAAAATCAAACCAACTGATCACTCTGATGTATTCTCCAACTTACCCTCAAGCCTCCTCTTATACTTTTCTTGTTGGTCCTTCAATGGTCGAGATTAAATCTCTAATCAACGGCTAAGATTAAATTTGGCTTGATCCATGTCTTTTAGAACCTTCTAACCCAGTTTTATATTAATACCCATTAATATTTTATTTTTCCTAAGTTTAGACTTAGGAACTCCATTAAAAATATTAATTATTTTAATATCTCCTAAACTGGGTAGAATCTACCCAAACCATTTTCAGGTCTTGGAGATCTCATGTGCTTTAGCCTCTACGCCAATTTTCATGGTTAAAGCACATCTGATGCTACCCCAGATTTCGCCTGATATATTTAGCATGAGTAGTTCACCCTTGAACCAACATTCCTATCCTATTTTAGTTTAACAAAAAAGCTAAGTGACTGCCTTTTACACTGAAAAATTCATTTTTGACAGACGTTGCCATCACAAACTGCTCCAGCAAATTTTCTGTGGTGAGGAAAGAAAGCTTCAAAATTCATTTAAAGCTTGCCAATACTGCCTGAAAGCCGAACCAGTGTTCCTTCGCATGCAAGAATAAATGAGTAACTACCACATCACGCCTTACTTTATCGACAAGGGTAAACTGCTAATTCCATAAGAGACATTAAAACTCCTTTCCTTCTTGGTAAAACTTGGAAGGAAACTAGGGGTTAAGACAACAAAATTTACGTGTTGAAAGTGTCAAAAAATAGGGTTTGAAGCTCCAACCACTTGGAAACTCTTATAAATGTACCCCCCAACCAAACTGCCATGTGTCACATTGGAAAAGGAATTCAACTACTCAACATTGCTCCTAACTCATCATTCTCCACCGACTAAAACCTTAATGTATTCCCTCCAGCCAAACTGTCAAGCGTCACACTGGAAAAGGAAATCATCTTCTCAACATTCCTCCTAGAGTCCTAACTCATCATTCTCAACCCACCAGAATCTTAAACCACTTCACCACTACACAATTAGAACCATGACACTCAACTTATGTTTGTACCTGCCACAAATAGAAGCTACTAACTATAGACATGCCAAAAAAGCAATCTTCCTTCGGAAAAAAGCAAAAAAGCGGGAAGCAATGATCATGAAGGGATGGAGTAACAACCTATCTTCTAAAAAAGCAAAAAGAAAACAACAAAAAGCAAGAAAGGATGAGCATATCACATGCAAGCAAAATTATTCTCATTGGACCTGCTTTCTTAAAAGGAATCCAAATATGTGCCTAGAAACAACATGCAAGCCCTGAAAAGCACAGACCTAAAAATAGTAGGTGTCATGAACTTGCTTGCATGTTACCGAAAGGGCTCACTAGCATCATCAACATGCAAGGACCAATAATCCGTACAAATATGACATGCGGGGCCTACATCTCCAGCTACTAGAAAAAAGGTAAATTGCTAAAAATAGTAGTTTCTTAGAATCTAGTGAAACTAACTTAAAATAGCCTCTAACAACTCCAAATGTCTAGATGCTCATGTAATGGAGCTAGCTCGACAAAATCTCATTGGATTTTAACCCTCTACTTGCATAAGCAATCTAGGGGTTAACAATAGCGACTCAAGGGGACAACGTCCCCTTGTGGGGTGTTGAGAACCACTAAGTCTCTTGAGAATGTACTACTGTAGGATTCTTCTTTCTTTATGTTATTTTCAACATTTTCCAAGAGTTGCACTTGTTGACAAAAGTAACTAGTGTTGGTATTCATAATTATATTTGAGTCATGATGTAATAAATTTGTCAAAAGAAGGAAAAATAAAATTATTATAAAAAGATTTATTTTTATGTGTATGGGTTTCATACTCTATGAATTTTGTTTCTAGGTCAAGACTCCAATGAAGGCTTCTAGGGTTGAGTCCTTGTCATCATGTAATAGACCCTTATTGGGCTTCTTAGGTCAAGAAATATTTATTATTGGTCATGTAAACTCTCCTCCATCAAGTCGGCCTCAAGCATATCTAGTCGGCCTCAAGCATATCTAGTCGGCCTCAAGCACATCAAGTCGGCCTCAAGCATATCTAGTCAGCCTCAAGCACATCAAGTCGGCCTCATTTATGGAGCTACAAACAACTATAAATACAAGTGCTACTTGACTCATTTGGAAATCAATCAAACATACCTTCGATCTACAATTCTAAAAGAAGAGAAAGAAGTATGAATATCATGTCATGAAGTGAAGAAAAGCCTAGCAAAAGAAGAAGGAAGTCAGAAATATGTCTCTTGTTGTCACAAGTGTGAAAGGATCGAAGTACAACAGAGCCAAAGGTATAGGGTTATGATTGCAAATTAGAAATTGCAAAAGGACCGAAGCCTTATATGATTAGTTTAAGGGTTGGACTAAGTTATCTCTTTGATAGATTCTAGTCTTGGAGGAAAATTCATGAGGGTTGGCTTGATGGAGGAAGAGTCTTTGTCTAGATCAAAAGTTCAAGGATGTCTCATTTGATTTGGTTAATGAAAGAATAAAAGAATTTTGTTGTTTCTCCCCTATAAGAGGGGTTTTGCCCTTGCTGAGTGCCTACATCTTGTGTTCCCTTGTTGTCTTTGTGATCTTCATGGTTTTGGCAATTGCCTTGATGATGAACATATAATAATAAAGAAGAACAAATAATAACAAATCACAAGAAGTTGTCAAGATAAGAGAAATCAAATTTAAATAAAACCTAACGATGTTGCCCTAAGGATTTCTCAACATGGTATCAAACTTAAGGTCAGTGGCATAAAAGGCAGCTAGAAGATCACTGATGGTTGTGTTGCACTCAAATTGTCAAAGTCCCAAGGAAGTCGAAATACCATTTTTTTTCAACAAAGATCGGATCACATATTAGCAGTCCATGATTCATGGTTATCCCATTCTGCAAGTTATGTAATTTAAATGATCTTAAGAAAACCTTGAGTCCATGTAAAAACCTAGGTAATCCTATAATTTTGATGACAAATTCCATCCTAAAAGGTTTTTTAACCTCGTTGATTACCTGAGTTTTTAGACACAGCTAATCAGAAGAATTTTTTCCCTCCAACTTAAACCCCAAAGCTAGGGTGAAATATATTGTCAAATTATTAGGTGAGTCCTAGTGTTTTTAGTTGAGTTTAATCTAAAAGTGGTTTGGGAGGTAATTTAAACTAGTTGGCTTATTTATTTTTTTACAAATCGCTTGATTTACTAGATCATATTGTGTCGCAGATGGGTTATGTGTTTTGAGGGTCTAAGACAAATGTGTATTCCCTCTTTGAGTCTTCTACATGAAAAATCTTATGTATTAGAGGGTTGGAAAAATAATTAAATCCTCTCATGTGTAAATTAATTAATTTTTCCGGCAAAATAAAATTAATTCTTACACCAGAAAATTAATTAATTAGAATCAAATTTAAATTGGCTTAGGAAAATAAATTCTCCAAATGGAAAAATTTGTGGATCTTAAAAGAGAATTTTTAAAGGTCCTCCACCAAGGGAATATTGTACATTTCAAGAAAATTTGGACCCTTGGACTTTGGTGGTTAAGTCAAAGTCAATTTTTTTAGGAAATTAGCTCAAAATAATTAATTTTGAGCTAATTAAAATGGAGCTAAATGATAAATTCGAAAATTCCTCAAAAATAAAAATTCAAGGGCTAAGATTAAAAGATCTTGAAGTGTTTATCAACAGTCAAGATTATTTTAACAAGGATCAAAGAAACTAGCCGTTATTTTTCCATTTGGAGGATTTATCTATAAATTAGAGAGTCAATTGAGTCTCTAGTCATCTTGATCTCTGGATAGAATATTGTTGCTGAAGCATTTTGTAAACTATTGTCCTGTTGGGAACTATTTTTTTGCTATAATAAAAGAATTTGGGGTGCAACTCGAGGTGTTCTTGTTCGTTGATCTATAGTAGGTATTAACTACAGGTTTCCTATGTTGTGCTTTATGTGATTATTTTGAGATAATACATAGTGTTTGCGGGTACTCAATCCTTGGTCTCCAAGTTCACAGATGTTGGCAAGGATCATTTTGCTTGGATCCCTAGTTTTTATATAGTGGATTAAATTTATGCTAAAGCTATAGTGAGCTTAATTTTTTTGAAGCATTCTAGTCATTCTTCAAAGAAAAAAAATTATAAAAGTTATTCTCTCAAAATTCATTTAAAAACCCTTGTATAATTTGTAAAATAATTTTTTAAATTTATATTGTAAATTATTTTGCTAATTGGGGTTTGGGGATTTTAGATTTTTTGTATATATTTGGGGTTTGGGTGTTTTATTTTTATTTTTGCAGGTTGGAGTAAGAAATCAAGTGGGAGAAAAGCTAGATCTAGGCCCTTGTGGGTAAGATCTAGTCATCAAAAGGAGGTGTGCTAGACCTCCCAAAGTGTCTCAAGCTATGTTGCAGGAAATACCGAAAATAGTGGCATACCAGTACTTGGGACGGACCAAAACGTCGAAGCGGCCTTGAAACAGAGCAAAAACTCTGCCACCTATACCATTAGGCATTTCGCGATTTTGAAACGCCAATTGTACTGGCCGGTGATGTTTTGGCCTCATTTCGGCTACGTTTCGGGCAACAGAAAGGCAATTTTCATTTTTTTTCTTATCGCTTTCGGCCAACCCAAGGGATGAAGAAGGGTGTGGGCCCCATCTAACACCAAAATACATCAATACAACAATTTTTTCTCTTGATATTTGCGCCAGTGGTGATGCAAGTGCAACCAGAAGCAGTGTTTTCAAAAACGGTCGAGCTAACTCTGACTTGGTCGAGCTAGACCGAGCCAATGCCTATTCGTGTCAGCTTGGTGGTCGAAACGGAATGGCTGATCAGTTTGTTACCAAGTTGGCCGAGCCGTTGACCGGCTCGACCACCTTGGTAACAAACTAGTTAGCTCTGTTGAGCCCGAGTTAACTCGGTTGGCTTGGTCACCAACGCAAAAGCACGGACAACGAATTTTTTTGGGGAGAAAATTGGACCCCACAACCAATTCTAATTTGCCTTAGGATTATTTTGAGGTCCATTTGCCTCTCCCAACCCTATAAAGGCTACCCAAGCCCTCTCATTTCCTCACAGCTATCTCATTGCATTTGTGTGAGAATTTGTGAGGAGTTTGTTTTTGGAGCAGCAATGAGGAATCTTGGGCAAGCATTGGAGCAGCATTGAGGATTTGGTTTGTTGGAGCAGCATTGAGGAGGTGGTTTGTGCCTAGAGGTATTTTTTTTTTCACTTCTAAAATCTATTTTTTCTTATTTATTTTTTTCTGCAAATCTGGAAATTGAAAAGAGTTTTTTTTGTAAAAGAAATGAACATTGAAGCAATATATATATATATATATATATATATATATATATATATATATATATTTTAGATTTTTTTCCTTTCATTTCCAAGTCAAAAAATGGCTCCTAGAGTGAAAGATGTTGCTTGGGCATATGCTAAAATGGTTGATAATCAAATGCATTGCAAATTTTGCCAATAGAAAATTAAGGAGGGTCCTGGGGGCATTCATAGGTTGAAACAACAATTGGTTGGTATTAGAGGCCAAATTACTCTATGTGAATCACCACAAATTGGGGAGATTAGGAAGGAGTTGTTAAATAGCTTTGAGAAGTTTCAGGAAGAAAAAGCCAGGCAAAAAGAAATAGAGGCTGAAATTGGGAGGAAGAGAAGTATACAAAAAATGATGGCTACTAACCCCCATTTTGATTTTGAGGGCTCTTGACCTATACCTTGTACTAATGCATACAACCCCTTCCGCTATGTTCCTCCCTCTTTGGAGACCATGCAAGAAAAAAAGGGTAAGGGTAAAATGAAAAAGAAGGGTGATGTGAATATCAAAATTTATTTCACTGTCACACCCTCCTCTCCATCATATGCACATGGTCCTCATGCTAGTAGAAGTATATGCAGCCCACATTAGATGACCATTGGAAGAAAGAATTGAGGGAGACTGCTTGTGATTCCATAGCTAGATGGTGGTATGATGTTGATATCCCCTTCAATGTTTCCCGTTCACCATATTATGAGCCTATGTTTGATGCCATATTTGCTGCTGGAAAGGGCTTCAAAGGCCCTACTATGCATGAGTTAAGGGGGCTCGTTTGCGAAAATAAATTTCCTCCATTGATGAGTATTTGAAAGATTTCAAAAACACATGGGAAAAAATAGGATGTACCATCATGTCAGATGGATGAACTGATCAAAGGAACCGTACCATCATAAACTTTCTTATCTTTTGCCCACAGGGAACCATGTTTCTAAAATCACTTGATGCATCTAATGGGGTGAAAGATGGACAATTGTTGTTTTAGTTATTGGATGAGGTTGTTGAGGAGGTGGGGCTGGTTAATGTTGTTCAAATCATCACAGATAATGCCTCTAACTATGTTCTTGTTGGTAAACTATTAGAGGAAAAACACAACCATCTTTTGGACCCCATGTGTTGCACATTGCATAGATCTCATGGTTGAGGATATTGGAAAATTAGATTGGGTCAAGAACACTGTAGAGCATGCCAAAAGCATAACAAAATGTATCTACAACCATTCATGAATTTTGAGCCTGATGAGGAGATACACAGGGGGTAGGGAAATTATTAGGTCTACTATCACTAGATTTGCAACTCATTTTTTGACATTGCAATCTATGCTTTCCCAACATAGAAACTTGCAAAAGATGTTTTCCACTGATGAATGGAATGAAAGCCAATGGTCTCACAAACAAGATGGAAAAGTTTTGAAAAATAAAGTTAATGAAGAAATATTTTAGAAAAAGGCAACCGAGATTGTGAAGGTTGTTGAGACATTGGTTAAGGTGTTGCGGTTGGTGGATGGGGAAAGATTGGCTATGGGCTTCATTTATGAGGCTATGGATCAAGAAAAGGAGAAAAGAAAGAGAACATACAAGGATAGAGTGGCTAAGTATGGGCCCATTTGGGCAATCATTGATGAAAGATGGAACAATCAACTCCATCGCCCTCTACATGTAGCTGGGTATTTTTTGAACCAAAGGTATCATTATAAAACTCTGGAGGCAGGAGCTTTGGGTGGGGAGTTTACAGATGGATTGATTGACTGCATTGATCGCATGATCCCTATGGAGAGTGATCAGATGGAGATACACTGACAGATCACTTGTTTCAGCAAAGCCCCAAGTACCTTGGGCAAGAACCTAGCAAATATTACAAGGGAAGCAAATGAGTCAGGTAAACAAAAATTTCAATTTTCAAATTCTTATTTTGTTAAATTGTTTATAATTTGAAATTTGGATATAATTTTTTGAGCTAACTCATTACACTACTATGTTTTTTGCAACAAAATGGTGGGAGGCTTTTGGTAGTGATTGTCCTCAATTGTAGAAGTTTGCAATTCATATTTTGAGTCAAACTTGCAGTGCTACTGGGTGTGAGCGTAATTGGTCTGTCTTTGAGAAGATTCACAAGAAGAAGAGAAACCGTTTGGATAAAAAATGGTTAAATGATCTAGTCTATGTCCAATACAACCTTTGTCTCAGACGCAACCAATTGCTGAATAAAAACCTGATTCAGATCCCATTCTGTTAGAAGATATTGATCCAACATCAGATTGGGTAGTGGAGAGTCATCCAGCAGAGTTTGATTCTTATGGGGAACTTGATTTGGATTTACAAATGGAGGCATTAGTTGAACAAAATGTTCAGTGGAATGCAGTTCCATTTGTACCAGCCTCAGGCCTAGCCCCAAGTTGTAACAAACTAAATTTATATAAAAATAAACACAAATAATGTAAAAACAACAAATAAGATTAAATGATTAATTAGTTAGCAATTAATGAAAAGGTATGTCCCTAAAGGACATAACTGTTCGTGAAAGGGTACTTACCTGGCTATATATACAGGACCCTCATTCTCATTGTATCATCATTCTTCATACATTTTAATATATAATATTTGTATCCTCAATGGATATCTTTATATTCCAAGTCTTCTGGAGTATTTAATGAGAAGTACGAACTTTGTTCGCTTCATTTGGTATCAGAGCTTCGTCTGATCCGGCCTTTGGCTACCAACCTGTCGTCAACGGTGTTACTGTCCTGATTCTAGCGTTTCACTACTAGTTTTGGAGTTTCTCCAGCTTGCT
The DNA here is from genome assembly GCA_031772625.1 of Pinus tabuliformis. NCBI lineage: Eukaryota > Viridiplantae > Streptophyta > Pinopsida > Pinales > Pinaceae > Pinus > Pinus tabuliformis. The sequence continues at coordinate 828,888,893 of CM062819.1, forward strand.
GTTAGGCCTTTGGCCATTTAAAAAAAATAAAATTATATATATATAACAAAAGCCCAAACGCAAACATGTCTAAATTCTACCTGCGCCTTACATTGTCATCGTCGCAGACCACGCCGACCAGCTGCCACAACAAACTTCCCTCGGTCAAGTACACCCCAATGCTACCGCGACTCAACGTCACTCTGCGAACCACATTTTTGTAGAATTGAAAATAAGATCATTTGTCGCAGCAATCAAACAGTCGCCACTATCACCAGGGCCCCATCGCGGCACGCAGCCACTGGAGCCTCACCCCGTCACCCCGTCCGTCGACACAAACACCTCTTCCCCTGTGATAGTTCTCAATTCATCACTACTTACTAACCCTCAAATGTGGCTTACAAATAAGCCCTCGCTTCCAGACCAACTCGAATGACCCTGTTGCTATAGGGAAAAGACCTCAAAGGCACTTGCTGCCTCAGGTAGGGAACTATGTTGCCTTGAATGATTTTGTTAGCCACTAAGAAATCACTTCAAGAGGGACGCTACCACAGACCAGGGTATTAACCTTCGAATAACTCATTTTTTTTGCGGCTATGCTGGTTTCGTCGGAATTTAACCTCATCCAATGCAACCAACATGTTTCGTTGACCGCCCCATACATCCATGAAAGGTTGTTGTTCATTGTTCCACATCCAAACAATTCGTACAGTCGCCCTATTAAGTCAATCAATTCCATACAGTCGCAGATCAAAAGACGTGACTTACACCGTGTGTTTTTTATCTATACTTAATACCATATTTAACTAAGGTTTAAGGTTTATACGCTAGACCTACTCCATAAGAGACATAAGGGAATATAATAAAAAAATTTATTTAAATTATATATAAATATATATATCATAAAAAAAGGGTTTCAAAGCCTCAATTACATATGTATATAGAGGAGAGAGAGGTTGTTACTTTAAAATATTTATTAAAAAGAAAGTATAAAAAAATATTATTATTAATATATATATATATATATATATATATATATATATATATATATATATATATATATATATATATATATATATATATATATATATATATAATAAAAAAAAAGCGATTACATAATACCTTAAGTCATATCGAGGAAACAAATGGGATCAATCATTGAAACAAAAATGATGGAGCTCAATTTTAAAATGAGAAAGGAAGAAAGGTTTTCCTATAATGGTCTTTCAGTTATAGATCACGGAGTAATTACATTAAAGGGAAGTATCCAAGGAAGAGAAGTTAACGTCACTATCAGCCCAAGCAATGAAAAAAATTATATCAACATCAACTTGGCAAATCAGCTATTAATTCCAGAGCTAAGCATTCGTGTAATGAAAAATATTTTTGACCAAAAAGAGTATAAAATTAGTGATCTACAAGTGACAATAGGTCATTATGAGTACATATCTCAATTTCATGTTGTAAGGATGGATAAAAACACTAACATCATACTCGGTCAAACCTGGTTTAAGGATTTGGGTACATTCATGTTAAACATAGAGAAACAGGTTTTGATGGTTCCTTATAAAGGGAAGATGGTCACGTTTCAAGACATAACAAGTAAATCCAAATCAATAAAATCTTCATTAGAATACCTTAAGGATATCTCAAATTTGATGTTTCAAGATAGCGAAAAAAACTAGATCAAAGAAGCAAAATGAGCTTGAAGAAGTCATCTGCAGCAAAGACAAAGAAATTCTGCGCCTCAGAGATCACCAAGAAAAACAACTCAACAAGTCAAGAAAGCTAAAGCATCAAAGAAAGAACTCAAGGAGTGTTTGTTAGAACAAGAAGAAGGAAATTTAAATTTAAAATGCCCTCACCAAACATTAGTAGAACAAACCAAGTGTTTAAAAGACGAGAAGCGTGAAGGCCAAAATAAATTTTACTCAGAGAATGAGGAATGCTTACGTCTCAAAAATCATAATCAAAATCTGCTCAAACAGATTAAAAAACTTAAGGACGAAAAGAAATCATTGACAAATAGGTTGAAAGAACTTGTCGCAAAGGAAGCATCAAAATCTCCAGATGTAGCAGTACAAACTGAAGAAACAAACATCAATACCACTAGTCTCGCGGTTCAGGTAAATCCAAAAGTAAAAACGTACTCAGAGGTTGTCATTCAAACAGAGGACACCCCAAATAAAGATTCAGTAGGTAAGTCAAAACAACAATGCTTGATGGAAATCAAGAAACTTTCATAAAAACATTGAAGGAAGTTCAAACAAGAAAAATTTCATGTTGTAAGGATGGATAAAAACACTGACATCATACTCGGTCAACCCTGGCTTAAGGATTTGGGTACATTCATGTTAAACATAGAGAAACAAGTTTTGACGGTTCCTTGTAAAGGGAAGATGGTCAAGTTTTGGGACATAACAAGTAAATCCAAATCAATAAAATCTTCATTAGAAGACCTTAAGGATATCTCAGATTTGATGTTTCAAGATAATGAAAAAACTAGATCAAAGAAGAAAAAAGAGCTTGAAGAAGTCATCTGCAGCAAAGACAAAGAAAATTTGTGCCTCAGAGATCACCAAGAAAAACTACTCGAACAAGTCAAGAAAGCTAAAGCATCAAAGAAGGAACTCAAGGAGCGTTTGTTAGAACAAGAAGAACGAAATTTACATTTAAAGAGCCTTCACCAAACATTAGTAGAACAAATCAAGTGTTTAAAAGACGAGAAGTGTGAAGGCCAAAATAAAGTTTACTCAGAGAATGAGGAATGCTTACGTCTCAAAAATCAGAATCAAAATCTGCTCAAACAGATTAAAAAGCTTAAGGACGAAAAGAAATCATTGACGAATAGGTTCAAAGAACTTGTCGCAAAGGAATCATCAAAATCTCCAGATGTAGCAGTCCAAATTGAAGAAACAAACATCAATACCACTAATCTCGCAGTTCGGGCAAATCCAAACCCTATTGAAGAAAAAATGTACTCAAAGGTTGTCGTTCAAACAAAGGACACCCGAAATAAAGATTCAGTAGTTAAGTCAACAACAACAATGCCTGATGGAAATCAAGAAATTGCCATTAAAACGTTTAAGGAAGTTCAAACACAAAAAAATTTGTATCTACATCCGAATCACAAGAGTAGACACCTCAATAAATCTATAAATCTATATCACACAGAACATAAACAAAATTATGTTCCGAAGAATACTGAAATAAGCTCAATCTAGTCATACGATAACTATTTACCACACATCTCCAAGGGTCAGAAGATTTCCCAGAAGATTAATCTAGGATGGTCTGATCCATTTTCAGTACGACAATTCTGTCTATCACTCAGAACATCATATCGTCTTGTATCAACAAAGAAGAAAGCTTAGAAATAAGAAGATACGCTGATCAACAAAAGAGAATCGTTCCTTCATCAGTAAGCTTTGAGGACAAAGCTTTTTGGAGGGGAAGGCAATGTAACAAACTAAATTTATATAAATATAAACACAAATAATGTAACAACAACAAATAAGATTAAATGATTAATTAATTAGCAATTAATGAAAAGGTATGTACCTAAAGAACATAATTGTTCGTGAAAGGGTACTTACCTAGCTATATATATAGGACCCTCATTCTCATTGTGTCATCATTCTTCATACATTTTAATATATAATATTTGTATCCTCAATGCATATCTATATATTCCAAGTCTTCTGGAGTATTTAACGAGAAGTACAAACTTTGTTCGCTTCACAAGTCCTCCAGTTGCAGGTGCTTCCTCTACTCAACCACGACGGAAGCGCATATCTTGTCTATCTCAGCGTGCAGCTGCTGCGCAGCCTGCAATTGCTACCACTTCTACAATTGCAGTTGGAGATTATGATAAGGAGAAGCCATGGGTTTCCCTATCTGACTCTGATTCAAAGTTTGAGCCAAATGATGTTGGCTCCTCTAGCAGTAGCTAGTAGTAATGGTGACTAGTGATGTTTCACAGTTTACTTTTGTTGTAGAGGCCATTTCTAGCCTCCTTGATTATGTGTTTTCATTTTTATCTCTATATCATCATTCATGTATGTATTGGACAATGCACTGGGTGCCATTTTGATATAATGGATATATTTATGAGCCTACTTTGATCATATGTTGTCTTCTCTATATATTCTAAAGCTTTGTGTATGGAAACATGAATGAAAATCTTTAACATTATGTTTTTTTATAAAAAAATAAATATTTAAGATATTTTTTATAACGATCGAGTCAGTGAAATCAAACCGGCCAAGTCGATACCGAGTCAGAGTCAGAGTCGGAGCCGACCCTCGGTCGTTTCCTAACCAAAGTCGGAGTTTTAAAACATTGACTGGAAATACTAGAAGAGTTGCCTCTTCTACTAAACAAGCATCTTGTTCTATCTTTGCTGATGAGGATGAGGAGTTTTATTAGTACTGATATGTTAATGTAGCCATAATTGTCTTTAGCTCATGTTTTATTTCAATTTTAGCACCTATTCCATATAGCCTCACATATAAAGGTTGATTTTGGAGTTTTGGATGTAAAGCCTCATCTATAAAGGCTAATTTTGGATAATTGCATCATGTAACCATCTGTTGGAGTTGATATAAATTTGGGGGTCACATTTTTGGTCGTCCTCGTTTCAGAAACTTCTAAATGTTTCGGCGCTTCGTGCTAATTAGGTCTCAAGTGATCACCATCCTCATCTAGGCTCTGGAACCAGGCAACGCCCATCAAGAACGTACAAGGCCCGCCTAGGGGTATTCTAGGTCCACTGGGGCACATCATAAATTATGCCAACAACCAGACTTCTTTGCTCAACATTTCAACATATAGAGGTGTAACATGGGTCATACATCCATGTGGAGGCTACCCTAGGGCCAACGCTCATCTCTAGAGGAAACACTATGGTTGCAAGGGTACAAGTGCTCTTATTGTGAGCTAGACGTCCTCTTCAATGTGCTACAGAAGGGTCAAGCCATCCCTTAAGGGCTATCCAATGCATCTAAGATAAACCACATGAAACATGCCCTCAAGATCAAGTGAGATCAACATCAAAACCACATGAAACATGCCCTCAAGATCAAGTGAGATCAACATCAAAACCACATGAAACATGCCCTCAAGATCAAGTGAGATCTCTCAAGGAATCTCTGTCCTTTTTCCCACTTTCGGCACTAGGCATAAGCCTGACTCGGTCTGTATCCTAGTCCAAGGCTGGCCCACTCCCTCCACAACTACTAAGGTGCACAACCCCAAGCATCAAAGTCCTTTACATCCCTTCCAAGCTTCGGCATCCCAATCCAATAACAGGCACCTAGCCTAGAACATCAGGCACTTGGCCTCCTCAAGATGGTCCCATAGCCCTTCAAGAGCTATCCATCAAGAGCTACACAAGACAAAGGAACCACTGGCATATGTAGTGTTGATTGAGTTTGTCCCCAGCCCATATGGTGTTACTTATTCTCCCTCGTGTGTATGGGCTCGCATGAGATCATCAAATAAATCGGCCCTCTTGGCCCATTTGTGGAGTCCTGTCAATCATCACACCTCAACATGCAACCAATGCATTAGCTATACCATCATAGTATCATAGAAAATAATCCACATGCCAAGTTTTTCATGTCATCGTGAGAACATTCATCATTTTAATCGCAACATTATGAATGATAATGAACTGCATGCTCATGCATGTCATAAATTTGTACGCAACTATCACATGGATTCCTTCATAAGCAGAACATCAACATATTTGCATCAAGACATATCATGACTTCACATAATAACTAAACCACATGTCAATAACCTCATATTATAGCATCATAATTCCTATGCCATGTTATGCATATCATATCCATCATGAGTATTCAACATTAAATATCTATAATCACGTAGTAAATGAATATAACATCATAATACCTATGCATATCACTATCATCATAAGGATACATCATCACTATAAGAACCACATGTACATCATTATCCTCCTACCATTATATCATGAATCATCGTCAATATGAGAAATATCTCAATACTTATCCAATATAGAATAATACTCTATAAAAATTCTTATCATGATTCATCAGAAAAATCAATTTCATTTACTTTACAAACATTCAACTATGAACTAAGATTATTCAACATCCATCTAGGCTCTATGTTATCTCATCAGTGTTATGCTTTCATCAAGATACCAATTAGTTTCTCAATGATCCTTTCCACTTCTTTCAACATGCAACCATTTACACCATAGGTATAATCATCTACGTACATTGCTAAATCTCACATGAGCCTCATCATCTTGAGTCTTAATCTCTTCCCTAAGGGAATTCTGGTGAATTTCATTTTTTTTTAAGATATTACTAGTGATACCATCATTATTTAAATCATCTATCTCAGAATTAAAATCCCTTGATTTTACATCCATTTACCCTTTGGCTTACTGATTCCAATACCGCTATATGCAATTGCATATAAATACTAGGTCATCATGATTTAATTTTATATCATGCGTAATTTACTTGCATGAGGGTTTGTTGATCCATGTTGACTTATACCTACATCATTTAACAATTATCATTTTCATCTAAAAATATTTCCTTATCTCGTCAAGTTCCTATCTCAATACCACTTGATTGCTTTATCGTAAATTCACTCTTCATCAAGTTGGACAAGAGATTCTTGCTCATTAAATAGTATATTTATTTTAGATTTTGAAACAGTTGGAAATACTACTACTATCATTGTCCATGAAAAATTTAAATGTGTGGTGTTATGTGGAAACAATCCTCTTTTAATGCTTTGGGAACAAAATTTCTTCACATTTTGAACTATGTAGATCATCACTGTGACCATTACCAATCATGTTTCTCACTATCCCTTCAATATTAAATGGATACTATTTTAAGGGCTATAATTATTTCTTCCAATTTGACTTCATTTGACGTGTACTCCTTAGGGGAGTGTACTTCTATTCTCATAGTTGTGTAAGTAATCAAGTATGGTTCTCATAACCCGATAAAACCATGCAAATGACAACAAGAGAACCATACACCAACATGCAAATCCATGCATGTCTAAACCAACTAGGAAATCACACATGCAAAAGGTTACCTGCAAGTATTCATGTTGAAGTTTCTTGATCCTGCTCTTCTTCTTGATCCTTTCTTTCCTTTCTTTTCCTTTCCTTTCCTTCCTTGATCCAAAGCTAGAGTGCTCCAAGAAAACTCTAAGTGACCAAGAGTGATAAAGAGAGAGAGAATAATGAGAGAGATCCAAACTTGAACCGACAAAAGGTTAGAAAAATCTTGGACATTGATCCTCATAAGTTTTTTTTATTAATGAGGCCTCTAATTTCTTCATTTTCCATTATTTCCCTTCATTTTCCTCCTTACATGCAACCTGTGACCTTTCACCTTGCTTTTCTCATATTTTCCTTTATTTTGATTAATAAATGTGTCAAAATGCCTTTTTTCCTTTTAATGCCTTTGCCTTAGCATTTGTCAATTCTCCTTAGCCAAAACACACATCTAGTGATGCCTAATAGGATATTGTTTCCTAACATTCAGCTTGGAAAAAGTGTCCCTTAACCTTGGTCTTATTTTTCTTTATTACATTAAATTTTCACCAGGGCTGTTACAGAACCCTCCCCTTGGGTAACACCATCCTCAGTGTTAAACCACACCATGAACTCTACAAAACTACTGGAAATAAAACATACTGCCCATGGAGCTTTATAACTTAGCTCGTTGCAGTATTTACAATGAAAGACCTGCTCAAAAGAAAAACATCATGACAACATGACAATATAACAACCATAATAATATGACAACCATACCGCTTATTTGAGATTTATAACTTATCTGATGGTGGTATTTACATCCATATACATATACATACATATACCAAAACATCAACAAAACATATGCCAAACATATACCAACATCGATCCAAAACCTCTTTTCCTGAACCGGTAAAAAATGAAGGATAAAGGGCATGCAAATGATCCCCATCTCCCATGTAGCTTCTTCAGGCCCAAAGTGCTTCCGCTACACTTTAACTTGCTCTATGGCTCTATTACTGAGCATGAGATGTTTCCGCTACAATATGCATTGAGGCTTCAGCTGGAACTCTCCTTCTTGCTCCACCTACAATATAGACCAATCAACAACATGATCAACATCCTTTATATACTTCTTAAGAAATGAAATATGTGAAATATCATGGACTTTCATTGTTGAAGGCAACGCAAGTCGATATGCCATTGGTCCAATCCTCTCAAGGATCTCGAAAGGCTCGCAATACTGTGGTGCCAACTTGGCACATGAACCAATCCTCAAAGAGATTTTCTTGGGCTTGATGCACAAATACACATGCTCCCCAACCTAAAAATCCTTGAACGCCCTGTGTTGATCCACATAACTCGTATGTGTATCTTGTGGTTCCTTTATAATCTTGTTTATAACCTACATTTCCTACTCCATGTCTGCCAACATGTCTACTCCAATAAGTACCTTGTCCACTGGATCACTTCAGGTGATGGGAGTGTTACAACTCTATCCATACAATGCCTCTAAAGGATTCATCCTCAATGATTCCTGATAACCATTTTTGTATGCGAACTTAGCCAATGGAAGGCACTCCTCCCATTTCTTCTGCTGGTGCATCACGTACATCCCCAACTTATCCTCCAAAATCCCATTGACCCTCTCTATCTATCCATCTGTCTAAGGATGATAAGTTGTACTAAAGGCTAACTCTGTACCCAAACCTGGAAATAGTTCCTTCCAAAACTTGGAAGTGAACTTTGCATCCATGTCTAACACAATCTTCTTTGGAACACTGTGTAGTCTCACTCTCTCTCTAATAAACACCTGCGCTACCTCACTGGCTAAATATGTAGTCTTTACATGAATCAAGTGAGATACCTTACTGATCCAAAATGGATCCTAAAACCTCTAAGTCTTCATATATATTAACTATTGGAAACACTATTGGAAGGAAAAACAATGAAAGAATGGCGGAAAACAGAGCTAAGCAAAGGTGGAAGTAACGCTGCATAGAAGCTGTCGGATCGGATCGATCAATGGTCCAAATCTAATCGGAAATATCGCAATCGGAAGAAGTCTGCGGAATACATTGGAGAAAACCCTATGGAAATCGCAATAGTGATCAATGCGATTTAACGAGGACCGTTGACAGGGAAAATTTTAAGAACCCCCCTAAATTTATAAATATAATAAATGGGCGAATCTCCATGGTATATAGGAAAAATGGAAGGTGATTTTATCAATAATATAATATGTATATATAATTTTTTGGCGAATCTCTCACCAGGCATGGCGAATATTTTACTCAATTATAAAATCTTGTAAGATCTTGGCGAGTCTTTCACTAAATAATAAAACTTTGTAAAGTCCTAGTTAATCTTAGCATAGGCTACATGCTGGTTTAATTCCCCCATTTAAATAGGCTAAATTCCAAGTGAATACCATGGGTCAATACCATGTGCCATTTTGGTGAATACCATGGGTCAATACCATGTGCCATTTTTATTTTATTAGAATATTTTACTCAATTATAAAATCTTGTAAGATCTTTGCGAGTCTTTCACTAGATAATAAATCTTTGTAAAGTCCTATTGAATCTTAGCATAGGCTACATGCTGGTTTAATTCCCCCATTTAAATAGGCTACATTCCAGGTGAATACCATGGGTCAATACCATGTGCCATTTTGGTGAATACCATGGGTCAATACCATGTGCCATTTTTATTTTTATTAATTCTAATATTAGGGTTAATAATGGTTTTTTGCATGGTATTAACAATCTAGTCCATGGTATTTGTCCCATAGTATTTTGGCCATAGGTTTCACCTAAATATAACCCATTTTTTGAGTGTTCGTAAATATAAGGTGACTTATGGAGTAAATATAAAAAAAATGTTTTATTTGTTTACCATACCTCTCATTTATTTATATTTTTATTAATTTACCATACCTCTTTTACAAATATGGTATTTGGCCCATAGGATTCACTTAAATAAAACCTCTTTCTTGAGCCTTCATAAATAGAACGAGGGTTATGGGCTAAATATAAAAAGAGGTTTTATTTATTTACGATACGTCTAGTTTATTTATAAATTTATTTATTTACCATACCTTTTGAGTAAGTATAAAAAGATGTTTTATTTATTTACCATACCTCCACTTTACTTATATTTTATTGTTTACACCCTTACATGTATATAAGGTGACTTATGGAGTAAATATAAAAAATGTTTTATTTATTTACCATACCTCTCATTTATTTATATTTTTATTAATTTACCATACCTCTTTTATAAATATGGTATTTGGCCCATAGGATTCACTTGAATAAAACATATTCTTGAAAATGGGCGAATGGATTCACTTAAATAAAACCTATTCTTGAAAATGGGCGAATGGAAGGTTGTAAGTCCTAATTTGAAGGGCTAAATTTACCTTTTTTACCCTCTCCCTTAAAATAAGGTGGGCTATTTGAGGTGATTTGTAAAAATGTACTATGATACAAAATATTGGCCCACTAAAAATTTAAAACCCCTTAATTTCGCCAAAGGGCGAACATTCGCCCCTAAAATTATCCTTGACCGTTGATCAAGCGTGCAGGTCAACGACCCAGATCAAATTGCAATATCGCATCGCTATAACACAAAGGGAAGACTTACCGGAGGCCCGAAGACCATGCGATATGCGATTGCGATATATCGCATCGCAATATCACATCGTAGCGATACAAAGGAGCGGGGCCGATACAAACATGCGACTTGCGATAACCGGACCTGACGAGATTTATAAATGCGGCTTGATAAATTTTGAGTTCCGATAAAAAGGGATTTGTCGTGTTTTTCTATGTATTTACCCATTTTCGTTAAAAAACTGAAATACAAAGGAAATGCGCTCGAAGCGATAAAACCAAACCTGAAAGGTTTATAAAAGAAGCTTTATATTATTTGAGTTCCGTGGTAAGCGGGATTTCGGGCAGGCCTCAGGCAGTAAGTGGTATTGGACGGGCTCCGCCCGAACCCATCCACTGGCCGACACGTGGCTTGGTGTAGGAGAGAGAAAACCGCCTTTTCGGGCGAGTAATCTCCGTGCACATAAGCCGCCCGAAATGGATATTAGCCGTTGGATCAGAGATCACACAGATCAATGGTGGGCTTGTGATAGCAACCAAAGGCGGACCCGATAGGATTATAGGGCGGATTCGATATTATTTGAAGTCCAATAGAAAGCGTTTTGTCAGATTTTTCAGTGTTTTCTGTGTATTTCTCTGTGTAAACAGAGAAACGACTTTTTGGGATTTCACTCGCGCCAGTGGTCCTTTCCATTACAAACAGGTGGCCACCATACCTTAGGGCATTTAGCAATGATTGTTAAACACTCCAGAAGGAGAGGAAGGGACAGTGGCTAGAAGCCAGAGAGCCTGAAAGGTGAGACGAACAAACAAGCACCGATAGCATTAAAAGCCATTCAATGGTAGAGACGGAGGAGGCAGTTGTTGAGACAGAGAGAAAGCAGAAGACAGAGAGTAAGAGGGAGAGTCTGTGTACTCTTGTAGACTTGAGGATTTCAAGTAAATCCTTGTTATGTTGAGACTCAGTTTGAGCTCACACTTGTAATAATATGCTCTTGAAGACATAATATAGAGGTCGAACACTAAAAGCTAGACCAGGAGACATAGCCAGGAAGTCTGGTGAACTCCTTGATTATTTGTTGTGTTAATGTGTGTGACTGTTATGTTTTATAATTACTCATTGTCTATATTATTTGCAATATTTTTGATCCGTTGCACTAAGTAATATAGACATTCCTACACATGAGTCTGTAATACCTTTACATTGATTTAAGATCTCACTTTTAGATCAAGTGGTATCAGAGCATTAGGTTTTGTTAAGGTTAGACAAGCTTGTGCTAGATTTTGAATGCTAACTAGATTAAAGCTTAGACTAGGAGAAGGAGAACTTGTTGAGGCTAATCTAGAGATTGGAAGAGTCTATTCTCAGAGAAGAATGGCAGAAGAAACTCCATTGAGATCAGAATCTCAATTTATGGAAGGTTTTAAGGCCATGCAAGCCATGGTGGAAGAGATGTATCTGGAGTTTAAGAAGGGTCGAGGTGAAAGCACCTCAACACCTAAACCAGACAAAGGAGCAGAGGAACCTTTTCTAGTTGCCTCTCCAGAAGGCAAAGGAAAAGGAGAAATGCCTTCTCCACCAACTCCTCCATCATCACCTACCTCATCATCTTCTTCGCATAAAGCTAGCCCTGATAAGAAAAAGAAGAAAACTTCTTTGATTAAATTAGATGTGAAGTTTGATTTGCCAATTTATGATGGAGAACTAAATGCAAAGAAGCTAGATAATTGGATAAGACATATTGATGTATATTGCAGGGTGCAGAACATTGATTCAGAAAGGAGAAAGATTCAGCTGGCTAGCCTTCAACTTGGAGGAACTGCACTAGTATGGTGGTAAGGCAAGACCCAAGTTGATCTAAAAAAACATGGTAAAATCCTTTCTACCTGGAATGACTTTGTTTATGATATAAAAAATCAATTTTATCCTTTGGCTTACATGCAACAGGCAATGATGAGTTGGCAAACTCTTTGCCAGTTGAAGGGTCAGAGTGTACAAAGTTATACTCAGGAATTTAGAAAGAGAGATTTAACTCTAGGAATATTATTAGACTCACCTGAAACTTTATTGAAGTATATAGGTGGTCTTCATAGCTATTTAAAGCATACTATTCTCATGCTTAATTCCACTAGCTTAGATGATGTATCAGTTCATGCCACACATCTAGAAGCTAGAGGTAAGAATGTGAACCCAGATATTGGGGGAACATCTAAATATTCTGTAAGAAAGAGCAAGGAAAATAAGAAACTGAAATGGAAGGAGAGGAAAGCAAACACTGTAAAGAAGGATAAACCTTCATGCACTCATTGCAATAAAGAAGGACACGATGAGGCACACGATTGGTTTTTGCATCCAGAACTGAAACCAAAGAAGTTTGGTGGAAAGGAGAAGAAGAATGCTGCTTCTATTCAGAAAGACTTGGGGTCAAATTTAGGTGATGAAACAACAATTACAACCACGAGTATTAAAGGTAAATATTCTGAAGCATCCACTAGTAATTCTGCACAATACGTTAATAATGAAAGTAATGAGAGAGAAAGAAATGAGCTTTTTCATGTTAGAGTAATTTCCAAGCATAATAAGATTGATACTTTGTTTGACAGTGGATCACAAGTAAATTTGATTTTTGAAACAATTGTAAAGAAGTTGGGATTACAAACAAAACCTCATGAGAAGCCATATCCATTAGGTTGGGTGTGTGATAAAACAAAGCTACATGTAATGAGACAATGTAAACTTAGGTTTGCTATTGGATCAACATTTGTAGATGAGTTTGAGTTAGATGTAGTTCCATTAGATATATGTGGTATTATTTTTGGAAGTCCATACTTGTATGATAAGAAATCTATTTTCTATAGAGCTGAAAATAAGTATCAAATCACTAAAGATGGAATAAAATATTTTGTAAGAGCTCATAAACTCAAAAATAACTATTCTCTCATAAACTCAGGATATATGAAAAGAATTGTGAATTCAAGTAAGCAGTTTTTGCTTATGGTTGTAAAGGAAAAGGATCCTGAAAAATCCAATGCATTTGAAGGTTGTGATGCTAAACAGAAAGTTGATTTAGTTAAAGTTGTTTCAGAGTATGATGTTCTATTTCAAGAACCAAAAGGTTTGCCACCCAAGCAAGAAATAGTACATGATATTTGTTTGCAACAAGATGCTCCATTACCTAACATTGGAATGTACAGGGTATTAGCTTTAGAGAATGCAGAGATAAAGAAGCAGGCACAAGAGTTGCTCGAAAAAGGGTTTATATGACCAAGCACATCACCATGTGGATCTCCAATCATGTTGGTGAGAAAGAAAGATGGTTCGTGGAGAATATACATTGATTATAGAGCACTGAATAAAATAACGATCAAGAATCATTATCCTCTTCCTCGTATTGATGATCTATTAGCTCAATTGAAAGAAGCAGTTTACTTTTCTAAGTTAGACTTGCGAAGAGGCTATCATCAGGTCAGAGTTGCAAAACAAGATGCATGGAAGACTGCTTTCAAGACAAAGCAAGGACTGTATGAATGGTTGGTTATGCCTTTTGGCTTAACTAATGCTCCTGCTACGTTTATGAGAGTTATGAATGATGTACTTAGACCTTTTATTGATGATTTTGTAATTTGTTATTTAGATGACATTCTTGTTTTTAGTAAGACATGGGAAGACCATGTAAAGCAGACTTTAGATGTTTTAAAAAGAGAAAATCTCTATGTAAAACTATCAAAATGTGAATTTGGAAAAACATCTTTAAATTATTTGAGTCATATTGTAGGGGGTGGTGAATTGAAGATAAATCCCTCTAAGGTTGAAGTCATTGTGAACTGGCCTAAACCCAAATCTGCTACAAAGGTTAGAGGTTTCCTAGGGGAAGCACAATATTGGAGAAAGTTTATTGCTAACTTTTCATTGATTGCAGCTCCATTACATGCTTTAACAGGATTGAAACAGGTGTTTAAGTGGGGAGGCAAACAGCAGAAAGCCTTCGACACCTTAAAAGAAAAAATTAGTACAACACCAGTACTAGCACTGCCAGATATTCAACATCCATTTGAGATTGAGACAGATGCCAGTGACTATGCCATGGGAGCAGTGTTGATGCAACACGGTAAACCCATATGTTATCATTCTGAGACATTTACTTCTGCAGTAGTTAATTATCCCACATATGATAAAGAATTGTATGCATTAGTACAAAGTGTGAAAAAGTGGAAACATTACCTAATGGGTAAGGAAACAATCATACATAGAGATCATCAACCACTTCAATATTTGCACTCACAAACTAAATTGCAACAATCAAGACATTATAGGTGGATGGGTTTTCTATAGCAATTTCATCTTGTCATCAGATATAAGAAGGGCATACATAATAAGGTTGCAGACATGTTATCAAGACCAATCATAAATGCATCTACTATACATAAGCATAACTCAGTAATGCATGAAAGTTACATTGAACCATATGCTCAAGATATAGATTTTAAAGATGTATATGCAGCTTTAAGTCATGGCAAGCAAGTAGAAGAATTGGATTATTATGTAAAGGACCAACTCTTATATCATTTGGGAAAGTTATGCATTCCACAAAATGAAAGAGTTTACATGATTCAAGAAGCACATACTTCTCTAATATCAGGTCATTTTGGTGTAAGTAAAACAGTTTCACAATTGCAAAGGTTTTGTTATTGGCCAAGAATGCATGAGACAGTTTATAGATATATCAAAGGGTATACCATGTGTGCTACAAGAAAGCCAAGTAATAGAAAATTAGGCTTGTACACTCCACTTCAAATTCCTTCTCGTCCTTGGGAAAGTGTTTCCATGGACTTTGTTGGGGGATTGCCAAAATCTAGGAAGGGTCATGATTATTTGTATGTTGTTGTGGATAGGTTCAGTAAAATGTGTATTTTAATACCACGTAACAAATAGGTTATAGCTGAACAAACAACCAAGTTGTTCTTTCAGAATGTATGGGTTCATTTTGGTTTACCCACTTCTATTGTATCTGATCGAGATTCTCGATTTGTTGGGAAGTTTTGGTCAAATCTATGGGAGTTGATGGACACCACGTTGAAGAAGAGCATAGCATTTCATCCACAAATAGATGGTCAGACAGAGGTGGTCAACATGACAGTGATCCAGTTGCTCAGAGGCTATTGCAGCAATCATCCCAAGCTTCTGGATGAGCATTTGTGGTATGTGCAGCATGCTTACAACCGTGCCAAGCACTCTTCTACTCAGAGATCTCCTTTTGAGACTTGTTTTGGTTTTATACCAAAGTCTCCCTTGGATTTTGTCTTTGGTAAAGACATAGCAGTTGATGGACACAATGATGTGGACAAAGCAACCAAGTTCATTGAGCAAATCCAAGAAATTCACCGGGCAGTATAGGAACAACTGGAAAGAAGTCAAGCCAAGTACAAGGCAAGACATGACAAGCATCGGGTTGAGCATAGTTTCCAAGTTGGTGATCAAGTCTGGCTGTACATCAGCAAAGACAGAATGCAAGGTGAAGGTAAGAAGCTAAAACCAATAAGGTATGGACCTTTCAAGATACTTGATAAAATTGGTGAAAATGCTTTTTGCCTTGATTTGCCAGCTTATATGCAGATCTATTCAGTCGTTAATGCAGAAAACTTGAGATTGTATGAACCTTCATTGATTGAAGATCCTGAAGAGCAAAGTCAGTTGCCTTCTATTGAGGATTTGTTGCCTGAATATCTCAATGAGTTACAAGAAGATACAGTTCTAGACAAGAAGGTGAGAACTATGTGTGGAGGGGATGTTGAGTACCTGAGAATAGGGCTCAAAGGTTCAAATCCAAGAAAAGCACGATGGATAGAAGTTAAACAAGTGAGGGAGTTGTATCCTCACTTGATTGATGCCTAAAAACCAACTTTTGGTGGTCCAAAATCTTTTCAATGGGAAGGCGTGATCCAAAATGGATCCTAAAACCTCTAAGTCTTCATATATATTAACTATCGGAAACACTATCGGAAGGGAAAATAGTGAAAGAATGGTGGAAAACAGAGCTAAGCAAAGGTGGAAGTAACGTTGCACAGGAGCCGTTGGATCGGACCGATCAACGGTCCAGATCTAATCGGAAATATCGCAATAGGGAGAAGTCGGAGGAATACATTAGAGACAGCCCTATGGAAATCGCGATAGCAATCAACACGATTTAACGAGGACCATTGATCAAGCGCGTAGATCAATGACCCAGATCAAATCGCAATATCGCATCACTATAACACAAAGGGAAGACTTACCGGAGGCCCAAAGACCATGCGATATGCGATTGCGATATATCGCATCGTAGCGATAGAAAGGAGCGGGACCGTTACAAATGTGCGACTTGCGATAACCAGACTTGACGGGATTTATAAATGCGGCTTGATAAATTTTGAGTTCCGATAAAAATGGATTTGTTGGGTTTTTCTATGTATTTATGCATTTTCGTTAAAAAACCAAAATACAAAGGAAATGTGCCTGAAATGATAAAACTGGACCCGAAAGGTTTATAAATGCAGCTTTATATTATTTGAGTTCTGTGGTAAGCGGGATTTCGGACGGGCCTCAAGTAGTAAGTGGTATTGGACGGGCTCTGCTCAAACCCATCCACTGGCCAACACGTGGCTTGGTGCAGGAGAGAGAAAACTGCCTTTTCGGGTGGGTGATCTCCGTGCACATATGCCGCCCGAAATGGATATTAGCCATTGGATTGGAGATCACGCAGATCAACGATGGACTTGCGATAGCGACCAAAGACCCGATAGGATTATTGGGCGGATTCGATATTATTTGAAGTCTGATAGAAAGCATTTTGTCAAATTTTTCAGTGTTTTCTATGTATTTATCTGTGTAAACAGAGAAACGACTTTTTGGGATTTCACCCGCGCTAGTGGTCCTTTCCGTTACAAACAGGTGGCCACCATACCTTAGGGCATTTAGCAATGATTGTTAAATGCTCCAGAAGGAGAGGAAGGGACAACAGCCGGAAGCCAGAGAGCCTGAAAGGGGAGATGAATAGACAAGCACCGATAGGCTTAAAAGCCATTCAATGGCAGAGACAGAGGAGGCAGTTTCTGAGACAGAGAGAAAGCAGAAGATAGAGAGAAAGAGGGAGAGTCTGTGTACTCTTGTAGACTTGAGGATTTCAAGTAAATCCCTGTTGTTTTGTCACTGTTGTGTTGAGACTCGGTTTGAGCTCACACTTGTAATAATCTGCTCTTGAAGACATAATATAGAGGTTGAACACTGAAAGCTAGACCAGGAGACGTAGCCAGGAAGTCTGGTGAACTCCTTGATTATTTATTGTGTTAATGTGTGTGACTGTTATGTTTTCTAACTACTCATTGTCTATATTATTCGCAATCTTTTCGATCCGTTGCACTAAGTAATACAGGCATTCCTGCACATGAGTCTGTAATACCTTTGTATTGATTTAAGATCTCATTTTCAGATCACTTACTCAACCTATAAACCATGACCATAATAGAAGCATGTTGCTTTACTGTCCTTGGAAGAACTATGATGAAATCTGTTAGTGCCAGTCTTTCCAGCCTTCCTCCAGTGATCAAATCTGCTCTTACAAAGTGATTTTGAAGTGTCAAGGTCAAATTTTGTCATTTCAAAGAGTTTTCAAGCAAAATTTGGTCACTAGGCATTAGGTCTAGGGTTTGCTTTCACTCCTTCTAAAATTGCCCAAATTCCAATCTATGTCACTATTCAGCTGAGTCTATCATCATTCATAGGGTTTTCATTATCATGTCAGTGTCTAATGAGTCATTTTACACCTTGTCCATACTTCAGTTGCGCCTAGGTAAGGTCATTTCCCTCTCCTAGGGTTTTGAAAGCTAATTTCTCTTGGACGGTCAAATCATCGGCAAAACTTGTATCCAGATGTTGATACACCTTCCCCTATCCTTCATATACCTTATCAAATGCTTCCCATCACTGAGATCCCCCAAAATCCTCATTTTTGCACAAACCCTAGTTTCTAGCTACAACTTGGCAATTTTCTAGGTTGGGCCTGTGTTTTGCCCTTTTGGACCCCTTCCCCTCACTCAATCTCTGAGATTCCACTTTCCCCTGCTTCCTAACATCCCTCCCCACTCCCAAAAATTTCCCCAAGAATTTAGAAGCCCCCTATCCCCTTCATTTCGCTTCATTTCCACAAAATCCCTTGTTCCACACATCGGGATCAGTCTCACTCAAAAACCGTTTTAGAGCAATAAAAAATGAATTTTGGAAAACTAAGAGAGGTTTTTGTCCACAACAGGCCAAGGAAGAAAAACCTCCTCCACTTTTTGCACAGGTGTCATGGTTTTAGAGAAATTTCAAAATTACAATCGCCAGATCCAAGGAGGTTGGCCAAGGCACTAAAACGACGGAAAAGGCCCGATCCCCTTCACATCTTGGCTGAGGCTTCCTTGAAGGAGCATGATATTAAATGACCTCACTACAGCACAAATTTCAAAAAATTTTGAGCATTTTTGTTCACTTATGAATTTTTGGGCAAAAAACAGGTTTTTCTCCTTGATAGGTCGCGCGCCGCGCGCGACCTATTCGATGGGCAACTTCTTTTTGGAAAAACTCAGCATTTCTAGATTTTTCATGCAAAGATACACCTGTTCAGCAATTACCAAGAGACTTCATCAAGTTTTGAGCCTCAAGAAGGTCAAAAAACATGCAAAAATTGACTTTCTGCCACCTTTTTGACAAATAGGGAGCAGTCTTGGGAGTTTGGAGGGGAAAATGGCCACCAAATTCATAAATTCTAGTTGGGTTGGAAAGTAGACATCCAGACCTTTCCAAAAATCCCACTTTTGCCTCATTTGGACACCTGGAAGTGCCTCAAACGAAGCTCCAAAGAAGCACGACCTATCAGGATTAGGGTGCGACGTATCAGGCAATTTTCATAATTTTTCACCTACAGCTCAGGAATTCGCCCAACTTTGGCTAGTTTTGACTTGGGATGGGATTTTTCACCCTCTTTGATGTAATTAATGTATTTTCATGTTGATATGACACTTATTTACCTATTCTAGAATATTCATTCATGAAATAGCAAACATTTAATGAATGAATTGGTTTCCTAGCTTATAGAGGCAAGTTGTTTTGACTGCCTAGATTTTAGTGCTTAGTTTAGAATTAGTTGAAACAACTCCTAGAAGGATGAGCTCGACCCCTAGAGGCAAGGAAAGATGTTAGATTGCCTATATTATGTACTTTCTTGGTCATTTTCATGGTTGGACTCTTGAGGGAGAAAGCTCTTTTGTATTATTCATTGTATCTCTGCAATTTTGGCAAAGGAAGAAAGACCAGGGTTTTGCAGTCCTTTTTGGGATTCCTGTGGTTACATGTATTGATGGTGTGCTTCTCTTTGTACTTTTAAGTGTGTTATGTGAAATCATCCTCTTTCTTTTTCTTCTGAAATTAGGCAAATGAAGTGTTAAAGTAGAATTCATGATTTCCATGCTCTGCTTTTAAATTTGCTTAATATCAATGTTTTCAACTGTTTAAGGGGAATTCAAGGTTATTGCTTGCTCTCCTTAACTCCTCACCGGTCATTCTCATCCATCCACCTCTATCAAAGGCATCAATACTGTCTCCTACCTTGCCCCAAAGAACCCCCTGCAAAAACTGTGTCCAATCCCCGCACCCGAAATTGCCATTCCCCAATTTTCCACCAAAAACCTAAAAATCCCAAATCAAACCTCTTGATCAGTTTACTAGCCTAAAATCAGTGTTTCCCTATTGGTTATCTCGCCCATTGAAGATCTTTACCGAGATAAACCGGAGAGAGCCCTCTCCTGCCCCGTAGGGCTAGCTACGAGGCTAAGTGGTTTGATGTTGCCTTGGAGTTTACCTTTCTCAGCCTGAGGTGAAATTTCAAGCGCTAACAAAATCCATGGAAATGACCTCCCATTTCCATTCTGGAATCGTTATAGGTTGTAGTAAACCACTTGGATGCTTTCATTCCACCTTGACCTGCTAATAATATAAACATCTAGCAGCGAACTCTGCCACTTCCTTCTTCAGATTCAGCCAATAGTAGAACTTATTTACCCTCGTCAATGTCTTTTGATATCTTCGATGACCCGAGCATGGCTTGGGATGAAATTCCCTCAAGATAAGCTTCTTGAGCTCACTGCAATTTAGCACATAGATCTTGTCTCTAAATCTCACCAAACCATCTGCCGTGAGACGATAGACTGCATCCTGATCACCTGTACATGTACATGTACTTGTACCTACACCTATACATGTATCTTCCTCCTAAGAGCATATGCAACCGGATTCTCCTTCCCTTTGATGTATTTGATCTCGAAGTCAAGATCACTAAGGGTAGCCAACCATCTAGCTTTCCTGGCATTCAGATTTGGCTAATGAAACAAATATCTCAACCCACTTTGATCGCTTATCAATGTAAGTCTCCAGTCAAGAAGATAGTGCTTCCACATATTCAATGCATGTATAATCGTTGCTAGCTCAAGATCATGCATTGGATAGTTCTGCTCGTGCTCATTCAATTTTTGTGACTCATAGCACACTACATGTCCTTCTTGCATGAGAACTCCACCAAGTCCTCTCTTGCAAGAATTTGTACACACTACAAACTCATTGTCCGGATCTGTAATCTTTAATGGTGGTGCATGTGTCAACACCTACTTAAGCTGCTCAAAACTAGCCTCACATTATTTTGTCCATTCGAACTTCTTACCTTTCCGCTATAATGATGTGATAGGATATGCAATTCATGAGAAGCTCCTGATGAACCTCCTATTGTAACCTGTCAATCCCATAAATGATCTCACCTCATCCACATTCTTAGGAGCTTTCCACTCCATGATGGCCCTTATATTTTTTGGATCCATTGTTATGCCATCATTGGAGACAACATACCCCAAGTAATGTACCTCAGTTTGAAAGAAGCCGCACTTGCTAAGATTAACATACAATTGATGCTCTCTTAGCAATCTCAACATTATTTCGAAATTCTCGGCATGTTCTTCCTCATTATTAGAATATACCAGTATGTCATCAATGAATACAATAACAAAGTTGTCTAGATAAGGACACAACACACTATTCATCAAACACATAAATGTAGTTGGAGAATTAGTCAAACTGAATGGAACAACAAAAAACTCATAATTCCCATATTTGGTCTTGAATGCAGTCTTGAAGATATCCTCTTCCTTGATGTGTACCTGATGGTATCCCGATATCAAGCCAATCTTAGAGAAAACTACTGCTCTCTTCAATTGATTAAACAAATCATTAATCCTTGGTAATGTCTACCTGTTCTTGATCGTTACGTTGTTCAACTACCTGTATTCAATGCACAATCTAATAGTACCATATTTCTTCTTCACGAACAACACTGGTGCACCCCAAGGCGATACACTCGGCCTAATGTACCCCTTGTCCAACATTTCCTTCAGTTGCAAATTTAACTCAACCAACTCAGGTGTGCTCATCCTGTAAGGTGCTTTTGATGCTAGGGTTGTCCTTGGCACCAACTCAATAGAAAAGTCTACTTCCTTGGGAGGTGCAAACATTGTAATGTCCTCAAGAAATACACCCCTAAACTGTTGTAAAACCTGGTACTTGCTCAATACATCTGCATGCTCAACCTCCTTACCCTTGTCACTAGAAATGTGTACTGCAAGCATCACACAACCTTTTCTACAACTATGCATAGCCTACATAGTGGTAACCATCCTCACTGATGTAGGATTCTTCTTCCCCTGCAGATTCCTCTTTTCCCCATTATCATCCACACAGTCAATGGCCTTGTCGAAGAAATCTAGTTTGGTTCTGTGAAGGTATATAATATCCATACCCAAAAGAATATTATACGAATCCAATGCTAGTACATTCAAATGTGCTCCTGTAGGCATGCCATTTAACTTAAATGCACAAGATTTTACCTAATGGTGAACTCTCTTCTTCGTACTTGTAGCCAACTGTACCAACCAAGATTCTACATGCACTTATTTTCTCAAACCACACTTATCCATGAGGTTAGGATTAATATAACTATCTTTAGATCTAGGATAAATCAAAATAGAAAAAATGGATCACAAAGCTTACCTTTCATCTCAATAATTGATGCCTGATGATCCACCTTCCTATTGTACACAACTGCATATATTTGAGGAATGTTATGACCAACATCACCATATGTGCCTCCTAAGCAATGTAGATCTGGGGTCTACCACCACTCTGATACTACAGACACTCCCTCTTACGATGATCCATACCACATATCCAACACTACAATGGTTCCCTACCACCACCTCTAGCTTGTTGCTCTCCATGTCCCTTCTCAGCTGTATTGAATCTCTTATAAGGAACTACATTTTCTTTCTCACTTTCATCCTGAGGTCTTCCTCTCTTTGGTGTACATTTTCCTTTAGCTTTCTCATTTCTTTTCAAGTCATGCTTAGGCTCAACTTGGCACTTCGACTACTCATAACAATGCTTCAACTTTCAAATGGCCTCCTCCAACAATCTAGGCTCATCAAACTCAATATGGTCTCTATATGTAGTTGGAAACCCACTGATGAATCTCTGAACCTTGGCCTTCTCCTCCTTGAGGTAAGGCACATATCTCAATAGTTCCAAAAATATGCTAGTATACTCATCATTTGTCATATAACCCATCTGCAACTCATAAAACTCCTTAGATTTGTCATCATAGTACCTTTTAGACAAGTACTTATTCTTGAAAAGCCTTTCAAATGCATGCCAAGTCAAATCCTCCTCATATATAACTTTGACATTCTTCACGTCTTCCCACCAAATATCTGCTTTACCTTTGAGATTGAAAGTGGTTATCTTTGCTTTCATGTTTTCTAAATAATCATGCAATCAAAAGAATTTCTTCATACCAAGAAACCATGCTTTTGTATCCTGTGACTTCTTCATCTCTCCATAAAAAGTAGGTGGCTTTGAATTTTTAAAATCATCCTACAAGTATCCCCTATCACTCCTCTTGTAAGGATGATAATGATGATGTCTATTAGAACCAGAACTGTAATAGTGCCTATGCCAATCACCTCTTCGATCTGTAGTGTCCAATAGCCTGCCATCCCTAATCGTGTCAGATATATCTAACCTATGTCTACTAGGAGACCTACTTCCATATGCCCCATTATTTTTGTCCTCATTTCCATGGTTGATCGGAGTGGTCCTTATCCTTGCAAACCTGACAAACTCTGAAGTAGTATCACATTCACCTCTGCTTGTTTCTCTTGTGCCTTCATGATTTTGTCATTGTATATTTTGTAACTCCTTATTTCTTCCTTTAGGCTTCTCAATGTGTCTTATAAGTTATAAGAGTGCCCCATACCATGATTCCCATATGATGCATAGGGAGGTTCTATGTAATGTACCACCTTGCTAGCCATCAGATCTCTTTCCCAAAAGCATAATATGTCCATTAAAATGCTAGGTCCCTAAACTACTAGTGTAACCCCTTATTGTTATTAGTACAACCCACTAATTATATTGTTGTGCCCATGTAGTTCCCATATTGTTATTATTGTGCCCCATAGAAGCCCACTATTGTTATTATTGTCAATGTTTTAAAACTTCGACTTCGACGCTGACTCGGCCGAGGGTCGATTCCAACTCCGACTCCGACTCGGTATCGACTCGTCCGGCTCAATTTCAATGACTCGGTCATTATAAAAAATACATTAAATATTTTTTTTCTATAAACAAACATAATTTTAAAGATTTTCATTCATGTTTCCAAACACACAACATTAGAATATAGATAGAAGACAACATATGATCAAAGTAGGCTCATGAATATATCCATTATATCAAAAATTAAAATGGCACCCAATGCACTTTCAATACATATATGATGATGATATAGAGAACAAAACAAAAACACATAACCAAGGAGGCTAGAAATGGCCTCTACAACAAAAGTAAATTGTAACCAGTACTACTGGCTAGTGGATATTGCTAGAGGAGCCAAGATCATTTGGATCAAACACTGGTAGCATATATACATGCTTCATAGTTTGTAACTCATTTTTAATCTTGTACCTTCATCAATCATCTTAGACCATCTCACCAAGATGGATGTTAATAGATGTATTCATGAGAAGAACTACAAAGCAAATTGTATGTGACACAGTCTACAGATCAAGATATAGGATCCCTAATGCCAAAACTTCTGCATCCACATCTACATGCAGTCATGACAGACCCATCTACACTCCATAAAATATTTTGTGTCTATTCTCTAGTTTTAGGATCCCTTGGGGCAACTTCAAGTTTGTTCCCATCAACTTTGTAATATGTATAAAGATAAACTGCTATCTTCCAAGAGAGAATTGCACCTATAAACATTCTAACTAGGATCACATGTCTGATTCGCATTCCAATTTCATGTGCCCTCTTTTTTACATGGTTCTCAGATAGTATCATTGTTTACTTAGAAATTCACATTGTTCCTTGAGGAATTTTATACAATGAAGGCAATAGATGTCTTGCTCCATTCTTACAGGAGATTTCATGTTCTTGGCAGAAAGTTCACAACATTAGATCCTATCAAATTGCCAGCACCAGACTCATCACTTTCTATTTTCAAGAACTAAACGATTCATGCCATAGGAAGCCGAGTGAACAAGTAAAAAAGCCTATGAAAACAATCAGCTAATGTGGAATTCATGTGTTCGCCAGCTTTTAACACAAATCTCTTCACCAAAAAGCAAGTAAAAAAAAATCGTTGTTTTTTTGAGTTTTCAGGCCATTGTTACTGAGCCGGCTGAGTAGGCTCGGACTCGACTAAGCCGGCCGAGTAGGCTCGGACTCAGCTGAGCCGGCCAGGTTATTACCAAGCCGCCCGAGTTGTTAGACAACCTAGTCGGCTCGGTAATAACCTGGCTGGCTGAACTGGTTTGATAGCCAAGTCGACCCGTTGAGGGCTTGACTCAGACCAACTCGGTTGAATCGGTTCTGAGCTAGTCAGTTCTTAAAACAGAGATTATTGTGCCCTCACATTATTATTGTTATGTCGGCTCTGATTGTATTATGACCCCTTAGACTCATATATATAGAAAGGAGGTTTTGTCATTTGTATCATCTAAGAATTGCTCATTTGTGTAATGTAAAGGAGGTTTCCCCCTCGAAGAGGCTTATTTCTAAGGTATTGATCTATCTTTTGTATCTTTTTGTGAGCTGGTTTCATAACATTTGGTATCAGAGCTTTGGATTCTAGGGTTTCACTTTTCCAAACAGGTCATCGTCACATGTTTACTATAACTTTTTTTCTGCGACATTTCAGAAGATAAAAAAAAACGCATTTGAGTCGAAATCTCGCTGAACCTCGGGTCCGAATGTCAAATCTTGTCTCACCATATTTTTGGAGATATGATATAAGGTAGGGTTTTTGCAAGCTCCAAAATCTCATCTAAAATAGGTCATCGTGGAATTTTCGCTATAGTGTTTTCGCTACAAAGTTTGAAATGCTAAAAGAAACCATGTGAGAAGAAATTGATCTGAACCTCAGGTCCGAATTTCAGATCTTGTCTTGCTATATTTTATGATATATGATCTAAAGAAGTTAGAGTTTTTGCAAACCCTCGAATTACATCCTAAACATGTGACCTTGGTAAAATCGTCATAACTTTCTTTCTGAGCATCAGATTGAAATTTCGTAAGAAGTTACAAAAATAGGACGGACTGTATTCTGTTTGGTTACAATTTTCAGAACCTAAGGTTGAAACAGTGACACGGGGAACATCGTACAAATTCACTCTATTGAAGTATCCTATAACTAGGTCATCGCGAGAGATTGGAAATAAATATTTTTTTGGGAATCCAATTGCGATAAGAATTCTTGAGTTAGAAAGAGAACTTGGAGGGCTATTACAAGCCAAAATTTTAGAACTTAAAGATCTGAAATGACAGAGTTACAGTCGTTTCACGATCGAGCTCGTAAAATTAAGAAAAAGCGAGACGAGGAAGTTTGATGTCAAGGATCCGGTAAATTGGATACTACAGATGGAGAAATATTTTGATTTACATGGTGTACCACTGTTACAAAAGGTACGTATTGCATATAATTATTTAGAACCAGATCAATTTTTATGGTATAAATGGTTTTATTCTCGTAAACCACTTGTTACGTGGTCAATTTTCACGGAGGAAATGATAGCACATTATGAGGATACAAAGCGAAACACCTTCTTTAGCCAGTTGATAAATCTCAAACAAAAGTGTTCAATGGTAGAGCACATTGAGGAATTTCAAAAATTGAATATAAGAGAAGATGATCTTCCAAAGAAGTAGAGGATTGATGTCTCTGTAGGGACTTTAAAGGATAACATTCAACATGAGGTTCGTCTTTGGGAACCCGATTCATTGGAGAATGCATTCAGGTTGGAAAGAAAAGTGGAAAGCAAAATTATGGCAACAAGGAAGTCTACCCCTCACAACTATAAAGATGGAAGTGTTGTTTCTCCTAGTCTTCTAGAACCTACAAGGTTGACACCACAACAATTGGAAGAAAAAAGAGAAAAAGGGCTTTGTTACAATTGTGATAACAAATACATTAAAGGTCATAAGTGTGCTAAGAAGAAATTATTTTACATTGATTGTGAAGAGGATCAAGAAAAGGATCAAGAAGCATAAAAAAAGAGAGGATATACACCACAAATGAACCCCAGAGAAAGAAGAAATGAATCCGACCATATCTTGTAAAGCATTCGGAAGAATTACCACTCCTCAAAGTCTCAAGATAGAACAACATATCAAGAAGAAAAAGGTTCAAGAAGTGAAAGATCACGTTGAGAAAGAAGAAATGAATCCGACCATATCTTGTAATGCATTGGCCGTAATTACCACACCTCAAACTATCAAGATAGAAGGACATATTAAGAAGAAAAATGTTCAAGAAGTGAAAGATCACATCGAGCATCAAGAAATGAATCCGACCATATCTTGTAATGCATTGGAAGAAATCACCACTCCTCAAAATCGCAAGATAGAATGACATGTTAAGAAGAAAGTGAAAGATCACTTCGAGCATCAACAACAAGTTCTCCAACTTTTAAAGGATAATGCCACTTTGGTGCAGAGTCGAATGAAACAACAGGAAGATCAACATCATAGTGAGAGAAGTTTTGATGTAGGTGATTGGTTATTTTTACGGCTACATCTCAAGCAAGCTATTTATGAGAAGGAAATGTTGGCAATACTACATGCACTTAAGAAATGCTGACCTTACCTAATGGGAATACACTTCAAGGTAAAAATGGATCATGATATTCTTAAATACTTTTTAGAACAACGATTATCTTTAGAAGAAAAAAAAAATGGGTCACAAATATGTTGGGTTATGACTTTGAAATCATCTACAAAAAAGGGAAGAGAAATGTTGTTCCAGATGCACTCTCAATGAAGGATGAGGGTGTGGAGGCATTGTTATGTGTTATTTCTATTAGCCAACTAGATTGGATAAACAAAGCAAGGGATGAATTGTAGAAGGACAAAGAAGTGTGGCCACTCTTTCAAAAGTTGCAGAAGCTCCCAGTTCAAACAATATTACCAGAACTTGAAGAGGAAGGAAAAATCATATTAGAACCTGGAGCAATCACAGAAAAAAGAACCCGACAACTATGAAATCGATCAATTTCAGAGTATCTCATCAAGTGGAAGAACTTACTCGTTGAAGATTCCACATGGGAGGACAAGAATTTTATACAGAAGCATCAAGAACTACTCAAGCGTTGAGGACAACGCTTTTTGAAGGAGAGGGGCATGTTAGGTCCCTATACCAATAGTGTAACCCATTATTGTTATTACTACAACCCCCTTATTATATTTTTGTTCGCATGTAGTTCCAATATTGTTATTATTGTGCCCCATAGAAGCCCACTATTGTTATTATTGTGCCCTCACATTATTATTGTTATGTCGGCTCTGATTATATTATGACCCCTTAGAATCCTATATATAGAAAGGAGGTCTTGTCATTTGTATCATCTAAGAATTGTTCATTTGTGTAATGCAAAGGAGGTTACCCCCTTGAAGAGGTTTATTTCTAAGGCACTAATCTATCTTTTCTATCTTTTTGTGAGCTGGTTTCATAACATAAAACAAATCACAATAAACCATTGTACCTTAGCATAATTCGAGGAGGATACCTTGTCTACAAGATCATCAAATTAGTGTGATACATGTATAACATTATTATAACATCATATAGACATATATCGAATAAGTGTATCAACACATAAATATCATTCTAGATAGGGTCAAGTCATCAATGCAAGGTCATATCAATAATGCATGTTATGACTTCATGCATGACAACAAACATTACTCCATTGCACACATTGCCACATGCAACTATCAGCATGCATAAGCAATTCCTAATCAGCTACACATGCGTATGAACGCATGTAGTTGAGCATAAGTGATCAATTATTGTAATCAACCTAGAAGACTGATACATGTAATAAAAACATTCAGGAATGCACCTGACATACAAGGATGTATTCAAGTGACATATAATCAACATGTAAGTGACATATAACCATATGAAACCAGTCATAAACTTCCAACGATGCATTCCACAAAATCACATCAGGCTCCTCATGATAACCTTACTACAGCCATGATCAAGATTATGCAATGCACCAAGCACATGGAATGCAAATGTAAGAGACACACTTGCGATTGACATGCACACATGACTAAGGAGACATGTCAGCCACTCAGACAGCCTGTCCCCGAGTCCCACTAATTATTTAATCCTTTTAACCCAAAGTCTCTCTCATGCTATAGGCATGACAACGACCAACGACTCAAAGTCACTCTCATAGGCCTTTGTGCCAGCGACTATGGACTTTTCTCAACAAACCTGTGCCAGTGACCCTGAGATTTGAGCCACATTTCTAGCCCAGAATCTTGGCCTTTATTTTATAGGAAAATGACCTCCTCATCAGCTCAGCGGAGAAAGAAACATTAGATGAAGACCAAACAAAAATCACAAGCCTATTTGTGAGGGTAACACACCCTAGAAATAGACAAGAAGAGTTATAACGCTTTCCATCTATCATCCAAGGGTGTTAGCACTTGGGTTAATGCTCTATTTTTCCTAAAGTGTAATGTTATTGAATATTTGTGAGATCCCGGAGGTCAAATTACAAGTTAGCTAACTGACACTCCGCTTTTCACTCAAATGTTAGCTCGAAAAGCAGGAGACATCTACTTCTGACCTAACTATGGACATTGTTATTTCTAACAGAGTCTCATGGAAAGGGAAAGAGAAATAAAGCAAGGAAATATCCTAGCTTTTGACTCAATGGAGCTCATGAAATAATTGGCAAGGATAAGCCTCTCATCATCTATATATTTGATGCTTGGTCATTGTGAAAGGGGTCGAATGGTTATCAAAACTTTGAAAGAGATTTAGTATTGTTATGCTACCAAGAAGTTGCGAGAGATAGAGAGGGGCCAAAGGACTAGAGCAGGCTTGATCCTTTGGGACCAGTTTTGATTCAAGTAGCACCTGTACCTATCATGTCTTCAACAGTACCAACATCCAACATCCCCCCGATGACTAATGGGTCATGTTATTTTGTGGACAACTTTGGGCCACAATCACTTCCCTCGCCAATAGTCAGTGACACACAACTGATTGGTTACCCTACTATCCAGACTATCCCAAGTCTGAGAAACCTAGTTACACCTACTATGAGTGGAACCCAATACATGCCAGTTTCTACCCCTTTTGTGTCTACTCCTAGACCTTTGGCTATCACTCCTAATAGCGTAGTTAGCACGACTACCTTTAGTAATCCTTTTGGTTGGAACCCTTTGCTAAGTTCAAACCCCCAGGCTCAAATGCTTGGGGGAAATGTTCCCAACATGCACATACCGGTCGGGGGCATCACTATTCCCCCTCCACCTATAGGACAACCTGGACCATCATTGATTGACTTACCTCCCCCAAGTGGACATTATTCTAGTGTCAGTCATGTACCTATGGAAAATTATATGGCTAGTGGAATCCCTCAACCAGGTCCTGCTCTGTCTATTTAGGCACCCCCTCCTCAACCTCAATTGAGTCAAGGGGGCACTCTTTATCCTAGGAGAAACCAGTCTTTTTCCCCCTAGACTACTATCCCTTATGGACCGCCACTGTATATGAGCGTTACACCACGTAAAGCAGGCTATTATCTAATTAATCTGATGTATCCTATTGAAAACAACACGATGGGTGGACCTTAGAGTCCTTCAAGTCATTCTTCATCACCCTGGTCAAAATTGGGGGGCACTAAACACTTTTCCTTTCTTGGATACACTTGATATCCCTGATATGTATAAACTTACTAATGATCCCATCTACCATAACCTGCATTGGCCCCCAATCACACAAACAATACCTGCCAACATCACAAATTTTTAAGGGAAACAAGGGGATGATCATGGTACACATGCCACCACCTACCATCTATGGTGCATATCGAACTCCATGGTGGATGACAATATCTGGCTCTGGCGCTCTCCCCACACCCTTACTGGCAATGTTGCCAAGTGGCACATTGAGTTACCACGCACGTCAGTTAATACCTTTAGTGCCCTAGCAATGAAATTTTTAAAGTACTTTTAGCTTCCCATTTGCTACGAAACCGGAATGAAATTCTTACTACCCTGTGCTAAGACACTTCCATGCACATCTCTAATCACATTCATGAATGGAGATGTAGGCGGAGGTTAGTCAAGGCCACCATTCCAAATAACCTATTAGCAAATTGGTTCTGCAAATTTCTTCTTCCCCAAATTTCCAAGGATGTTTCCTTAGGTGGTGCGGTCATAGAAGACTAATCCATTCGTCATTCCTAACACTTCGATAAGATTTATTCATAGTTAGGCACACTATATGATGCAATCCACAATTCCTCCCGAACTTCCAACACCCTCACTACTTAGCAACAAGGTGCGCATGCTAACAGTCCCACCAACGAAACCTTTGGGACTGTTGTAAAGTAACTTAGCGGGAACATTCCCAAGTTGTCTGTCGATACCACTACTTATACCCAATAGACTGCTCTTCCAGCCACTGTTATAAAATTTGTGCATTCTACACAAAAACCCAATCGAAAGAACAAGAAGAACAAGAAAAGGACATCTTCTTCTAAAGAGCATCCCGCTACGTAGCCCAATCCCAAATAGAAAGTTGCTCCCAAATGTGAGAGTGGAAAGGAAAATGTTTTCAAGTTCCCTTGCAAAATTTATGTGGAGGACCAGATGACACACAAATTTCCACGTCTCCAAGAATGCACAAATCTTCTTGCTCAAAAGGATATTAGTCAGACCCCAACAAGTCCTCACAACCCTTTTCCTGATCAACAACAACAACATCTTATTTTGAACTCACCGCAACCCCCCCAAGGGGAAAGCAACATTTCAAACCGTCCTTCCTCTAGTGAAGGATTTTCAACTGTTTACACCTTTGAAATGGTTTATCTTCAAACACGAGCTAAAGCTTATGGAAATTATGTCTCTAGCACTTTGGACACTACCTCGAGTTTAAATCCACCACCGCCTAACAATCTTCATATCGAAAGGCCTGTCGTTGATCTTGTGATTCACCCTCCTAAAGGGGCACTTCGCCACATGACACACGATACCTCTACATGTGCTACTGATAAATATAGTGTTGTAAAAGATTTGGCATAATCACCATCAACCATGTTTGCACTTGACGTATTGCAAACCTGTCTAGCACAATAGAAAGCTTTGCTTTCGGCCATTAGTGGAGTTAACCCTCAGAATTCCATGCTAGAAATTTTCAACATGGATAAATCTAAGCCTCACCTTTTGCACCAACTTGCATTTCAAGTGCAGGTTATTTCAAAAGGAAGAGCTATCCACATAATGGACATTGACAAAGGAACTTTGACCTGCATCATGTCTAATTCATGTTGGCTCGCCTTGGCTTCTCCAACCCTAGCTCCTTTGTCAAATTCCCTTAAAGAATTCGATGCCCATACATTCATACCAAAAGGATACCTTACCATCTACCCCATCACTCTGAGTTGGAAAACCCTTAACAATGGACATTGAAGTCATAGATCATCATAATCTTCTTTTGGGGTGTAGTTGGACTTATGCCATTACTGCCATTGTTTCTTCGGTCTTCTGCCTCATCCTCTTTCCATTGGATGGGAGAATTGTCACAGTGGACCGGAATTCCTTATGTACCCTAGATTACTCCCCATTACCTAGCGGCAACGTTCCCTTAGTGGGTGGCATACCTGACTCTTACGTCAGTGTTGGTACTAATCTTCTAAAGGGTTCCTCCCTGTTGGGTTGCTTTACACTCCCACCACCAGAGGTTCCACAGATCGTTTCTATGGTCTCCATCATTCCTCATGAACCAACCGATCCCTGGATCCTCTTGGCCCCTTCATACATTAACTCTTATGGAGAACAAATGCCACTTTCACCAGTCGAATTGGCTTATCAAGCCATTCAATCTGCATCTGATTCTTCCACTACTTTGGTTACAACCAATGGTACCACCTCCTCTCCCATAACGACTCCCTCTAATGATCTCCTTAATCAATTCCTACCTTCAGACGAAGCTATTCGAGATATCATGTCTTTAGAGGAGCGACCTTGGGAAATCTCTCACCATCGCGCTTTGATATCATATTCAGACACGACATTGGTAAAAAACCTTCCTTATGACCCACCTAATGTTCTTCCCTTGATGTATACGATTGTCCAAACTTTGGATTCAGAAGGGAACATGGGAAATATTTGAAAAACAATGCTCATCGATATCTCAGTCAAAATTGGTATTGTGGAAAACATTCAGATCAAAGTTGATTGCAATCCTGAAAAAATTGCAAGATTCACCTTCCTTTTCAAAGAATTCCGCGATATATTTTCTTGGTCTTATGAGGAAATTCCTAGCATATATCCTTCTATTGTCGAGCATGAGATCAATATCTATGACAATGTTAGGCCTGTCTGCAAAAGACTCCAACCAGTTTACCCCCACAAAACTGTCGCTATCAAGACTAAAGTGGAAACATTATTAAGTGCTAGTTTTATCTACCCCATTCCCTTAACGAAATGGGTTTCCAATTTGGTTCTTGTAGACAAAAAACCAGGTTACCATCTGTGCCTATGTCAACTACTCCAAATGACAATTATCTGACCTCATTCATTGACCAGATCATCCACAATTGTGCTGGTTGAAAATACTTCTGCTTCATGGATGGTTTCTCAAGCTACAACCAAATTTCCATAAAACCTACCCACCAACAAAAAACCTCCTTCATTTGTCCTTGGGGCATATTTGTGTATCAGAAGCTCCACTTCGATTTGAAGAATGAAAGAGAAAAATTTCAAAGGGCCATGGACTATGCATTTCATGATATCAGGCACATCGTTTAAGCTTACTTAGATGATCTTCTGGTTGAATCCAAGAAGTGAACCCAACACCTAGTTCATCTTTGAGAAATCTTTGTTATGTTTAGGTTCTATAACATTCATCTGAATCAACATAAATGTGTATTATTTGTTGAGTCTGGATGCCTACCTAGTTTCATTTTATCTAAACATGGGACAAGGGTTGATCCCAATAAGGTAAAGGTGATTACTCAATTTCCCGTGCCAAAATTCATCTTATAGCTCCAAAGTTTGCAAGGGAAGGAAAAATTCTTACGATGATTCATCATTATCTACGCTAAACTAAAAAAAGGTTTTATGCACCTACTAAATAAAGGAGTACCATACTTGTGGGATGATCAAGCCCAACGATCATTTGATGCCTTGAAATACACACTCATATATGCCCCACTACTTAGTCATCCTGACTATGCGCAAAACTTTCTCTTATACCTAGCATCCTTGCCATCCTCCATTGGTATGGTGTTGGTCCAAATCCACGATGATCTAAGTGAGAGCATGTGATCTATTATATCTCGAAAGGCCTGGCTGGGCCCAAACTCCAATTTTCACATGTAGAAAAGTTATCCTCGGCAGTCGTCTTTGTTGTCAATCGCTTCTGGCATTACATACTGCAGCAATGGAGTACTGTCATTGGCTTGGAGAATCCCATGAGACATATTCTGTCTAATCAAGTTGTTGGAGGAAAATATTCCAAATGGATTGTTATCCTCCAACAATTTGATTTTTTTTTTGCCACTGCCAAGGCTAAAAAATCCTTAGTCTTCGTTGAATTATTGTTGAAACTTCCCATAGTCGATCCAGATGAGGTATCCCATGATCCTCTTTCAGATGAATCTGTATATCTGGTTGACTCAACTGATCCTTGGTATGGAGACATTCTTGTCTACCTCCAAATGCAATGGTTCTGGCCAGATCTCTCGTCAGACGATCGTCATCACATCTTCTACCAAGATAGGCATTATTTAGTGTTGAATGGTACTCTATATCATCATGGCATTGATACAATTCTTCGATTTTGTCACACTCATATCGAGGTGGAACACGTTCTAAAAGACTGCCATGCTGGGGCATGTGGTGGTCATGTTTCTGGCATGGCTACCGCACAGACAATATTGCATGCAAGATACTACTCGCCAACCTTGTTTAGATATTGTATTATTGCAGTCCAACAGTGTCATCCTTGTCAAATATTTACCAAAAAAATGCACACACTCCTAACCCCCCTTCACTCGATTATCTCCGTCAACCCCTTTTCTAAATGGGGCATTGACTTCGTCACCTGCAACCCCACTTCCTCTGACGGACACAACTTCATTATTGTCATTGTGGACTACCTTACGAAATGGGCAGAAGCCATTCCCACTTTTTGCATTGATGGAGAAATTGTTGTGTTATTCCTATTCAATCAGGTAATTTGTCGTTTCGGCATGCCCTGCACGATCATTACAGACCATAATTCCCACTTTTATAAGCATATGATATCTAAATTAACATTTTTTCTAGGTTTTAGGAAAGAACATTCATCCTCCTAATACCCACGGGTTAATGGCCACGAGGAAGCCATCAATGGCATCCTAGAAACCATGATCCGTCGGTTAGTAGGCAATCATAAAACCCATTGGCACTGCATGTTATATCCTACTCTTTGGGCGTACCAAACATTAGTCAAAACTACTACAGGCTTTACATCATTTTAACTTTCTTTTGGTCTGGAAGCAGTTCTTCCTATCGAGTGCCAGATCCCCTTCCTAAAATTAGCGGTTGAACTCCTGCGCAACACCACAGTCGAAGAAGAGATCTTACTAGCACTTAATCAGCTGGATGAGACTTGTCGAGATGCCGCACTGGTTCTCGAATCACATAAGCATCGAGTCAAAGCCCAATATAGAAAAAAATGTCAAGCCTTGTTCTTATCAAGAGGGCGACCTTGATTTACTTTACGATCAAAAGCATGATCTCTTGGGGGCAGGTACACTTCAACAATTATGGGTTGGTCCATATGTTTTTAGTAAGCTCCTATCAAAAGCTTTTTATGAGCTTCATGAATGTGATGGAATTCCACTCGCGGAACCCTGCAATGGGCCCTAACTGAAAAAGTATTATTCCTAGTGTTCCACTAGGCATTTGCTTTGTAATTTTATGTATATAAGTTTTTCTTATTTTGGTGTGTCTAGATTTTTTGGGTTATTTATGGGTATTTGTATCATACACGTCTCTCATTCCACAGATGTCCTCGTCACCCTTACCATACGTTGGATATGCAGATGGTGCCAGTCATCACACATGGCACAATGCATCAGCTGATTGGGTCATTTACACACCTGAGTTGGAGCTACTTAGTTCCAGGGGAGTTTTTCTTGGGCCTGCCACCAACAATATTACTAAGTACAGGTCTGTGATCGAACTCCTTATTGAAGCCTCATCTTGGGACATCCACAATTTGGTGGTAAATTCAGACTCTCAACTAATCGTTACACAATTGACTAATCACTATCACATCCGCAATCCAATCCTGTTACATTACTATTTATGGGTATGACTCTTGGAATGTCAATTTGAGTTTATTACATATGAACACATTCCTAGATAATCTAATGCATTAGCTGACTAATTGGAAAATTATATATTGGATTGGCATATGTCCCATTCTTTATAGTTACATGTATGAATGTAAAGTTTTCCATAGTTAAAATATTTATAAAAAATCAAAACAAGCATATACGCCATGAATCACCAAATATATATATATATATATATATATCGAGTCCAATATTTTACATAAAAAAAACCCAAAACTTGGGTGTTTTTTAAAGTACGAAATTGATGTACTAAGCCTTGCTATGACACCCGCTGGCTATACCCTACTCCTGCTAAGCCTGCTGCTCATGATAACTAATGGCAGCTCTAGTTAACCTCCTAAGAGGAACTAAAAATTTCTCTGTCACACCCACTGTGTGTCATTTCATATGAGTCGGTATCTCACTCATGGGAAGACGCATCACATCCGTGCTCAACCCTTCTCGGTTCCTAGAAACCTTGCGGAGACGATGTGTGTCATCTCCCTCTTCGGAGGTTGCTGCACCTACTGCTGCGCAACCCCCAGGTAGCTGATCACCCCATCTAGCATGGTGGGGCATAGGTGCAGGATGTACTGGTGCCATATTTTTGTCAAGAAAACATTTCATGTCAATACTTTTTCACCCATAAAGAAAATCATTACATAAATTTCAACAGTTGAAAAATACTTTTTGGTACTTTAATCGATCTTTTTACCTATGGCCCCCACTAAGTTCCAGGTGGAAATATTAGTTTTGGATCCCCTGTATAATCCATGCTTGCATAATCATAATCATTAATCATCAGGATCTGGCCGCTAAGCCACTCGAAGAAGTGTCTAATCGATCCCCCTCTAGTACGAGGTGCTAGGGAAGCCCATCACTCCTGTCTTGGATCCATGGGATATGCTATGCCTGGACTCATGCATGGCCTCATCATGGATGCTCTCTCAAGAATAAAGGACATGATCAAGGTACCGTATCCAAACTCCCTTTGGGCCTGAGTCTTACAAGCTGTCAGCTCTACTTTCACTTGACAGAGGACTCCCTCACACTAGTTGAATACCTGTGGTTGTAAGAAGGCTATTGCTAGTAGAAATTGGGCCTTTGTAGCTACGTGCTAGCTCTTGGACCCTACCAAGTGGATGATCATCCATAAAATGGCCCTCATCGACCTAGTTTTGATTTGCTCAATGGGAACCCTGTTGCTCACTAGCCCACTGCCTGGTCTATAGTGTGTCTGGACCAATTCCACGGTGGTTCTTGGATCCACTCTCCCTCCTGTCACATTTACTCATGCACCTCAGCACAATAAACCAATAAGGAAGTAAATGTGGTCTCTTTTGATCAATAGCTCATGATGCTCAATCCAGAACACACCTTGTTATTCATCCCACTATTGGATAATCCAGCTAAGTAGATCCTCTTAACCCTTCATCAGGTCTAGTCTGGCATATTTCAACAACCCACATCTTTTCAAAAATTTTAAGCAAACTGGATCATTTAGCATTTGTATTTCCTCAGCATCATGGGTTCTTTCCCTCCATAGACTCATTTTGCACGCTTAATTCCTACATAAAAACACCCTTGAATTAGTCTTTTGCTTGATAAAATCCCTGGGAATGCAAGAAACCATGTTTTTCCTTCCTCTTGGCCGGCTAACGCGGCCCTCCAGAGCCCACAGGGCATGCTAATGCCCCTTCCTTTCACGGACAAGGCATTTAATGTGGCCCCTAGCCTGAGCGACCGTGTTAGCTAGCCAAGCCACCTAGGGCTTGCCCAAACCTTAAAAATTATCTCGGAAATTGGCTGAAAAAGGTATTAAAATGCAATCTAAGGATTAGGAAATATACCTGGAACTAATGGCGCGTCGAATGGTAGCCTGGATTGCTCGTAACCACTTAGGAAAGTATTACTTCTTTTTCTCTACAAAACACTCTCACAGAACTCAAAAGAGTGAAAATGAGGGCCTCTAACCCTTCTTATAGTCACTCTGGAGGTATGACTCACTCTAGCTAGTCATCAAAATTGATTTTTTTCATTCGTATATTTCAAACATTTTCCATATTGATATGATGTCAAAATTACTTGTGCTCTGATGATATTTTAGTTTCTCTCTACAGAATTGACCAAGTTTCACTCTAGATGAGCACTTTCTTTTTTGGGACCTTTTATCACTCTTGAAACTAAAAATCCCCAAGTTAACTTCTTCGAGCTCATAAAAATCCTATGAAGAAGATATGAGCACTTTATTTTTTGGGACATTTTCTCACTCTTGAACTGAAAAAATCCCCGAGTTATCTTCTTCAGACTCATAAAACTCCTACGAAGAAAGTCCGAGTAGTTCTTTTATCTCTTTTTCCTCACTCTTTAAACTGAAAAAGACATATCGAGCTTTCTTCATCTGACGCGTTAAAATGTTATGAAGATCTATTGATTTTTTCTTCGTCTGACTCCTTAAAATTCCACAAAGAATATTGAGTTTACTCTATCCCCTAGTACTCGTAACAAAATGAGACAGGCGTCTATTGAGCATAGGTTTATCACTTTATCCAGACTTGGTAGACTAAATTACGGAAAATGAACTATGACATGTATACTATTAAACCTTTGTCGCATCTAGTTATCAACCATGATAAAGGGACCCCGTCGAGTTTCTCTTTAAGACACAGAGTTTACCCATTTGGACTTGTTAAACTTAATCAGATGGGAACAATTGGACAAACTAGTGACTAAATATCTATATTCAGAAGGATTTTTTGGCAGAAATCTATCCCTTGAACATGGCACTCCCTCAGCAAACCCCTTTTTTCAGCCTCTCACTGAACCTTACCATCATATGAGTTTAGCCTTCATACTCTGATGTTCTTGCATCCTTGTATCCTAACACTCTTTGGTGTTCATGAGTCTAAATCTACCTGGTAAACCTTTATGTCATGCCGTTTATTGTTCAAGGGAACCATTTATCATCTACTTCCTGTATCGACCATCCATCATATACTTCAAAAATTCCCTCCATCTGTTTGACCCATGGATCAAAATTTATCTCTAAGACAAATCATTCTTGTCCTGTATCATGTCAACTAATGTAGGATACCTTACTACCTACCTTTTGACAGATCTCTTCATATCAACTTCAACACTCTATCTAGGGAGAAGATCCAGAAACATGTCAATACCCTGGAACTTGCAATCATTAGTTGTAGGTTACCTTGTGTGTTATTGGGGGTTTTCATCATCGGCCCCCAGTTGAATGATTCAACGACTGTTCGTTGACAACATCCTTTTCACACTCTCTAGATTGTATTGGGAATCTTGGAGACCATCATCATTATCGGTGGCCATCCTTGCGTCTGTTAACAATTTCCATAATTGACTCGTAATCAGATGATTTCTCATATTTTTGACTTCAACTCCTTTATTCACATGTGAAGAAATATGTTGTTTAGATAAACGATGACCAAGACCTTGGGTAGAGGCTTACATCACTCAGCCTTGTTTCCTCTCCCAAGTTATGTATACTATTTTCGGAGATAAATCATCAGGTTGATCATATTATGACATAGTTCCACATTGTGCTTATCAATACACATGATCGTAAGATCTCTTTTTGGGAAATCACTTTGACACAATTATTGAGCATGGGAATGCCCGACTCAAGACCAGATCTTATGTTTTTTAAGATATGTGGTTTGCTTTAGGTCTCGCATAGTCCCAAAGCTCCAATCCTCTCTCTCTTTTCCTACGTTATTTATAAAATATTTCAGTCATCATTTTCATCTCCGACCTCACACTTTAGGGGGCATCCGTTATACAGGAAAATGACCTCCTCATCAGCTCATAGGAGAAAGACACATTGGATGGAGACTAGAGCAAAATAACAGGCCTATTTTCTAAGGTAGCACACCCCAAAAACAGACAAGAAGAGTTGTAGTGCTCTCCATCTGTCAGCTAGGGGTGTTAGTGTTGGCATTATGATACAAGTGTTGTCCTTGATGGCAATTCACTCACATGTCAGTTCAGTTTCGATGAAAGGCAACCCACTATGTAATAGATCCATTCAGATGTAACAGGGCATTGGTATAGAAGAATAGGAAGATGGAACTAAAGTTTACTAATCAGAATGAAGAAGTTGAAGGTAAAGGATGGTGAAAAGTAGTTTAAGATGTATACGCAAGTCCACTTAGTCAAAACAATGTATACACATAGGTCCACAGAACAAAAAGCGCGTATACGTATACACACACTCCCGCAAGAGGAAAAGTTCGTGTAGGTTAGAAAATCAAGGAATTTCAAGAGTAGAGAATACTAGGGGTCAATACCATGGTGTTAGCCCATAATATTGAGTGGAGTAACGACTATTTGATCCCGCCCAATAATACCATGGGTCTTAAGTGGTTTTGGTATGAGGTATTGAGAAAGGCCTAAAACTATATAAGGAGGAGAAGATCATAAGGCCAAGGTGTGCAAGTGAAAAGGGTTTCTAAGGAATACTTCTATCTGAAGTATATTTTATGTTGCAGGGGCTATGTTGGTGATTCGATCTGAAATATTTTGTGCACCTTGAATTCAATGTTGGATTAGGATCATGAGACCTGAAATGACTTATCATTGAATTATCTGATATTAGTTGGGCCAGATCTAATTGTGTACACCTATTTTATTCTTTTAATGTCATGATCTGGGTTTGTCTGAAGCCCAGAATAGCAGTGAAGTTATGAGTTAATATTAACAGATCTGTACGCTAATTCGCTTTGATGAAGTTGTGTATACACATCAGTTAAGCTCTTCCCCGTAGCATATGCAAAATAAAAGTTTCTAGCTTCAACACATTGTTCTGGTGACAGTGATCTCATTGTTCAGATTAACTGGTTGTTGGTTGATGTAGTTTGAGTTTCAAAGTTTCTGATGGGTCCAGTATGAAAATTTGATGAAATGAGGCCTTCATGTGTATTGTTGTGTACCAGGAGCATCCAGTCTGAAAATTTATGAAACGTGGTCCCTGGAGGAAGAGAGAAGGTCGTAGCCTTCTATAGGTCGGCGCCT
The DNA here is from genome assembly GCA_031772625.1 of Pinus tabuliformis. Classification (NCBI taxonomy): domain Eukaryota; kingdom Viridiplantae; phylum Streptophyta; class Pinopsida; order Pinales; family Pinaceae; genus Pinus; species Pinus tabuliformis. The sequence continues at coordinate 828,930,620 of CM062819.1, forward strand.
ACGTACTAGTAAACACATTGGCTAGTACAAGAGCTAAGGGGTTGTAGCTTCCTTCCAGTAGAAGCTGGAAAATGAGAGAAGGTTTTAGCCTTCTGCAAGTGGGTGCCTACGTACTGGTATGAGTCTACACCAATACAAGATTGTAAATAGATTTTCTTATTATTAAAAGAAGACAGAGACGACAGCAGTAGGTGGTTTTCACCAACATTGGGTTTCTACCTTAAATCTTGGTGTTCATGTGTGTTGCTTATGTGTTATGGTTTATTATGTTTTTACTACACTATTTAATAATTTACCGATGCACTGGTTATAGATCAACACATGATAAATTAACTAAATCACAAGTTCGCTGGGTATACACTGGTTTCACTAATCACAGTAGTGTGTTCACACTAGTTCACTTCACAGAAGTAGCGTATATAAATCTATTTGGGAAATGAAAAATTGTTGATCTGATAATATTGATTCACCCCCCTCCCCTCTCTGTATTATTTCCAATAATTGGTATTAGAGAAGGTCCTTCAGAAGAAGCTTGATTGCTTGAAGGAAGATATTTCAAGATGAATAATCATGAAGGCATGGGGATCCATCAGACCACCAATATTCAATGGGAGAAACTTAATATATTGAAAAATAAGAACCAGATCCTATCTACAATCGCTTGGAGCCGATGTTTGGGAAATTATGGAAGGAGTATATTAATTTCTAACAGCAATTCCTACAGACTCTGCCGGTAAGAAGTTATACGAAACCAATGCCAAAGTTGTCAATACGTTATTGGGAAGTTTGTCAGAATCAAATTTTGTCAAAGGCATGTAGCTGAGGACAACCAAAGAGATATGAGACAAAATCATTCAAAGCTATGAAGGAGACTCTCAGTTAAAACATGCTAAGCTTCAAACTCTTAGAATTCAGCATGAAACTCTTAAGATGCATAGTGATGAGAGTGTTTCTAGTTACTTTTTATGTATATATGAGATTTTTAATTGTATGAAGAATCTAGGTGAAGAGATAAAGGAAGCTACTTTAGTTGAGAAAATTTTTAGATATTTTTCTTCTAAATTTGAGTCAAAAGTTTCTGCCATAGAAGAAAAATAGGATCTTCAAACTATTACTGTGACTCAACTCCATGGAATCCTAACTACCTTTGAAATGAGAAAAGGAGGTCCATTAGATATGAGAGAAGCCGCTTTTAAAGTGTTAGCAAAGGGAAAATAAAAGGAAGAGCACAATGAATCAGAACACATTTTAGAAGAAGAAAATGAGGTAAATTTTTCCAAGAAGCTTCAACGAGGTTCCAGAAGATTTGGAGGTAAGATACTTTTCCAATGCTTTTCTTATGGTAGAGTCGGCCATTATGCTACCAAATGTCCTCATAAAGATAAATATGAAAAAGGAAAGGAATATGCAAAATGAAATAGAAAACAGGTTGTGAATAGAAGGAGTTACTATACGCATGAAGATAGTGATGGCTTATCCAATAGTGATGAAGATGAAACTGACCAAGATTATAGACTACTCATGGATTATGAGAATGATGATTTTTTGGATGCCTTAGAAGAGGAAGACTTTCTTGAAGAAATTACTAAACTCAAAATCTTTTTAGAAGAAAAGAATATGCTCATCGATACGTTGACACACCAACTCATTGAAAGAGAAAAACACAATGAAAATCTAGAATGTGAAATTGTGGTTTAAGAAAAGAACATGAGAAGACAAAATCTCTTAATATTAGATTTCCTAAGGGATCTGAAACTTTAAATGAAATCATCAAATTTCAGCGTTCACCGTTCTCCTCTTATAAAGACAGGTCTTGGATATACTGAAGAATCATCTCAAACACAGAAGCCGTCAGCCTCCACTAGAAGCTGTCTTGATGCAACAAAGACCAGTGAATAGTGTGTCAATCGTCAGCAAGGGCCTAAAATTACTCATCAATTAAATCATACCCAATTCACTCCAAGGATGAATATCTGTAGAAGCTTCAACCAACAAGTAAACAATGCCAAAAGATTCTATGATCGCAGAAACTTCTTTAAAGGGAAATGTTTAACGATTTGATGCTCTCAAATTGTTAAACGATAATAAGAATATTATTGTTCTCAAAGCCGACAAAGGTGGTGTTGTGGTTATTATTGATAAAGATGATTACCATCGAAAGATGTTGGATCACCTCCAGAATAGCAGGAGCTACAGGAAACTCAACAAGGATCCTCTGAAGAAGATTTCCAAAAGTGTGGAGCTTGCAAAAACCCTACCTTAGATCATATCTCCAAACATATAGTGAGACAAGATTTGACATTCAGACCCGAGGTTCAGCGAGATTTCGACTCAAATGCATTTTTTTTATCTTCTGAAATGTCGCAGAAAAAAAGTTATAGCAAACATGCGACGATGACCTGTTTGGAAAAGCGAAACCCTAGAATCCAAAGATCTGATGCCAAATGTTATGAAACCAGCTCACAAAAAGATAGAAAAGATAGATCAATACCTTAGAAATAAGCCTCTTCGAGGGGGAAACCTCCTTTACATTACACAAATGAACAATTCTTAGATGATACAAATGGCAAGACCTCCTTTATATATATATGAGTCTAAGGGGTCATAATATAATCAGAGCCGACATAACAATAATAATGTGAGGGCACAATAATCTCTGTTTTAAGAACCGGCTGGCTCAGAACCGATTCGACCGAGTTGGTCCAAGTCAAGCCCTCACCAAGTCGACTCGGCTATCAAACCAGTTCAGCCAACCAGGTTATTACCAAGCCGGTTAGGTTGTCTAACAACTCGGGCGGCTTGGTAATAACCCGGCTGGCTTAGCTGAGTCCGAGCCTACTCGGCCGGCTTAGTCGAGTCCGAGCCTACTCAGCCGGCTTAGTAACAATGGCCTGAAAACTCAAAAAAACAACGATTTTTTTTTTACTTGCTTTTTGGTGAAGAGATTTGTGTTAAAATCTGGTGGACACATGAATTCCACATTAGCTGACTATTTTCATAGGTTGTTTACTTGTTCACTCAGCTTCCTGTGGCATGAATCGTTTAATGCTTGAAAATAGAAAGTGATGAGTCTGGCGCTGGCAATTTGATAGGATCTAATGTTGTGAACTTTTTGCCAAGAACATGAAATCTCCTGTAAGAATGGAGCAAGACATCTATTTCCTTCATCATATAAAATTCCTCAAGGAACAATGTGAATTTCTAAGTAAACAATGATACTATCTGAGAACCATGTAATAAAGAGGGCACATGAAATTGGAATGCTAATCAGACATGTGATCCTAGTTAGAATGTTTATAGGTGCAATTCTCTCTTGGAAGATGGTAGTTTATCTTTATACATATTACAAAGTTGATGGGAACAAACTTGAAGTTTCCCCAAGGGATCCTAAAACTAGAGAATAGACACAAAATATTTTATGGAGTGTAGATGGGTCTGTCATGACTGCATGTAGATGTGGATGCAGAAGTTTTGGCATTAGGGATCCTATATCTTGATCTGTAGACTGTGTCACATACAATTTGCTTTGTAGTTCTTCTCATGAATACATCTATTAACATCCATCTTGGTGAGATGGTCTAAGATGATTGATGAGGGTACAAGATTAAAAATGAGTTACAAACTATGAAGCATGTATATATGCTACCAGTGGTTGATCCAAATGATCTTGGCTCCTCTAGCAGTATCCACTAGCCAGTAGTACTGGTCACAATTTACTTTTGTTGTAGAGGCCATTTATAGCCTCCTTGGTTATGTGTTTTTGTTTTGTTCTCTATATCATCATCATATATGTATTGATAGTGCATTGGGTGCCATTTTAATTTTTGATATAATGGATATATTCATGAGCCTACTTTGATCATATTGTCTTCTATCTATATTCTAATGTTGTGTGTTTGGAAACATGAATGAAAATCTTTAAAATTATGTTTTTTTATAGAAAAAAATATATTTAATGTATTTTTTGTAATGACCAAGTCATTGAAATCGAGCCGGCCGAGTCGATACCGAGTCGGAGTCGGAGTTGGAATCGACCCTCGGCCGAGTCATCATCAAAGTCGAAGTTTTAAAACATTGACAATAATAACAATAGTGGGCTTCTATGGGGCACAATAATAACAATATGGGAACTACATGGGCACAACAATATAATTAGTGGGTTGTACTAATAACAATAAGGGGTTACACTAGTAGTATAGGGACCTAACATTTTAACGGACATATTATGCCTTTTGGGAAAGAGATCTGATGGCTAGCAAGGTGGTACATTCACAGCACATTACATAGAACCTCTCTATGCATCAGATGGGAATCATGGTATGGGGCACTCTTATAACTTATAAGACACATTGAGAAGCCTAAAGGAAGAAATAAGGAGTTGCAAACTATACAATGACAAAATCATGAAGGCACAAGAGAAACAAGCAGAGGTGAATGTGATACTACTTCAGAGTTTGTCAGGTTTGCAAGGATAGGGACCACTCCGATCAACCATGGAAATGAGGACAAAAATAATGGGGCATATCGAAGTAGGTCTCCTAGTAGACATAGGTTAGATATATATGACACGATTAGGGATGGCAGGTTGTTGGACACTACAGATCGAAGAGGTGATTGGCATAGGCACTATTACAGTTCTAGTTCTAATAGACATCATCATCATCATCCTTACAAGAGGAGTGATAGGGGATACTTGTAGGATGATTTTAAAAAGTCAAAGCCACCTACTTTTTATGGAGAGATGAAGAAGTCATAGGATACAAAAGCATGGTTTCTAGGTATGAAGAAATTCTTCTGATTGCATGATTATTTAGAAAACATGAAAGCAAAGATAACCACTTTCAATCTCAAAGGTAAAGCAGATATTTGGCGGGAAGATGTGAAGAATGTCAAAGTTATATATGAGGAGGATTTGACTTGGCATGCATTTGAAAGGCTTTTCAAGAATAAGTACTTGTCTGAGAGGTACTATGATGACAAATCTAAGGTGTTTTATCAGTTGCAGATGGGTTATATGACAAATGATGAGTATACTAGCATATTTTTGGAACTGTTGAGATGCATGCCTTACCTCAAGGAGGAGAAGGCCAAGGTTCAGAGATTCACCAGTGGGTTTCCAACTACATATAGAGACCAGATTGAGTTTGATGAGCCTAGATTGTTGGAGGAGGCCATTCGAAAGTTGAAGCATTGTTATGAGTAGTCGAAGTGCAAAGTTGAGCCTAAGCATGACTTGAAAAGAAATGAGAAAGCTAAAGGAAAATGGCCACCAAAGAGAGGAAGACCTCAAGATAAAAGTGAGAAAGAAAATGTAGTTCCTTACAAGAGATTCAATACAGCTGAGAAGGGACGTGGAGAGCAACAAGCTAGAGGCGGTGGTAGGGAACCATTGTAGTGTTGGATATGTGGTAAGGATCATCGTAAGAGGGATTGTCTGTAGTATCAGAGTGGTGGTAGACCCTAGATCTACAGTGCTTAGGAGGCACATACAGTTGGTGATGTTGGTCATAACATTCCTCAAATATATGCAGTTGTGTACAATAGGAAGGTGGATCATCAGGCATCAATTATTGAGATGAAAGGTAAGCTTTGTGATCCATTTTTTCTATTTTGATTTATCCTAGATCTAAAGATAGTTATATTAATCCTAACCTCATGGATAGGTGTGGTTTGAGAAAATAAGTGCATGTAGAATCTTGGTTGGTACAGTTGGCTACAAGTACAAAGAAGAGAGTTCACCATTGGGTAAAATATTGTGCATTTAAGTTAAATGGCATGCCTACAGGAGCACATTTGAATGTACTACCATTGGATTCATATAATATTCTTTTGGGTATGGATTTTCTATACCTTCATAGAACCAAACTAGATTTCTTCAACAAGGCCATTGGCTGTGTGGGTGATAGTGGGGAAAAGAGGAATCTGCAGGGGAAGAAGAAGCCTACATCAGTGAGGATGGTTACCACTATGCAGGCTATGCACAGTTGTAGAAAAGGTTGTGTGATGCTTGCAGTACACATTTCTAGTGACAAGGGTAAGGAGGTTGAGCATGCAGATGTATTGAGCAAGTACCAGGTTTTGAACAGTTTAGGGATGTATTTCTTGAGGACATTACAATGTTTGCACCTCCCAAGGAAGTAGACTTTTCTATTGAGTTGGTGCCAAGGACAACCCCAGCATCAAAAGCACCTTACAGGATGAGCACACCTGAGTTGGTTGAGTTAAAGTTGCAACTGAAGGAAATGTTGGAGAAGGGGTACATTAGGCCGAGTGTATCGCCTTGGGGTGCACCAGTGTTGTTCGTGAAAAAGAAATATGGTACTATTAGATTGTGCATTGAATACAGGTAGTTGAAAAAAGTAACGATCAAGAACAGGTAGACATTACCAAGGATTGATGATTTGTTTAATCAATTGAAGAAAGCAGTAGTTTTCTCTAAGATTGACTTGATATCGGGATACCATCAGGTACACATCAAGGAAGAGGATATCTTCAAGACTGCATTCAAGACCAAATATGGGAATTATGAGTTTTTTGTTGTTCCATTTGGTTTGACTAATTCTCCAACTACATTTATGTGTTTGATGAATAGTGTGTTGTGTCCTTATCTAGACAACTTTGTTACTGTATTCATTGATGACATACTGGTATATTCTAAGAATGAGGAAGAACATGCCGAGAATTTAGCAATAATGTTGAGATTGCTAAGAAAGCATCAATTGTATGTTAATCTTAGCAAGTGCAGCTTCTTTCAGACTGGGTACATTACTTGGGGCATGTTGTCTCCAATGATGGCATAACAATGGATCCAAAAAATATAAGGGCCATCATGGAGTGGGAAGCTCCTAAGAATGTGGATGAGGTGAGATCATTATGGGATTGACAGGTTACAATAGGAGGTTGATTAGGAGCTTCTCATGAGTTGCATATCCTATCACATCATTGTAGCGGAAAGGTAAGAAGTTCGAATGGACAGAAGAATGTGAGGCTAGTTTTGAGTAGCTTAAGTAGTTGTTGACACATGCACCACCATTAAAGATTACAGATCCGGAAAATGAGTTTGTAGTGTGTACAAATTCTTGCAAGAGAGGACTTGGTGGAGTTCTCATGCAAGAAGCACATGTAGTGTGCTATGAGTCACAAAAATTGAATGAGCACGAGCAGAACTATCCAATGCATGATCTTGAGCTAGCAACGATTATACATGCATTGAATATGTGGAAGCACTATCTTCTTGACTGGAGACTTACATTGATAAGCGATCAAAGTGGGTTGAGATATTTGTTTCATTAGCCAAATCTGAATGCCAGGAAAGCTAGATGGTTGGCTACACTTAGTGAGCTTGACTTTGAGATCAAATACATCAAAGGGAAGGAGAATCCGGTTGCATATGCTCTTAGGAGGAATATACATGTATCGGTGTAGGTACAAGTACATGTACATGTACAGGTGATCAGGATGCAGCCTATCGTCTCACGACAGATGGTTTGGTGAGATTTAGAGACAAGATCTATGTGCTAAATTGCAGTGAGCTCAAGAAGCTTATCTTGAGGGAATTTCATCGCAAGTCATGCTCGGGTCATCAAAGATATCAAAAGACATTGACGAGGGTAAATAAGTTCTACTATTGGCTGAATCTGAAGAAGGAAGTGGCAGAGTTCGCTGCTAGATGTTTATATTATTAGCAGGTCAAGGTGGAATGTAAGCATCCAAGTGGTTTACTACAACCTATAATGATTCCAGAATGGAAATGGGAGGTCATTTCCATGGATTTCATCATAGTTCTTCCAAGGACAGTAAAGCAACATGCTTCTATTATGGTCATGGTTTATAGGTTGAGTAAGTGATCTAAAAATGAGATCTTAAATCAATACACAGGTATTACAGACTCATGTGCAGGAATGCCTGTATTACTTAGTGCAACGGATCGAAAAGATTGCGAATAATATAGACAATGAGTAGTTAGAAAACATAACAGTCACACACATTAACATAACAAATAATCAAGGAGTTCACCAAACTTCCTGGCTATGTCTCCTGGTCTAGCTTTCAGTGTTCAACCTCTATATTATGTCTTCAAGAGTAGATTATTACAAGTGTGAGCTCAAACCGAGTCTCAACACAACAGTGACAAAACAACAGGGATTTACTTGAAATCCTCAAGTCTACAAGAGTACACAGACTCTCCCTCTTTCTCTCTATCTTATGCTTTCTCTCTGTCTCAGCAACTGCCTCCTCTGTCTCTGCCATTAAATGGCTTTTAAGCCTATCAGTGCTTCTCTATTCATCTTCCATTTCGGGCTCTCTGGCTTCCAGCTGTTGTCCCTTCCTCTCCTTCTGGAGCATTTAACAATCATTGCTAAATGCCCTAAGGTATGGTGGCCGCCTGTTTGTAACGGAAAGGACCACTAGCACGGGTGAAATACCGAAAAGTCGTTTCTCTGTTTACACAAATAAATACATAGAAAACACTGAAAATTTTGACAAAATTATTTCTATCAGACTTCAAATCATTTTGAATCCGCCCTATAATCCTATCGGGTCCACCTTTGGTCGCTATCGCAAGCCCACTGTTGATCTGCGTGATCTCCAATCCAACGGCTAATATCCATTTCGGGCGGCTTATGTGCACGGAGATTACCCGCCCGAAAAGGCAGTTTTCTCTCTCCTGCACCAAGCCATGTGTTGGCCAGTGGATGGGTTCAGGCAGAGCCCGTCCAATACCACTTACTACCTAAGGCCCGCCCGAAATCCCGCTTATCACAGAACTCAAATAATATAAAGCTGCATTTATAAACCTTTCGGGTCCAGTTTTACCGTTTCAGGCGCATTTCCTTTGTATTTTCGTTTTTTAATGAAAATGCATAAATACATAGAAAAACCCAACAAATCCCTTTTTATCGGAACTCAAAATATATCAAGCTACATTTATAAATCCCGTCGGGTCTGGTTATCACAAGTCGCACATTTGTAATGGTCCTGCTCCTTTGTATCGCTGTGATGCGATATATCGCAATCACATATCGCATGGTCTTTCAGCCTCCGGTAAGTCTTCCCTTTGTGTTATAGTGATGCGATATTGCGACTTGATCTGGGTCGTTAATCTACGCACTTGATCAATGGTCCTCGTGAAATCGCGCTGATTGCTATCGTGATTTCCATAGGGTTGTCTCTAATGTATTCCTCCGACTTCTCCCAATTGTGATATTTCCGATTAGATCTGGACCGTTGATGGGTTCGATCCGACGGCTCCTGTGCAGTGTTACTTCCATCTTTTCTTAGCTCTGTTTTCCACCATTCTTTCACTATTTTTCCTTCCGATAGTGTTTCCGATAGTTAATATATATGAAGACTTAGAGGTTTTAGGATCCATTTTGGATCACACCTTCCCATTGAAAAGCTTTTGGACCACCAAAAGTTGGTTTTTAGGCATCGATCAAGTGAGGATACAACTCCCTCACTTATTTAACTTCTATCCATCATGCTTTTCTTGGATTTGAACCTTTGAGCCCTATTCTCAGGTACTCAACATCCCCTCCACACATAGTTCTCACCTTCTTGTCCAGAACTATATCTTATTGTAACTCATTGAGATATTTAGGCAACAAATCCTCAATAGAAGGCAACTGACTTTTGTCTTCAGGATCTTCAATCAATGAAGGTTCATACAATCTCAAGTTTTCGGCATTAACGACTGAATAGATCTGCATATAAGCTGGCAAATCAAGGCGAAAAGAATTTTCACCAATTTTATCAAGTATCTTGAAAGGTCCATACCTTATTGGTTTTAGCTTCTTACCTTCACCTTGCATTCTGTCTTTGCTGATGTACAACCAGACTTGATCACCAACTTCGAAACTATGCTCAACCCGATGCTTGTCATGTCTTGCCTTATACTTGGCTTGACTTCTTTCCAGCTGTTCCTATACTGCCCGGTGAATTTCTTGGATTTGTTCAATGAACTTGGTTGCTTTGTCCACATCATTGTGTCCATTAACTGCTATGTCTTTACCAAAGAAAAAATCCAACGGAGACTTTGGTATAAAACCAAAACAAGTCTCAAAAGGAGATCTCTGAGTATAAGAGTGCTTAGCACAGTTGTAAGCATGTTGTACATGACACAAATGCTCATCCCAAAGCTTGGGATGCTCGCTGCAATAGCCTCTAAGCAACTGGATCACTGTCACGTTGACCACCTCTGTCTGACCATCTATTTGTGGATGAAATGCTATGCTCTTCTTGAACCTGGTGTCCATCAACTCCCATAGATTTGACCAAAACTTCCCAACAAATCGAGAATCTCGACCAGATACAATAGAAGTGGGTAAACCAAAATGAACCCATACATTCTGAAAGAACAACTTGGCTGTTTGTTCAGCTGTAACATGTTTGTTACGTGGTATTAAAATACACATTTTACTGAACCTATACACAACAACATACAAATAATCATGACCCTTCCTAGATTTTGGCAATCCCCCAACAAAGTCCATGGAAACACTTTCCCAAAGACGAGAAGGAATTGGAAGTGGAGTGTACAAGCCTAATTTTCTATTACTTTGCTTTCTTGTAGCACACATAGTACACCCTTTGAT